>OY776276.1:83188898-83333630 GCA_963675445.1 Linnaemya vulpina | reverse complement strand
AATCAATAACTACTAGATATTTATTTCGAAGCAATTGATGCTCTTGAAAAATGTAGAACAAAATATGACAAGTTAATAGTTTTAGTTTAAATCTTATGCATTGGAATGCTCAGGGTATAACAACTCTCTCTTCTATCATCGAATTGGAAAAAGTTTTAAGTGATAAACAAGTGGACATTATTTTTATAAACGAAACATTTCTTAAACCCAAACACAAATTTAGACTACGTGGTTTTAAAATTCATAGAGAAGATCGTTGTACACATGATGGAGGAGTATTAGTTGCAATTAGAAATTCTATTCCCCACGAACGCATTCCAAAACTCTCAACATCGTCAATGGAAAACGTTTCTATTATAATATATATAAAAAACAGGCCAGTTCGATTTACTTCTGTGTACTGTCCGAAATATGCAAACCAATTTGTAAATGATCTTGATGTTATCACTAGTTCTACATCAGACAATATTATATTTGGTGACTTTAATGCTCACCATACAAGCTGGCATTGCCACCAAAATAACGCAGCTGGAAATACTTTGTATAACCACCAATTAAACTCAAATTATTATATATATTCTCCCAATACATATACAAGATTTGGTCAAAATACAATTCCAACACAACCATCTGTTGTGGATATCTTACTTTCTAATTCAAGTTTACAATTTTCATCACTTCAATCTCATCCGGGGCTACTTAACTCAGATCACGCACCAATAACTTGCAAATTAACCGGCTATTTTACTGAAAGCGTATTAGGTTTGTCAAATATAGAGCAAGTGCTATCCAAAATCACTTACATTTTAAAAGAAGCTTCCAAAAAAGTCCCTGTTACTACGGCATGCTGCTGGCAGAGGAAACTTTCGCAACAAACCTTATTTCTAATAGGCCAAAGAAACAGGTATAAACGTAAACTACAAAGAAGTCTTAATATAGCAGATAGAAGAACTATAATTTGTATGCTAAAACAGCTGACCATATTAATAAATAAAAGCATTGATAACGATAGAAACAACAGCTGGAATCATTTCATAAAGAAGTTGCCAGTAGGCAGCAAAAAATTTTGGAAGATCACCAAAGCAATAAAAGACAAAAAAAAGTACATTATCCTACTTCACAGTAGATGGCGCTAAAATATACAACAGGAAAGAAAAGGCTAATATCATAGCAGAGGTGTTTGAAAATATTCATAAAATAACGCTTAACATCCCATCTACAAAGCAAGGTAGTTAATAAACATATTAAATGGCTAAACAATCAAGTAAAATTTGTTGTAAAATCGCTTAAGAACTCTAAATCTCCTGGATTGGAAGGAATAAATGCTATTTTATTAAAAAACATGCCAGATAAATTTTTCACTGTAATGACAAACATTTTCAACTGGTGTTTAAGCAATGGTACGTTTCCAAAACTATTTAAAAAAGCAAAAGTTATACCTATATTAAAACCAAAAAAGGATGCAAATTCTCCAAATAGCTATCGACCAATTAGTATGTTAAGCTGTCTTGATAAAGTATTTGAGAAAATTGTACTTAAACGACTAAACGAATTCATTAATGATAATGGTACAATACAAAAAGAGCAGTTTGGCTTTAGAAAAGAACATTCTACAATACATCAAGTTGAGAGAATAGTAAATTTTGTCTTAAGAAATAAAAATCTACGTCGAAGCACAAGAATCGTTTTCCTAGATATAGAAAAGGCTTTTGATTCAGTTTGGCACAACGGTCTTATATATAAACTTCATATGTTTGGTATTCCAATTTACATACAAAAGATTATACAAAATTTTTTATCTGAGAGGACATTTGTGGTGAACGTTGACAATGAATATTCGTCCGAACGAAATATTGCTGCAGGGGTACCTCAAGGATCGGTACTATCTCCAACATTATACTCATTGTATATATCAGATTTCAAAGAATTAAGGGATCACTCATCAGCGTTATATGCAGATGATACTGCCATAATTTCAAATGCAATAGTCAAAAGTATGAAAAAAGGTTTACTACATGCACAAAAATACTTTTCCAAGTGGAAAATAAAAGTAAATGAGAGAAAGACTCAGGCTATAATATTCCCTTTCAACAAATCACCCAAGTGAATACCAGTTCCCTTGGCTGTTAATGGAGCGGAAATTCCCATTGCTGAGACCACTAAATACCTCGGAGTTATACTAGAGAAAAAGCTAACTTTTAAGCATCATATGTTTCATATATGCGACAAAGCCTTACGCTGCAGCAGGGCTTTATTTTCTTTACTCAACCGACACTCAAAACTAAATTGCAAAAATAAGATCTTACTCTACAGAATGTGCATACAACCAATTATGACATATGGTTGTCAAGTTTGGTCTAAAAGATGTGCTACAAAATATGTCAAAAAACTTCAGGTGATACAAAGTAAGCACCTAAAAATCTATATATGTATATAAAAATAAGTTGCATTGTGTTAGTAATTGATGTTCTCCGGAATGCGTGAACCGATTTTGTTTCTGCAACGTTTATATGAAAGGTGACGTCAATACCAAGGTTTTTGTTTAAATACAGTTTCTGTGTGTGTATTGCTCTATGAGTAATAGCCCTTTTAGTGAACGCTGCAATCATTTCGAAATATTTATTGAGTTAATATTTTGAAAAACTGAAATACGATTCGTTTTTAACTACATTACAATTAAATTTTGATCAAACCATTAATTTAATATATATACTTAACTTTTCTAAATCACAACTTCGGGATCTATGAAATAAATAACATATAAATACAACACTAAAATCATATACATTTAAATACATTATGCACAGCCCACGTCATATGCATGAGTACGCGCAGGATGCAATAACTTATGTGCGTCATTACGGTCGACCAGATTTATTATAACATTTACGTGTAATCCGCAATTGAGTGACATTAAACATAATTTATTCGCTGGCCAAAGTCTTACCGACCGCCATGATATCACTTCCCGTGTTTTTAAACAGAAATTGAAAGCGCTTATGGGATTTAGCGTGAAATCTAAAGTGTTTGGTGAAGTGAAGTTCTGGATGTATTCTGTGGAGTGGCAAAAGAATGGTTTGTCACACGCTCACATTTCTATATTGTTGGTGAATAAAATCACATGGCATGAAGTTGAGAATGTTATATGTTCTGAAATTCCAGATCAAATAAGTGATCCTGAATTATATGATGTTGTTGTGCAAAATATGATACACGGTCCATGCACAGCCCACGTCATATACTTGAGTACGCGAATAAGAAATCTGTTGAAGGTTTGGAAAGATCAATGAAAGATCTCCAAGATAACTCTGAGTTGTTTGGTGGTGCGTTGATTTTATTGTCAGGCGATTTTATGCAAATATTGCCCGTCATTCCTATATCGGCAGCTGCCGATGAAATTATCCGATCTTCATATTTATGGAGATATGTTAAAATATCGAAACTCACTACCAACGTTCGTGTTCAGTTGCAGAATGATCCATCTGCTGATAAGTTCTCTAAGCAATTGCCGAAAATTGAGAACGGTGCAATGCCTATTGATGACACTGGATTGATAACATTGCCAAATGATCTTTGCTGCTTCGCGCAGTCAAAAGAGGAATTGATTAAATGTGCTTTACTAACGAAGCACAACAATATACATGCCATCCATGGTTGAGTGCCAGAGCGATTTTAGCGGCAAAGAACAAAGATGTTACTGAATTAAACATGGCTATACAATCAAAGATTCCTGGCGAAGTGGTGTTGTACAAGTCTATCGATACTATTGCCAATGAAGGAGATGTTGTGAATTTTCCAACAGAATTTTTGAATTCGTTGGACTTACCAGGATTGCCTCCGCATAATCTCCAATAGAAAGTTGGAGCCACTATTTTTATGCTTCGCAATATCAATCAACCCCGTTTGTGTAATGGAACAAGACTTGCTATGAAAAGGTTGATGGCTTATGTAATTGAAGGTACTATTTTAACTGGAAAATTAACGTATCACAATGATGCCGTCTGATATACCATTTGAATTTAAACGACTTTAGTTTACTGTTCGCCTTGCGTTTGTGATTACTATTAATAAGGCGCAAGGCCAATCTTTAGAAATTTGTAGACTGAATTTAGTGTATCCAGTTTTCTCACATGGGCAGTTCTATGTAGCCTGTTCGCGCGTTGGAAAACTATCGGTTTTGTATACATACACCGAAAATGGAGAAACAACAAATGTTGTTTACCACAGAGCATTACAATAAAAGCAGTTTATCACTGATTAAAATGAATTCGAATTAATTTTTTTATTTTCTTTTTTGCACTACGAAGTGTGCAGGGGGTTCGCTAGTCATATATAAATTACCTAATCGATATTCAACCAGCAGACTACATAGAAACTCCAAACAACCATTGTTTATATCACTAATTTGTAATATTACACAAAGATTCGAAAATCGCAACAGATTTTCAAATTTTGATTTAATAAGAGATTTGTGATATTGAGGGCTTCTTCAACTTCGTAGTGAAGTTGAATGAAGCATTAATGCAAGCAAATTTCTTAACATTCCTTACAAGGTTTTTGCCTATCATTTTCCTTGTACATTGTAAATATCTTTATACTGTGAATATTCTATTAAAATAAGTTTTATTTGTTTGTTGCAATACTTTTTAGTAATATCTCAAAAGTTGTTGGTATATATAACTATTTAAGTTTTTAAATTGTAATACTGATAGTATTTATAAATAAATAAAAAAATATTAAGTGACACAAAATCTTAAGAACTTTTTTTTCATATATAATAAAAAAAAATTTTTTCGGCTCGGTAAGAGCGTTACATATATTTTTAAGTACCAATTTTGTTCTTTCTCAGTTATCAACAGTTTTAGTTAACAAAAAAAAGAGAAAAAAATAACTTCAGTTGCCTTTTTGATTATTTTAATAAATGAAAAAACAAATAAATTTCCCACCCCTGAAAACGGAATTAAAATTTTTTTACCAACGCAAATCTTCCAGATATATAATGCGGTTTTATTTAAGAACAACTACATATATGTAAACATTTTGTATCTCTCATGTTGTATTACATGTTGCAGTTGTCCAACCCTGGATTCAAAGTTTGGTTTTTTTAAATATTTGGTACCAATTTTGTTTTACTGAATTAAAAATAGTTTTAATTATTAAAAAAGACGTTAATTGCCTTTTTGGTTACTTTAATGAATAAGAAAAACAATTTACCACCCCTAAGAAAGAACGAAATTTAAATTGGCTTTGTTTGTTTTGTGAAATAGTTTTATTTAAAATAAATTTGAAATTTGTGAACATTTTGGTCACCTTCATGCACCACAAAATATTGCAGTTATTCAACCTTGAAATCAAAATTTTTATTTCTTTTAAATATTTGATAATAATTTTGTTTTTCCTAAATTAAAAATAGTTTATGTTAAATTGAATTAATATTCATAGGCTAATTGTTCGAAATTAATTTAAAATCTCAGAAAGACATGATGATAAATATACCAAGGCACAAAGGAAAGTCAACATCAGTTTTATTCAACTTACACAGCAGAGCAGAACAGATGTTTTCGAAAGTCGCAACACTTTCATCTTCAGTGCTCATGTGTATATTGTGTTTATCACCACTGTTTAGGTGGCTTAGTTGAATGTGATAACAGTTCCTATTTACACAAATTTTATTGTGAAAAAGAATCCGAGAACTGTATCAAGCTGATGTTAACACGTTTTTGTTTTAATACCCATGTTACCGTTTGATTATTTTTTTCATGTCCCATTTTTCTGAAAATAGTTTTCATTAGTAAAAACAACGCCGTTAGTTTCTTTTTGGTTTATATACATATGTATAAAAATATTTAATTTCCCCTCCCTGGATGCGAAAATTTAGTTTCTTTACCAATGCAAATCTTTAAGATGTATAAAGCTGCTTTGTTTAAGAAATACTAAAAATTTGTAACCATTTTGGTCACTTTCATGTACAACAAAATATTGCAGTTATTCAACTCTGGAGTCGAAATTTTAATTTTATTTGAATTTTTGATACCACTTTTGTTTTTCCAGAACTAAAAAATAGTTCTAACCAGTAAAAAACGACGTTAGTTGCGTTTTGCTTACGTTAATGTATAAAAAAAAATTCAAAACCCTGGAAGAGAAATTTTAATTTTTAAAATTTTTTTTTAACAATGCAAGCGGTTTTATTTAAAGAGAACTTAAAATATTGAACTATTTTAGCCATTCATGTACCACAAAATACCGAATGTGCAAAAAAAATGAATGTGAGTACGATAACAAGGGAGATGTGTAAGCATCTAGAAAAAAATTTTTTTTTAAGTTGGAATTACTTATGCTTTTAGTATATTTTTAAAATAAATGTATTAAAATTACCAAAACTTTTAATATTGTAAATATATAGGAATTGTGGTTTTGTTTGTTTTATTTAACTTATTTGGTTAGTAAATGGGCAGGCACACTCCAGTATATATCTACTGCATTGAAAATTGCAGCAAGCAGCAAATTTACTGATTATTGAAAAAATTCTTAAAATTTTTACTGACACTGATATTTAATTTGCATTACCAGTAAATAGTAGTATTCATACTAAATTGTGGCAGTGGCAAAGTTCAAATTTTGAAATTTTTTGTGTGAAAAAAATTTTGCCACTAGGAGGAATTTCATTAGGAATACGGGCATTACTGATTACTGAAAATTCAATGCACCTTATTATAATAATATATCATTTACGCAGTTTATAAAAATTCCAGAAACAAATTTAAGTAATTTCACTAAAAAATGTTAGTGAAAATTAGTAAATACTATTGCACTATTACTATATCTGTATTTCTTGTTGTCCGTATGATTACACTAACACACCGATTGGTTAAAGATTACATCGCACATCTTACTCAATATTAGCGATTGTATTGTGAACAAGTAAAAGTGCTATATTCGGCTGTGCCGAATCTTATATACCCTTTACTAACGTACATCTGCTTTCTAACTTATAAAATAGTGTCAGTTAGCAAATAAATAAAAACAACTTCAGTTGCGTTTTTTGGTTACTTAAAAAAAAATATTGCAAATTTCCAACCCTTGGAAACGAAATTTTAATTTTTCAAATTTTTTTTACCAATACTCATAATGTGTAAAGCGGTTTTATTTAAGCAAAAGTACAAATTTTTAACCATTTTGGTAACGTTCATGTTATACAAAATATTGCAGTATCCAACCCTGGAATCGAAATTTTAATTTTTTTTTATTTTTTAATACCAATTTTGTTTTGCCGAAATAAAAAATAGTTTTAACTTGGAAAAAACGACATTAATTGATTTTTGTTTATGTATTGTATAAAAAATTTTAAATTTCGGAACCCCGGATGGGAACTTTCAATTTGTAAATTTATTTTTAATCGATGCATATCTTCATGATACCAAAAATGCTTTTATTTACGAAAAACTTAAAATTTTTAAACATTTTAGTTACTATATGTACCACAAAATACCGAATGTGCCAAAAAAAAATTTCCCACCCCTGGAAACGAATACTAAATTTTTTTAAATAATGTTTTACCAATGCAAGTAAAATTTTTAACAATCTGTGTCAGTTTCATGTAGTACAAAACATTGCAGTATCCAACCCTGAAAACGAAATTTTGATTTTTTAAAATTTTTGATACCAAATTTGTTTTGCCAGAATAAAAAATAACTTTAACCAAGAAAAAACGACGTTAATTGATTTTTGGTTAAGTTATTGTATTAAAAGATTCAAATTTCCTAACCCTGGATGGGAACTTTAAATTTAAAATTTTTTTTTCATCCATGCAAGTCTTCATGTTACCGAAAACCATTTCTGTCACTTTCATGTACTTCAATATATATCAGTTTTCGAGCCCTGGAATCGAAATTCGTCTTTTTTTTAATTTTTGATATCAATTCTGTTTTGCCAGGTCAAAAAATTATTTTAACCAGGAAAAAAACGACGTTGGTTGATTTTTATTTATTTTAATTTAGTATATTTAACCTAAATATACCCTTTCACATTTTTGTGAAGGGTATAAAAACATATATTTTACAGGATATCAAGTATGCTTTCAATAATAAAAAATAAAAATAAGTTTCTATCATTTTTAATTTAAAAGTTATTAACGCATAAATTAATAGAAGAAGAGTGCTCTTCATGTGACTGGTCATTTATATCAATAACTACAGCCAAAGTATAGATACTTAGATTGAAGGATCGTTTTATATGATATACAGTTTCTTATAAGGCTGTCTCAACGGACCTGCCTCTAATATAAGCGTGTTAGCCAACTTATTTTCTGTTAGGTCTATACTTTTTGAAGAAGAGCAGGTACTATGCTTTTATAGGGTGAAAAGCTCTTCACTGTCTTATTTATCATTTGATTATTTCTGGGGGAGGTGTATTACCTCCGGATAACTCTCTGTATCTGTCCGGAAATGTGCCTCCATAAAAAATGCTAATAATTTCTCCATCGTTTCTACCTTCCTACCTTTCGAGTTTAAGAGTATCTGGGAATGAGTATGGGTTTTCGGCAGAAGCTTCTTGATTTTGGATGTTTCTCTAAAGCTGCATACCTGTTCACAGAAAAGCTTCCAGGATTCGCGTTTGGCTTCCCTTATTTTCTTATTATATGATCTAAGCTTACTTTTGTATTCTTCCCAGTATAGTTCCAGTTTTTTCTGACAGTCCCTATTAAAGAGCCATCTGGTCTCTTTTCTGAGATTTATAAATTTGAGAGTCATCCAGGACTTTTCTTTTGGAGTGGACAATTGTCCGCAAAAGGTTTTATAACATTAGTGCTTAGTCTATCTATCTCTGAATCCTTGCACCCTATATTATCAACTGGTGGTAAGTAGTTCTCGAGTTTGTCTTGTAAACTATACCTAAATCTGTTGGCCCTTTTTCTGAATGCTATGGGGTTTGGATCAGGATGGTATAATATCATGATACTATAGCGATGGTCCGCGAAGGAGTGCAAGGTTGGTTTGTTCCCAGTATTTATTGTGAAAAGATTATTTGGTAGCAATAAGTGCTACCCCAAGAGAGATCTTGCAAGTTGGTGTCATAGCCTATTAATATAATCCTACCTTTACTCCTAGTGGAAGATATGCCTACATTAGTGGAAGTATCAGGATATCCAAAGGTAGGTACAGTGAAGCCATGTGGTAAAGTGTTTGCGTCCGATGTTGATAGTTCTGGGGAAAGAAGAAAGTTTAGTTCCCTACGATATAATATGCACGCTCTGGGTTTCGCCCCCGCACTTGCATAAAAACCTTCTTCTTAATTGTCCACGGTTCTTGCATGAGAACAACGTGTATCTTACCTTTTGTTACTTGCTCCATTAGAGCTTGAGTCGCTGCTTTACCCCGATGGAGATTTATCTGCGGTATCAGCAGTGTCATTGCCTCCTGAGGTGCAATGATCTCAGATTCCTCCTTTTCTTTTGGGTCTGCCTTGTCTTCTTTAGCTTTCGCTGTCGGGTCTAACTTTGAAATATTTGGCCGAGGTGGCGAAGGAGGCCTTCCATTTCCATACTTCAAGGTAAGTCATACAAGCTATGTCCAGACCAACCACATGCAAGACTCCGTCCTCTGCCTCGTCTTAGTGAAAGATTTCTCACTTGCACGGATAGCGACCTTTAGTTTTCGGGCTTCCACCCCATCATTTTATATAAAAATATTCTTTTGTTAGGGCTAGGATTTATGTCTTCTTCACACGCCAGAGTCTTCTACCTTCCCATGGTGCTTTTACTGTTTATTCGGTTTCGTAATGTCTTCACGCACGAGTCAGGCTCCAGTTACAGGAACATTACGCCCCGAATATCCTTGCTGTTTTCAATGGGATTTTGTTGAGCGTCCTCATCGCCTGACAGGACTTACTCCACAATACATTCATTAATGGCACTTTCTTGATCCTTTGGAATTTTGCCTGATGGGCTGCATAGCTAAGCTGTTCTGCCAGTTTTCTGCGCACCACATTGGCGTACTTGAGCTGCTTTTTTGGAAACTTTTGAAAGTCCTCCAAACACTGAAAATTTCCCAAACTCCATCGCATG
Source organism: Linnaemya vulpina (assembly GCA_963675445.1). NCBI lineage: Eukaryota > Metazoa > Arthropoda > Insecta > Diptera > Tachinidae > Linnaemya > Linnaemya vulpina. Next base: position 83,323,567 of record OY776276.1, on the reverse strand, counting down.
CTTGAAGGTACTACGGTATACTCACATTTAGCCCTCCGAGGATATATCCTTTGAAATTTTAGACTCACCGTTCGCTAGACGCCCTTTCTGCTGGGAGCTTTTAAGCTTGAATGGCCAGCGGTGCTGTAGAGATGGGTGTAGAGGCCTTACCTTTCTGTGTAGCATCCCGCTGATTCCTCCGTTTCATTTTGGCCGCTTTTTATTATTGCACACCTCAAAGATTCCTCTTTTTCGTGGTCGCTTATTCTAGTACTTACCTCCCCGACCATCTTATCTACTCCAGAGGACGAGTTGGAGAACTCGCCTGTCTCTTACGGCTGGGATGGTTACTCATCACCCTTGGTACCGATTCTACCTCCCCTTGGCTTTTTGAGGCTTTAGCACCAACGTCGGCATCCGTTGCCCACCTACGAAATTGTTTTCGTACAGTCACTTGATGACGACAACTTGGGGCCTGTTCAGTCGCTACCACTAGCCTCCGGTACTGAGTTATTTAGGCTCTGCACCATAACATTTATTTTGTATAGGTTTGATTTCATACGAGATCTTGATCGGGTACTACCCCAGCTTTCTGTTATTTGGTCCGCGCGGGATTACGAGATCCCTCAATTCGAGAGTATTGTGAACGGTCAACATCCTGAGGTGTGATGAGTTCCTGTACACTGATACGAACAGTTCCACAACTAATCCTGCGATGCAAGTTGCCCGCATTACTCTGAACCACCACCTGGGGACGCGTCCAATAGTAGTAAATCAAGCAAACGTGAGATATAGCGGTACGAACTCATATCTGTCAGTAACTACTTCAAGTCCTCGGAAATCATTGATAACATTATATGATGGCTTTGCTATTGTTGAGTATTTTCCATTAGTACCTTAAAAAGTTAATGCTAGTAATTGTAGACTGTATGTGCCAGAGCAATTAAAATTCTTAGATTTCATTAAAAAAATCTCAAATTTCAGCAATTAAATTTAAAATATTTAAATTTTAATAGTCAAAGCTCTCAAATCTTAGCCAAATTTTTCAAAATTCTCAAATTTCAGCCAAATATGTGTGTCTGTGGGTATTTTTTGCCCCGGTTTGATAAGGAAGAGCATATTGTTGTGTTTTTTTTTTAATAACGTTGGCGTGGGCGTGAGAATTTCTGTATGTTCATATGTGTCCTTGAGAATAATTGTCCGTCCGTATGTGAGCGTGGGAATTTCTGCCTGACCATATCCGACCTTGAGAATACATGTCCGTTCGTATGTAACCTTAAGAACTTCTATTTGTACATATGTGAGCATGGGAATTTCTGTCCGTCCATATGTGGCCTTGAGAAATTCTGTCTGTTCATATATGGCCTTGAGAACTTCTGTCTGTCCATTTGTGCTGTGTACGCCTTGTGAACAATAAAATTTAAGAACATTTTTAGGAATCACACTATTAATATATGTATATGGATGACCCTAACGCATTTGCTCGTTTCTTCTTGCTGTATTTAGATTTCTTCTTTTATTTATTGCTTATTAAAATTTTGCTGTTTACTTAGGGCTTTTCTTCCAGTTTTTCAGTAGTTTTTGTTCATTTTGTTCTTTCATATTTTAGAATATAGGGAATAATTTAATTGTTCTGATCATGCCGACATTGAAAATTTATTCTCTCTTTAATTTATATTGAATTGGTTTTTTTCTTATATATGGCGATCATCGATGTTTAAGTGTGAAGTGTGGTTTGTATGTGTTCTATTGTTGTGAGTAGCGATCGGAATGTTTGTCTGTCAGGCAGAATGTCTGTGTGTGTGTCTGACGATTGATGTGACTGTACGACAGTTCACTTTTGCTTTCCTGCTGTACAAACATAGAATTTCTTAAGGTTGCAGTAAAAATATGCCGGATATATCTCTTCCATTTCCTTAAATTCGATGCAACTAGTACATTCAATCTTGAAAACTTCTTATTCAATCATTTCTTCTAGTTATTTTTTCTTCTCTTCACCTTTAACACATACTTGTGAATTTCTTATATTAGATTTTTTTAAATTTCGAACGCTTTGAAATGAGACTGATCTATCATTCCAGCTAATATGATAGTTTTTTGTTAAGGAAATTGCTTCTATCTGCTTTTTGGTTGATAAACATTTGAATTTAAAAGGTGGTCTTATGATGAAATGAATATATTCATTTCTATTGAATACGACAGCTAGTTCTTTAACAATAAAATGGTTCGAGTTACTTTTGAGCCCTTAAACGTCCACAAAAATATTATTAGTCATTTATAAGACCTTGCGAACTTGTCCTTTGATAGGGATATTTTCTATTATGCGATCATGAATGAGAACCTTAGAAAAGGTTGGGGTAGTTTCATGTAGTAGCTTTGTTGGAATGTTAGATACATATCATATAGGATCGCATAGCGTTCATTTTAAATTTTATATTAAGATCGTTATATGGTAAGAAGTTGAGTTTAAATGTATTTTTAAGTTTGCAAGATCGCAATGAAGAAATTTTGTTTTCTTGTTGAAAGACAATCAACGCAAAACGAGGACGTTCCTTATTAGCGGCCACTTTAACATTCCATATGTGATTGGTCCCCGTATTAAGGTGTGGATTCATATGGCAGTCCCAACTACGGAATGCCATTGGTATAGCAGCACCATTATTAAGTCTTTTAATCATATTCAATTTACTATGATCAGATAATTGAACATGTGGAATTCTCCATGATATTAGTAAGTTTTTCTTTCTCAGAGGAAATATCCAAGTGTACAAGATCTTTATCGTTCTTATTACGCAAGAGTATCAACTCATCTTAACCATTTACTAAAACTTTATCGCAGTCTTCAGCGAATCCTTAAAGAAGTTTGAGTGGTACAGAGAAACTAAAATGTTAATTTTGAAGATTTATATTATTGAGTCTATTTCATCCAGCATTGTGCAACACAACGCTTTCCGTAGGTGATAAAGAAACCAAATTTTCTTTGGTACTGGATGCTCCCAAATATCTTGTATGGTCAACTTCAATACCATTTAGATCATAGCGCATTCCGTCAAACAGATATGCAACAGAATTGTATTTCAATTGAAACAAATTTCGTGTAAATTTCGATGTTGTTTCGGCTACAACAAATCCTTTCACTGGGTGACGCATATAAATCTTGGTTTTGCATTGAAATTCTTATTTCATTGTTGTTGTTAAAAGACTGAAGGTATGGTATGTATGTGTGATAATCCTTTTTGATTATATATTCGTCAGATATTGGTTCACCTAAAACGTCTATTATTAACTCATTTTGTTTTCAGTTTAAAGTTCAATGACTTGAGAAAACTCTTGCTTGCTGTTGTAAATGATTTTGATTTGTAATGTTTGAGGATTAGATGTTGCTGTAGTATTTTTCGATATACTTTTGTTTAATAATATACATCATTTAGTTGTCCTTAAATGGATTCCTATTGGAATTTCTTCTCTTCTGAAATTAATTAAGTCGCCGTTTTGATCATTTGATCAAAATCGCGAAGAGCTAGTGAGCTTATCTCTCTGGAGTTTACTGGCAAATAAATAAGATTTTTGGGAATCTCAACTATTTTATATCCAGCAGGTACATTAATCAAAAACTCATGTAGTGTATGAGCTTTGGAATTATTCATATAAGTATTAACCACAATACTTCTTTCAATCCTCAAGAGATCAACCTTAAGGATGTTCACTGGAAGATCAGAGTAATATTTTTGTTTGTTGTTAATATTCTGCTATTGAATCCTTAAAGTTTACCTATTGTATTTTCTTTATGAAAATATATTGGTTATTTAGAGCTGCGTATTGCATTGTATTGTTATTAGCTTCAATCAAAATTTTGTTTGCTGGTCTATATCGTTTGTATTGTTCTTCTATATAGTCAACAATCTCATTTAATTCATAAGATCCGATTGGTATTTCAATTACAAGTTCACCGATATGAAATATGTTGTTATAGACATCCACATTCGGGATACTGTTGTATGAATGAATATCAGGCAAAATTTCGCCATTTCCCTGTGGTCGTATAGTTGTCGTCTTTCAAAATCAACTAAGAATTGTGAGAGCTGTTTTCTAATTTCACTAGTGATTTTTACTGAATATTTTATACTTATTATTACCAAAATTTTGTAATACGGTCTTTTGGAGAGTTAGTTTTCTACTAATAATTGCTTTCAACGAATAAGTTGTAAGAGATATGTATCATATCCCTCAATTTATCACTTTGAATTTTAATATATAACTTTTGGGAAAAACGAATCAGCACGAAAATAAAACTTAAAGAGTTAAAACGACAATTCCCAAAAACATGTAACAATTTAATTAGCGAGCGCCCGCGCTTAAGGTGCTTATGTTGTCAATACTCTAAATAAATTGTTTTTACATTAAAACAATTATTAATTGTTTTTATTGTTTATTTCTCTTACAACTACAATTAGAATCGGAAAAAAATCAACCAATTGTAGAATAAAATAAAAACGTAAGAAAATTAAAAAGACAAATTAATCAGTGAGTTCTTGTTATGACTTTGATGTTTGTTTTGAAGCTTCCCATTTATTAATGTGGAAGTTTGAAGTAATTATCTCTAGTTATTCTGAGAAATTTTGGGTAGAGTTTCGTTGATGATCTGCATTAGCCCCAGTGAAATGCGCATAAGAACTACCTAAAACCCCTCAATTGATCACTTTGAATTTTAATATATATAACTTTTAGGATAAAAGAATCAGCACGATAATAAAAGTTAAAGAGTTAAAACGACAATTTCCAAAAACATGTAAGAAATGATATATAATTTATAAAACTAAATCTGCGTTCCAGTCCAAGAACTAGTTCAAAATTTTGAGTAAAGGACTCAAAAATGTATATATTTATCTGTCTATCTTCTTCTAACTTCTTAGTTTTGAGTATAGATTTCATTATTCATCTCTTCGTCTTCTGCTCCCTCTCTCCCACACACACACATCTAATATAATTGTTTAATAATTTTCAGTTAAACTTCTTAAAGTCTAGAAAGCTTAAATCGAAATTTAAGTTCAAATTTATAAGTTGTGAAAAATTTATAGCGCAATGAGTTTAATAGGCAAATTTTGGTAATACAAAATCCTTAATCCATATAAAGGATTTAGATGAATCACCCAAATAATCCATCGTACGTGCAAAGCGAGTACCAACAAAATATGGGGAAACAGTACACCTTCAACTGCAAAAATATATAATGTTTTTTCCCAACCGATACAATATATTAACAGATGTCGAATCAGATGATCTTCGAAATGATAAATATCGATTACAAAGAAAAGGAGAGCGAAACATTATCCTGGATAGTGAGATGAATGAGTTTTTGATACCAAACTCCCAGTACCCCCTTTGCCAGTAAAAATAAAAAATGTAATATGCATATATTTTGCAATTAACAAAAAAAAATTTTAATAACAAAATAAACTGTTTTTAAATATATAAATATATATGATTGTGTTTTATTTAACATCTTTGGTTTTTTCAAACATAAGTGGCCACAATTATATGTGTTCAAGTTTTGATATTGATTGTAGTTGTATTCAATATTTCTACCTAAATATTTGATTAATTCTAAAGGAGGTTGTACATTTCCAAAGCTGTTATTTTTCGTCCTTGTTTCTATAGTATGCTACCCAATGAGTACCTGGTCCTGTTGATAAATCTAAATTAATTATTCCACATTCTACTATCCTTGGCCGTTTTGGTAGAGAGTCCAACATATTGTTACGTTTTTAGACCTTTTCGTAAAAACGGTTTTATTACTTATCCTTCAAGGATTCGTTTTGTTGCATCAAATTAAAACACGGACAAATTAATTTTAGAAATATAATGCGGCAACACTTTATTTATTACTTAACACAAGTATTTGTACTACTTAACCCTCAGCGATGTTAACACGTCTATATTTGAAATCACACTGATTATTGCTGAGTTCTGGCAGCGCCTTTATATAGCAAAAATGACGTCGTCTGGTAACCTCGCGAAAGTTCTGGGTATGGTGGTTGTATTTTACTTGGCATGTGTGTGTTTGTATGACAATGCTGATTTGTTTGGTTTGCTTATGGTAACTATGTGTGTTTGAATGTATGAGTGTTCTGTGTGTTTTGCCTATGGTAACTATGAGTGGTTGTATGAATGAGTGTGTGGTTTTGTTTCTTCTACGTGTATATGGCTGTGTATACTTGTGAATCTATTTAGTTTTATTAGCAGCGAATACTTGCATACAAGATCATTAAGAACAACATCTCTTAGCATTGATGTGGCTATGTTTTGTTGCTGTGGTTTACTCTTATTGGCACAGCCTTGAATGATCTTGTATATTCTGGAGTATTCTATTTCCGTTAATTTGAATATTATCTATACAGTGTTTGTAACATTTTTGACAACTATAGATAATATTGCCAGTGCTGCCAAGTACATATAGCCACATTGTCGTTTTATTTAAATCTATTTCTAATATTTGTAACACTGCCGCCCACTTAAGCCTGTTCGTCCCGAATAGGCATACAATCACCTCTTCCATATTGCGCCAATCGTTCGAGATGTACTATCTTCATTTTCGACCTTGGGCTATTGTGCTTCTGTATCCGGTATACGACGTCATTCACTCTCTTAATCACTTTATACGGGCCATCCCAGTGAGTCTGTAATTTTGGGGACAATCCTTTCTTCCGTTGTGGGTTATACAGTAAAACCAGTTGTCCTTCCTTAAATCCCTCCGAGTTTGCTGCGCGGTCATACCTAGCCTTCATCTTGTCACTGACCATCTTGATTCTATTGCGCACGAACTCATGCAGTTCGTTTAAGTCCTCCTTCTCCTGGGACGTAATAGCTCCTTCCTCTACAGTTGGCTTAACACCAAATTCCAAATCACCAGGTAGTTTTAATTCCGTCCCGAAGATAATTTTGGCTGGCGTTCTCGATGTTGAGTCGTGTACAGCTGACCTATATGCCATCAAAAATTTGGGGATGTGCTCGTCCCAATCCCTCTGATGGGTGCTTACTACTTTTCGTAGGTACTCTTCTAAGGTGCGATTGAACCTTTCTACCATGCCATCAGACTGTGGATGCAGCGGCGTCGTTCTGGTTTTCTTTATCCCATACAACTCGCACATTTCCCTGAATATGGCAGACTCGAAATTCCTTCCTTGGTCGGAATGTAATTCTATTGGGACACCATAGCGACATACCCAGTTGTTGACGAAAGCATTTACAATTATCTTTGCTTCCTGGTTAGGTATAGCATATACCTCTGGCCATTTACTGAAATAGTCCATTACCACAAGTACATAACGATTTCCGGCTTCGGTGACGGGAAAGGGACCTGCTACATCCATTGCGATCCGCTCGAATGGTGCTCCTGAGATGTATTGTTGCAGCTGTCCCCGGCTTCTTCTTACTGGGCCTTTGGCTGCTATGCACTGTGGGCAGTTTGCTATCCAGTCAGCCACGGCTTGTTGACATCCAACCCAATAAAAACGCTGCTTCAGTTTCTCAAGTGTTTTTGTTACTCCAAGATGACCGCCACTGGGTCCATTATGAAACTCCTGTAAGACTTCACTTATCTTGGAGTATGGCACAACTATTAAATTTGAAGTTGTTTTGCCATCTACACTTTCCCATACGCGGTATAAACACCCTTTTATTACCTTAAGGCTGTTCCACTGAGCCCAATAAGATTTGGCGAGTGGGCTTTCAGCCGAAATTTCATTCCGGGATGGTCGTCTGTCTTCTTCTTTGGCCGCTATAATTTTCCCTAGTATATCGTCGTCCCTCTGTGCCATTGACCAGTCTTCATCAGGGCCGATGTGCATTAGCCGAACATCCACAACGCCTTCCTTTTGCTCGGTTCTAGCACAATGTTTACACTCTAAACAGCACGGTCTTCTCGAAAGAGCATCCGCATTGTTATGCTTTGTGCCCCTTCTATGCTCAATGCTGAAGTCGTAGCTCTGCAGGCGCTCAATCCACCTTGCCAGTTGCCCTTCAGGATTTTTAAACTGCAATAGCCATCTCAGTGCAGAATGATCGGTCCTTAATGTAAAGCGTTGACCATACAGGTACTTATGGTAATGTTTAATGCATTCCAATACCGCCAGAAGCTCACGTCTTGTCACACAGTAATTCCTCTCAGGTTTTGAGAGTACACGGCTATAGTACCCTATGACCTTCTCAGTGCCATTTACTACTTGGGATAGCACACCCCCTATGCCATAGCCGCTCGCATCAGTATCCAGCACAAATTTTTCTCCAGCTATGGGATACGCTAGTACTGGTGACGTACATAATAATTCTTTGAGTTTCTGGAAGGATTTTTCCTGTGGCTCGCCCCAATGGTATGGTCTTGACTTCTTTGTCAGCTCATGCAAGCTTGCAGCTACACTGGCAAAATTCGGCACAAAACGTCTGTAGTATGTGCAAAGGCCCAAAAAGCTGCGCAATTCATGAAGATTTTTAGGTTGATGCCAGTCCCTTACTGCTTTTATTTTATCTTCATCTGTTGAGATTCCCTCTGCTGTAACACAATGTCCCAAATACTTTACTTCTTTCTGGAACAATGCACATTTCTTCAAGCTGAGTTTCAATCCAGCTGATGATATCCGCTCAAGAACTTCTGCCATGTTTTTGAGGTGTTCATCAAAAGTTTTCCCCATCACGATTATGTCATCGAGATATACCAAGCATGTCTTCCAGTGAAGTCCTATCAGTACCTTCTCCATTAGGCGTTCAAATGTGGCCGGAGCATTGCAGAGACCAAATGGCATGACTTTGAACTGCCATAATCCGTTGCCGACACTGAAGGCAGTTTTCTCCTTGTCTTTCTCTGCGATCTCCACTTGCCAATATCCGCTTCGCAAGTCCAGCGTAGAGAACCATTTGGTACCAGCTAGCGTGTCCAAAGTGTCATCAATCCTGGGGAGCGGATAACTGTCCTTCTTGGTTATGTCATTGAGCTTCCTGTAGTCTACGCAGAATCTAGTACTGCCATCTTTCTTTTTAACTAAGACTACAGGCGAACTCCAAGGACCAGAAGATGGCTCAATTACACCATCACGCTCCATTTCACTTACAAGCTCTTTTACTTTATCTCGCTTTGCTAGCGGTACGCTTCTGGGTGGCTGTTTAATCGGCCTAGCTTCGCCTGTGTTAATTTCATGTTTAACCAATGCAGTTCTACCCTGGCTTTGGCTTCCCATGGCGAAGATACTGGCATGCCTTTTTAGTAACTGCTTGGCTTTATTTTTATCTGTCGCTGATAGACCTGCTACCCATTTCTCTACGTATTCCTCAAATTGTTCACGTTCTTTTGCGGACAAATTAGTAGGCTCTATCTTCCTCTCGCAGTTTATTATTGCCTCTGCTGGAGTACACTGGCCAACATCGGAATTTTCTTTGATGACTTTTTCATGGTCTGACAAGTTAAGCACTCTTATAGGGACTATTCCTCCTTCACTAGTTTGCACTAGAGCTTTCGCTATTATAAGCTCTCTCTTTAGATCTGCCGGTTCTACAACCCACAACCGATTGTCCTCACAATCTCCCTTCATCCGCGCCCATATGACTGTTTCAGACTGCGGCGGTATTGTCTGACTCTCAATAGCAAATACTCTTGTTACTTGCGGTTTCTTGTCATATCCAACATCAAGGGGTATTTCCACATTACGCCAAATCATCAGCTGTGGTCCCATATGTAGATTAATGCCGTGATTAATCATAAAATCGGCTCCAATAATAACCTCATCGACAATATCGGCAACAATAAACACATGTCTCACGCTGATGTTGGCTATAGTCACCTTCACTTCAATCTTACCATAGACAGTGGCAGGCTCTCCAGTAGCTGTACGTAGCCGAATATTGCTTAACCGCTCGCATTTCCCCTTTACTATATCGGGCCTTATTATTGACTGCGATGCCCCTGTGTCTATGGTAAGTACGTGCTTTTCCCCGTTGATGCGTCCGGACGCAGTGAGGTTGCTGTTTCTCTGCTGCATCACTGATATGGAGATTGTGGGGCCCTCGTTTGTGAGAGCTAGCTCTTGCCCCTTAGTGCTAGCTCGTTTTAGTTTAACGGAGACTCTTGGGATGTTGTTTGGTTCACCCGTTTGCTGTTTCTTGGTGGCGAAACAGATCTACCTCTCTTTCTTTGTGCTTTGCAGCTGCGCTGAAAATGACCGGTTTTTCCGCAGTTAAAGCACTTAGGCTTTTCTTTGATAGCCTTCTCTGCCAGCAGCTGTCGCATTGCCTCCTTAACGCTAGCCACTAGGTTGTTATCCTCCTCAGATAAAACCTCCACATTCCGCACTTTACATATCTGTGGCTTGAAAACCATCCTGGCAGTCTCTTGAGCCAGCGCAAATGACACAGTTTCAGCGAAAGTGGATTTCTGCGTAGCGCACACCGCCAGTTTAACATCGGAGTCGCGAATGCCGTTAACGAAAGCCTCAGTTTTAAAATGGTCCAGGAACGGGTGACTCTCGCCTGGATATGTGAGCTGCACTAAACGCTCAATTTCCATTGCGAAATCTTGTAGAGATTCGTTAGGCTTCTGAACTCTACATCGCAATTCCATTCTGTATAAATCGCGCTTGTGCTCACCACCATACTTGCGCTGCAATGCTGCCATTATTTCATTGTAGTTGTTTCTGCTGCTTACTGGCACAGTCTCAAGTACCTCTGCGGCTGTACCTTTTAAGGACAAGATCAACTCTATGGCCTTTTCTTCAGCATCCCATCCATTTCTGCTAGCAACCGTCTCGAACTGGAATTTGAAGATGCCTAATGGTACGCTGCCGTCGAAGCATGGCGCTTTTATCCGCGCAGAAACTTCCGCAACTGCTCGTACTGGCCCGCCACTACACTCCAGGTTATGCATTTTGTCCTCTAGAGCATGCAATTTCTCTTCGAACTCCTTTGCATGCTCCTCCAGCTCTGAGAATTTATTCTCAATAGCATCCACCCTCCTGTTAATGGCTTCAGAAACCTCTACCAGGGTCTCGTTCGTGGCTTTGTTTGACTCCTGTATTTCGGCTACAAGCTTGTCCTGCATCTGCTGAGAGTTTTGTTTTATTTCAGTTATTTCGGCTACAAGCTTGTCACTGTTGATCATTGATGCCTCCTGCATCTGCTGAGAGTTTTGTTTTATTTCAGTTATTTCGGCTACAAGCTTGTCCTGCATCTGCTGAGAGTTCTGTTTTATTTCACTTTGTGCATCACTGATTCCTTTTATCTGAATCATCATAGCAGCGAACATTGAGTTTATGTCCATGCTGCTAGTCGCAGCAGGAGGACATACCTGAACATCGTCTTTGTCCTCAAACTCGTATGTCCCGATGTCCATGCCGCGATTCTTAAACTCATCTATTAGCCTCTTCTGCAGTTCAGCCCTGTTACCTGCAGTTGGCAATTCCAGCTTACTGAGCTCCTTTTTCAGCTGTTCAACTTTTAGCTCATCAAATTTCATGATTATTTATTTTAATTTTATAATGTCCTTTTTTTTTGTTTTTTTTTTCCTTTAATTGCAATGTCCTTTTAATTATTTTTGCAATCCCACTTCTGACACCAATTGTTACGTTTTTAGACCTTTTCGTAAAAACGGTTTTATTACTTATCCTTCAAGGATTCGTTTTATTGCATCAAATTAAAACACGGACAAATTAATTTTAGAAATATAATGCGGCAACACTTTATTTATTACTTAACACAAGTATTTGTACTACTTAACCCTCAGCGATGTTAACACGTCTATATTTGAAATCACACTGATTATTGCTGAGTTCTGGCAGCGCCTTTATATAGCAAAAATGACGTCGTCTGGTAACCTCGCGAAAGTTCTGGGTATGGTGGTTGTATTTTACTTGGCATGTGTGTGTTTGTATGACAATGCTGATTTGTTTGGTTTGCTTATGGTAACTATGTGTGTTTGAATGTATGAGTGTTCTGTGTGTTTTGCCTATGGTAACTATGAGTGGTTGTATGAATGAGTGTGTGGTTTTGTTTCTTCTACGTGTATATGGCTGTGTATACTTGTGAATCTATTTAGTTTTATTAGCAGCGAATACTTGCATACAAGATCATTAAGAACAACATCTCTTAGCATTGATGTGGCTATGTTTTGTTGCTGTGGTTTACTCTTATTGGCACAGCCTTGAATGATCTTGTATATTCTGGAGTATTCTATTTCCGTTAATTTGAATATTATCTATACAGTGTTTGTAACATTTTTGACAACTATAGATAATATTGCCAGTGCTGCCAAGTACATATAGCCACATTGTCGTTTTATTTAAATCTATTTCTAATCTTTGTAACAATATAAACTCCTCTAAAGTGTGGGATATCTCTTAAAAATTTTCTTAGATCAAATTCTGATAATGGTCTGTGCATTTCTAATAGTTTTTTTAATGATCTTTACAAACAAGTCCATATCCCTTTTTATATGGTTTAAGTGTCTGGTGGCTTCCTCAAGTTGTTTTTTTCGTCCTTTGTTGTATTTACAGCTCTAGCTATAGCGGCACCTCCAGTTGTTAGACTACCAAGTGCACCTAGAGCAGTTAGAATCGGTATTATGGGCAAAAAACCAAAAATTTTTGGAACATTTATAATACGTGGTATTACAACACGAGCTTTTTTCCCCTTAATAGATCTGTTGATAACTTTACGAGCGATTTTAATGGCTGAATTAATATCTTGTGGTTTTTCCTTCTTCAATGGCTTTGTTGCTGATTTAATTGTTTTAAGAAACAGTTTTTTGTCATTTATACTTTTCACTGTATTCCTTTTCTTTGCTTCAACACCCATACCAAGGTTAATTTTTTGCTTTCATTGCGTTGGTGACTCTATATGCAAATGTTTTTTCTGCAAGATCACTATCTTTTGAAAGAACTCCCAAGCTTTATTTTCAAGAATTTTGTCAGCTTGATGTCTGCTGTTTAAGTCTTTATTTTTTGAATAAGCAATATCGTGATTTTTACAAGCAGCATCCAATAAGTTTATTCTTTTATCTCCTCTATCTAAACGCTTTTGTAATCTTGTGCCAGGTCCACAGTACTGATATCCAGGAAGATGTAATTCAACGGGCAGAGAATTTTTTGCTTCATTTAGTAAACCTTCTCCAACAATAGTTTGCTTGTGACTGAAACTTTTGTTATAAAGTACAGCCATATTACTTTAATCTACAATAAAAGATATTGTTTGCAAATTTCACAAGTAGTTATTAAAATGCACTTCGTAAAACAACATAAAAAAATGTTTTAGTTCGTAATAATGATATTTGTTCAAATGACAGTAAAAAAATAAGACATAGTTCCTTGTTACCAAATTCTATTTGAGCATTAATAGTTGGTCCTTCAAACTGTGGAAAAACTAACATAATGATTAGTTTGCTGGAAAGTCCTAAAGGTCTCAAGTTTGAAAATATTTACTTGTACTCAAAATCTTTATATCAACCTAAATATGAATACCTAAAGAAATTAATTTCACCAATTAAAGGAATGGGATACTACACATTCGCAGATAACGAGTACGTTGTTCCTCCTAGTGAAGCTAAAAGCAATTCAATTATGATTTTTGATGATGTTGCATGTGAAAAGCAAAACAATATACGTGCATATTTTTATATGGGTCGTCAAAGGAACGTAGACTCATTTTACTTGTGTCAAACTTACACGCGGATTCCAAAACATTTGATAAGAGATAATGCTTATGAAACATTAAAGAAGACACTCCTGGAGTAAGTGTCCATATTTGACTACCAACCTGTATCTTATCTTGATTGAACTCGATGGTGCTATTACCAAATCTCCATCCGTTATTATTATCTTTATGTGGACCATAGTTATTATCCACTTCATTTCTCGATTGTAATAGTGATAAGTCAGGATAACTTGTTTCATTATTACAATTTTGATAGTAAAAGTCATCATCATCATAACCACTGCTACTTTTACCATTAGACTGTTTAAACATTGTTTCTTCAATTAGTTTCTTGGGCGTACTCGTTTCCAATTTTATTGTTGAATTCTGAGGATGAAAACTTTTATTGTCATCAATTCCAGTTTGCTTATCACGCGGTTGTATTTTAACCGGTCTACCAACGTATTTAGAGCTCTTGATGAATTCTTTTAAAGATTCTGTAATAGGCTTGAATGTATCTCTTTATTGTTCATGTGTATTTATTTCACCAGTTTTCATAATTCGAAGATTTTCTTCAAGATATTTCATGTAGTCACCAAGTCTTTAAGAATTTGGTCATTCATTTTAGCTATCAGGTCAGTTCAATAAGTAGCAGATCAGATTATCAGATCAGCTTATCAGGTATCAGATCAGCTTATCAGGTCAGTTTAACAGCTACCAGATCAGGTTATCAGATCAGCTTATCAGGTATCAGATCAGCTTATCAGGTCAGTTTAACAGGTACCAGATCAGCTTATCAGGTCAGTTTAACAGGTATCAGATCAGCTTATTAGGTCACTTTGACAGGTACCAGATCAGCTTATCAGGTATCAGATCAGCTTATCAGGTCAGTTTAACAGGTATCAGCTCAGCTTATAAGGTGTCAGATCAGCTTATCTGATCAGTTACAATAATCACATGTATAAAGTTTAAAGCAAGAGTAAATACTTTGATGAACAGTATATTTTATTATGATGAAGTAATCAAATAACTTTCTAGTACGACCATTGTTTAGTTCATTATCTTTACTTATCACCAAAAATCCATATATTTTCTTCCAACATTCTCAAAAAATTTTTTGAAACTTTTCAAAGCTCATATCGCTGGCAACGTGATCATCATATAAATACATGTTTCATATATGTCGCATCTTGTTTAAACATTATAATTACATTAGCATTATTTCTTATCAAATGTTTTGGAATCCGCGTGTAAGTTTGACACAAGTAAAATGAGTCTACGTTCTTTTGACGACCTATATAAAAATATGCTTTTCACATGCAACATCATCAAAAATCATAATTGAATTGCTTTTAGCTTCACTAGGAGGAACAACGTACTCGTTATCTGCGAATGTGTAGTATCCCATTCCTTTAATTGGTGAAATTAATTTCTTTAGGTATTCATATTTAGGTTGATATAAAGATTTTGAGTACAAGTAAATATTTTCAAACTTGAGACCTTTAGGACTTTCCAGCAAACTAATCATTATGTTAGTTTTTCCACAGTTTGAAGGACCAACTATTAATGCTCAAATAGAATTTGGTAACAAGGAACTATGTCTTATTTTTTTACTGTCATTTGAACAAATATCATTATTACGAACTAAAACATTTTTTTATGTTGTTTTACGAAGTGCATTTTAATAACTACTTGTGAAATTTGCAAACAATATCTTTTATTGTAGATTAAAGTAATATGGCTGTACTTTATAACAAAAGTTTCAGTCACAAGCAAACTATTGTTGGAGAAGGTTTACTAAATGAAGCAAAAAATTCTCTGCCCGTTGAATTACATCTTCCTGGATATCAGTACTGTGGACCTGGCACAAGATTACAAAAGCGTTTAGATAGAGGAGATAAAAGAATAAACTTATTGGATGCTGCTTGTAAAAATCACGATATTGCTTATTCAAAAAATAAAGACTTAAACAGCAGACATCAAGCTGACAAAATTCTTGAAAATAAAGCTTGGGAGTTCTTTCAAAAGATAGTGATCTTGCAGAAAAAACATTTGCATATAGAGTCACCAACGCAATGAAAGCAACAAATTAACCTTGGTATGGGTGTTGAAGCAAAGAAAAGGAATACAGTGAAAAGTATAAATGACAAAAAACTGTTTCTTAAAACAATTAAATCAGCAACAAAGACATTGAAGAAGGAAAAACCACAAGATATTAATTCAGCCATTAAAATCGCTCGTAAAGTTATCAACAGATCTATTAAGGGGAAAAAAGCTCGTGTTGTAATACCACGTATTATAAATGTTCCAAAAATTTTTGGTTTTTTGCCCATAATACCGATTCTAACTGCTCTAGGTGCACTTGGTAGTCTAACAACTGGAGGTGCCGCTATAGCTAGAGCTGTAAATACAACAAAGGACGAAAAAAACAACTTGAGGAAGCCACCAGACACTTAAACCATATAAAAAGGGATATGGACTTGTTTGTAAAGATCATTAAAAAAACTATTAGAAATGCTACCCAACAGACCATTATCAGAATTTGATCTAAGAAAATTTTTAAGAGATATCCCACACTTTAGAGGAGTTTATATGTTGGACTCTCTACCAAAACGGCCAAGGATAGTAGAATGTGGAATAATTAATTTAGATTTATCAACAGGACCAGGTACTCATTGGGTAGCATACTATAGAAACAAGGACGAAAAATAACAGCTTTGGAAATGTACAACCTCCTTTAGAATTAATCAAATATTTAGGTAGAAATATTGAATACAACTACAATCAATATCAAAACTTGAACACATATAATTGTGGCCACTTATGTTTGAAAAAACCAAAGATGTTAAATAAAACACAATCATATATATTTATATATTTAAAAACAGTTTATTTTGTTATTAAAATTTTTTTTTGTTAATTGCAAAATATATGCATATAACATTTTTTATTTTTACTGGCAAACGGGGTACTGGGAGTTTTGTATCAAAAACTCATTCATCTCACTATCCAGGATAATGTTTCGCTCTCCTTTTCTTTGTAATCGATATTTATCATTTCGAAGATCATCTGATTCGACATCTGTTAATATATTGTATCGGTTGGGAAAAAACATTATATATTTTTGCAGTTGAAGGTGTACTGTTTCCCCATATTTTGTTGGTACTCGCTTTGCACGTACGATGGATTATTTGGGTGATTCATCTAAATCCTTTATATGGATTAAGGATTTTGTATTACCAAAATTTGCCTATTAAACTCATTGCGCTATAAATTTTTCACAACTTATAAATTTGAACTTAAATTTCGATTTAAGCTTTCTAGACTTTAAGAAGTTTAACTGAAAATTATTAAACAATTATATTAGATGTGTGTGTGTGTGTGTGGGAGAGAGGGAGCAGAAGACGAAGAGATGAATAATGAAATCTGTACTCAAAACTAAGAAGTTAGAAGAAGATAGACAGATAAATATATACATTTTTGAGTCCTTTACTCAAAATTTTGAACTAGTTCTTGGACTGGAACGCAGATTTAGTTTTATAAATTATATATCATTTCTTACATGTTTTTGGGAATTGTCGTTTTAACTCTTTAACTTTTATTATCGTGCTGATTCTTTTATCCTAAAGGTTATATATATTAAAATTCAAAGTGATCAATTGAGGGGTTTTAGGTAGTTCTTATGCGCATTTCACTGGGGCTAATGCAGATCATCAACGAAACTCTACCCTAAATTTCTCAGAATAACTAGAGATAATTACTTCAAACTTCCACATTAATAAATGGGAAGCTTCAAAACAAACATCAAAGTCATAACAAGAACTCACTGATTAATTTGTCTTTTTAATTTTCTTACGTTTTTATTTTATTCTACAATTGGCTGATTTTTTTCCGATTCTAATTGTAGTTGTAAGAGAAATAAACAATAAAAACAATTAATAATTGTTTTAATGTAAAAACAATTTATTTAGAGTATTGACAACATAAGCTCCTTAAGCGCGGGCACTCGCTAATTAAATTGTTACATGTTTTTGGGAATTGTCGTTTTAACTCTTTAAGTTTTATTTTCGTGCTGATTCGTTTTTCCCAAAAGTTATATATTAAAATTCAAAGTGATAAATTGAGGGATATGATACATATCTCTTACAACTTATTCGTTGAAAGCAATTATTAGTAGAAAACTAACTCTCCAAAAGACCGTATTACAAAATTTTGGTAATAATAAGTATAAAATATTCAGTAAAAATCACTAGTGAAATTAGAAAACAGCTCTCACAATTCTTAGTTGATTTTGAAAGACGACAACTATACGACCACAGGGAAATGGCGAAATTTTGCCTGATATTCATTCATACAACAGTATCCCGAATGTGGATGTCTATAACAACATATTTCATATCGGTTAACTTGTAATTGAAATACCAATCGGATCTTATGAATTAAATGAGATTGTTGACTATATAGAAGAACAATACAAACGATATAGACCAGCAAACAAAATTTTGATTGAAGCTAATAACAATACAATGCAATACGCAGCTCTAAATAACCAATATATTTTCATAAAGAAAATACAATAGGTAAACTTTAAGGATTCAATAGCAGAATATTAACAACAAACAAAAATATTACTCTGATCTTCCAGTGAACATCCTTAAGGTTGATCTCTTGAGGATTGAAAGAAGTATTGTGGTTAATACTTATATGAATAATTCCAAAGCTCATACACTACATGAGTTTTTGATTAATGTACCTGCTGGATATAAAATAGTTGAGATTCCCAAAAATCTTATTTATTTGCCAGTAAACTCCAGAGAGATAAGCTCACTAGCTCTTCGCGATTTTGATCAAATGATCAAAACGGCGACTTAATTAATTTCAGAAGAGAAGAAATTCCAATAGGAATCCATTTAAGGACAACTAAATGATGTATATTATTAAACAAAAGTATATCGAAAAATACTACAGCAACATCTAATCCTCAAACATTACAAATCAAAATCATTTACAACAGCAAGCAAGAGTTTTCTCAAGTCATTGAACTTTAAACTGAAAACAAAATGAGTTAATAATAGACGTTTTAGGTAAACCAATATCTGACGAATATATAATCAAAAAGGATTATCACACATACATACCATACCTTCAGTCTTTTAACAACAACAATGAAATAAGAATTTCAATGCAAAACCAAGATTTATATGCGTCACCCAGTGAAAGGATTTGTTGTAGCCGAAACAACATCGAAATTTACACGAAATTTGTTTCAATTGAAATACAATTCTGTTGCATATCTGTTTGACGGAATGCGCTATGATCTAAATGGTATTGAAGTTGACCATACAAGATATTTGGGAGCATCCAGTACCAAAGAAAATTTGGTTTCTTTATCACCTACGGAAAGCGTTGTGTTGCACAATGCTGGATGAAATAGACTCAATAATATAAATCTTCAAAATTAACATTTTAGTTTCTCTGTACCACTCAAACTTCTTTAAGGATTCGCTGAAGACTGCGATAAAGTTTTAGTAAATGGTTAACATGAGTTGATACTCTTGCGTAATAAGAACGATAAAGATCTTGTACACTCGGATGTTTCCACTGAGAAAGAAAAACTTACTAATATCATGGAGAATTCCACATGTTCAATTATCTGATCATAGTAAATTGAATATGATTAAAAGACTTAATAATGGTGCTGCTATACCAATGGCATTCCGTAGTTGGGACTGCCATATGAATCCACACCTTAATACGGGGACCAATCACATATGGAATGTTAAAGTGGCCGCTAATAAGGAACGTCCTCGTTTTGTGTTGATTGTCTTTCAACAAGAAAACAAGTTTCTTCATTGCGATCTTGCAAACTTAAAAATACATTTAAACTCAACTTCTTACCATATAACGATCTTAATATAAAATTTAAAATGAACGCTATGCGATCCTATATGATATGTATCTAACATTCCAACAAAGCTACTACATGAAACTACCCCAACCTTTTCTAAGGTTCTCATTCATGATCGCATAATAGAAAATATCCCTATCAAAGGACAAGTTCGCAAGGTCTTATAAATGACTAATAATATTTTTGTGGACGTTTAAGGACTCAAAAGTAACTCGAACCATTTTATTGTTAAAGAACTAGCTGTCGTATTCAATAGAAATGAATATATTCATTTCATCATAAGACCACCTTTTAAATTCAAATCTTTATCAACCAAAAAGCAGAGAGAAGCAGTTTGCTTAACAAAAAACTATCATATTAGCTGGAATGATGGATCAGTTTAATTTCAAAGCGTTCGAATTTTTTAAAAATCTGATATAAGAAATTCACAAGTAGATGTTAAAGATGATTCAACAACAATTTTTCAAGATTGAGGATACTGGTTGCATCAACTTTAAGGAAATGGAGGAGGTATATGCGGAATATTTTTACTGTAACTATCACACCCATGGAGCTTGCGCCTTAAGAAATTCTATGTTTGTACAGCAGCCATACATAAAAAAAACAAATTTAATATAAATATAAAGAGATAATCAATTTTCAATGTCGCCATGATCAGAACAATTAAATTATTCCCTATATTCTAAAATATGAAAGAATAAAATGAACAAGAACTACTGAATTACTGAGCGAAAAATCCTAAGTAAACACAGCAAAATTTTAATAAGCAATAAAAAAAGAAGAAATCTAACTACAGCAAGAAGAGACGAGTAAATGCATTAGGGTCATCCATATACATATAATAATAGTGTGATTCGTAAAAATATTTTTAAATTTTATTATTCACAACGCGTAAAGAGCACAAATGGACAGACAGAAACTCTCACACTCACATATGGACGGACAGAAGTTCTCAAGGCCACATATGGACGGATAGAAATTCCATTGCCCTTGTATGGACGGACAGAAGTTCTTAGGTCACATACGAACGGTTATGTATTCTCAAAGTCATATATGGTAAGGCAGAAATTCCCACGCTCACATACGAACGGTCATGTATTGTCAAGGGCACATATGGACATACAGAAACTCCCACCTTTACCCCAACGCTAATTAAAAAAAACAACAACATGATTTCTCTTGTTAAACTGCCACACAGCGGCGCTACAATTGATTTACTCAAGGACACTTTTGAAGAAAAAATAATATCAGGAAATAGCCCAATTAATTGGCCCCCAAGATCGTGGATTATATTCGTTGGGGTTATGTAAAATCACCTGTGTACGTCGATAAACCACAAACAATTAAACACCTGGAAATCAACATTCGTAGAGTTTTCGGCGAGATACGGCCGCAAATGCTGCGAAAAGTTTGTGAAAATTGGTGTTCCAGATTGCGTTTTGTACGTGCCAGCCGTGGCTGCCAAATGGTCGAAATCATATTTAAAAATTAATTTCATAAAATTTTCTATCCAATAAAGACCGTTTCATTCAAATATATATTACTATGTTTTATTATGGTTTAAACTTGTATCAGTCTATAAAAAACACCCTATATATATATATATATATATATATATATATATATATATATATATGTGTGTATACATATATATATATATATATATATATATATATTATTGTATCTGATTTTTTAACCTTTTTTCGTTTATTAATCAATAGATTTGTTTAAGTTCTTAGGTTATTCAATATTAATATATATATTTATTTCGATATTTCGCTAGCCTTCGGTTAGCTTCTTCAGGAAATTATTTTATGAAATAATTTCCTGAAGAAGCTAACCGAAGGCTAGCGAAATATCGAAATAAATATATATATTAATATTGAATAACCTAAAAACTTAAACAAATCTATATATATATATATATATATATATATATATATATATGTATATATATATATATATATATATATATAGTATATATATATATATATATATATATATATATATATATATATATACATATGTATATATACTTCTATATATATATATATACATATATATATATATATATATATATATATATATATGTACTAGCGAACCCCCAAAACCGATGATATGCCAACGCACGAACACGCCACATAAAGAAAACCGGATACACGAAATTCACTTCACAAATTTCTATATATTGGCCTTGCGTCTTATGAATGGTAATCGCAAACGCAAGGCGAACAGGAAACAGAAGTTGGTTAATTCAAGTGGTATATCAGACGGAATCATTGGGATACGTGGAATGAATACGTCTTCGCCTTTTAGTTTTCCAGTTAAAATAGTAGTTTCAATTACATAAGCCATCAACCTTTTCATAGCAAGTCTTGTTCCATTACACAATCGGGGTTGATTGATATTACGAAGCATAAAAATAGTGGCTCCAACTTTCTATTGGAGATTATGCCGAGGCAATCCTGGTAAGTCCAACGACTTCAAAAATTCTGTTGGATAATTCACAACATCTCTTTCATTGGTAACAGTATCGATAGACTTGTACAACACCACTTCGCCAGAAATCTTTGATTGTATAGCCATGTTTAATTCAGTAACATCTTTGTTCTTTGCCGCTAAAATTACTCTGGTACTCAAGCATGCATGGCATGCATATTGTTGTGCTATGTTAGAGAAAACACATTCAATAAATTCCTCTTTTGACTGTACGAAGCGGCAAAAATCATTTGGCAATGTTATCAATCCAGTGTCATCAATAGGCATCGCAATATTCTTAATTTTCAGCAATTGCTTAGAGAACTTATCAGCAGATAAATCATTCTGCAATTGAACACGAATGTTGGTATTGAGTTTCAATATTTTAACAAATCTCCATAAATGTGAAGACTTTAAGCAAGCGTTAATTTCATCGGCAGCTGCCGGTGTAGGAATGACGGGTAATATTTGCCTAAAATCGCCTGGTAATAAAATCATCGCACCACCAAACAACTCAGAGTTATCTCGGCAATCTTTTATTGTTCTTTCCAAAGCTTGAACAGATTTCTTATTCGCGTACTCTTGCATATGACGTGGGCTGTGCATGGACCGTGGCATTCTGCGCGTACTCATGCATATGACGTGGGCTGTGCACAATGTGTTTAAATATTTAAATTTTAGTGATGAATTTATATGTAATTTATTTCATAGATCCCCGAAGTTGTGACTTAGAATAGCTAAGTATATAAATTAAATTAATTGTATGACTAAAATTGAATTGTAATGAAGTTAAGAACGAATTGTGTTTCAGTTTTTCAAAATATTAACTCAAATATTTCGAAATGATTGCAGTGTTCACTAAAATTATCATGAACCAATATACATACAGAAAACGTATATGCATAAAAGCCTTGGTATTGATGTCACCTTTCATATAAACTTTCCAGAAAAAAAATCGGAGAACATCAATTACTAACACAATGCAATTTATTATATATGTATATACATGTAAATTGTGTGACTTCTAATTAAATGTGTCAGTTGGCCTTCACATCTAGTCCACGCAAATTATAAGAGTTTTATCTCCTTAGAAGATTGCGTTTTTTAAAGTTCAAGGTGTTTTAAAAAATAATATTAGATTTGGGTAGAACGTAATAGCCGATTTTTACCTTCAAAAATATTTGCGATCTATAGTATTGTTAGTTAAGATGCATATTTTACATTATATTTTTTAAATTTTTGTGAGAATAATTCTTATTATATTTTTCAACATTAAAAATTTACCTAAAAACTCGCCAAATTTACTGATAAACATAATTAATATATATAAAAAGATAACAAAATCATACGTAGTGTGTTAGTAAAGCATGCATGCACTACAAAAATTGAGCTTTTATATTTCACAAAAATCTGTTAATTGGAATTTTCAAAAATTAATTGTAGAATATAGAAATAAACTTTGTGAGTTCTGCCCGAATTAAGGGATTTGAGACCATTATAGCCCTACAAAATAGACAAAGTTAAACTGCCTTTCAAAGTGTGGTTTTATTAAAGCATTAAGTGTTTCTTCTATGGTCGTTGTAGTACAATCAATACATATTTCTTTTATTTAAATTCTAAAACAGTAATCAGACTTAACCCCTGAACTATGACAATATAAATATATAAGTCATGCTTTAAATACTAAATGTTACAGTTAAAATTATAAATGCATATATTTGAAGTGTAGATAACATCCAGTAAGCCAAAAATAAACTTTTATATAATATTTCCTTTAGAATATATTTTGACAAGCACTCATAAATGTATATAATTCATACAAAATATATACTCGTTTACATGAATTTGAAGATACAAATATATGTAACAATATAAATTTAGCACCTATAAAAACACTGTAGAATATTTTACGGCATACAAGAAAACTATATCAGAAATTCATATATATTACGAACAATGATAAATTCCGGAAGTTTGTTTTATATATCCTGCTGTGTGTTTTATGAACAAGTACTATCGACGGACAACAATATATACATATATACACATTTAAATATGTGGTATATATATATATGTAAGGCCCATTGCATGATAGAGTATATATTTTTATATTTAAGTTAGTTTAAACCTTATAGAATTCATTGCATACAACTCTTATTGTAGTACTTTTATAATAAATATATCAAAAATTATACTAAACGATTTCTTCTATTAATATATCCACTGCTACTATACCAGCGGCGATGTCATACTTTTACTACTACATCTGCAGCTAGCTTAAGGAGGTTTCTCATATTTATATTCTCCAATTCTAAGTTTCTGCCTTTTATTGTATATTATTGTATATCGTATGTTTAAAGTATATTTTTTCTTCTGTACTTCTGTGACTCTTAATATTTGCATAATACAGTCGCAGCTTGTGTCTTGAAAGAAATGAAACAAATTTTTTCTGTACATTAAAAATTTTACTAAGGATTCACTACTAATCGTGTCACAAAGTATGATTAATACTTAATAAAATCAAACTTCTTCTTGGAATTAATATTTTTATATCAACCATAAATTTTAACCACTCATATTGCCAAGGAAAAAAACATGAAAGTGTGTACCCTTTTAATTTTGCATAACTTCTCTTAGCTTTAGATGTAAACATTCATTCACTTCCAATTATTTAAAATAGTTTACAACAAATATTTTAGTAAAAAGCAATGCATTTTATGTTAAATAGTTGTGCATGACAAGCGCTTAAAGAGGAATGTGCACAAGATTTTTAATTATGTGAACTTATGTAATTAATCACGTTTGTACATATTTGTTTGTTGCATGTTTAAAACAAGTAAGAAAACTAAATAAGCTGCATGTAATACATTTTCGGATAAATTGATGACAATATAATAAACGACTTAATTATTCCAAAGAATATTCGAACCTTTAATTAAATTAAAGTAAATAAAATTTATTTTCTACATTATTAATACATGTTGTAGTGTTGCCTATTTAGGAATTTTCAGCCTAAATAAGTGAAATGTTTGTATGCGTTTGTCATTCCGTGTGTAATTTCTTCAATATTAATATGTGACCCTATAAAGTATATACATATATTCTGGATCTTTATGAATAGCGATGACGATTAAGCGATGTCCGTCTGCATGTACGTGAAATCAGTTTTCCCAAGGCCCCAAAAAAGCCAGAGACTTTGTCCTTGGACTGATGGATGGGAAATGAGCTTATATAGAGTGGTATTGAAATTCAGAAATACCAAAACACGGCTCCAGAGCTGGGAAGCTTACACCTATTTCTCAACGAAAAATTAACACCAAAAACCAATTATTTTTTTGTTGAGGCCTTAGGAAGCCTCAAAAACTAAAAAAATAATTAATAAAAAATTAAAAATTTTTATTTTGGCATATTCGGTATTTTGTAGTACATGTAATGATATGTTAAAAAAAAGCTCATAAGATGTATACAGGCAGTTTGATCCAGTAAAAAAGAATAGGTTTCGGGAACAAGTTCCCGGATTTTATTAGCGGACATCCCATTATTGAACCACAGAAAGCACCCCGTAATATGGAAAGCACCCCCGTAATATTGCTCCAGAGAGTTAATAAAGTTGGCTATCAAGGTAAGAATGGGGATGAGTTATCTCTTACAACGTTTTAACAAGTTCAGGCAGAAGATGAATGCTTCTTTCATGCTAAAAATCTCAAGCAGTGTGGTTATACGTACGTCTGTGCGTAAATATTCAACACTGGGTCTTACGATCGTTGAAATCAATCCTGTGTGCTTTTTCAATTCAAATATTTTTGTGAGGTCATTGTTATACATCATTCATATTTTCTGTCTTCGTCTATGTTTCGAAAATTTACAGCCTGTAGTTAAATGAATTTGACTACGATATGCTGCCATCAAGTGGGAAATATTAAACGATAGTGGAAGAGAGCAAATCGTTAAGGAGGTGTGGTAGAAAGAACAGGGGCCTGCGGAACCCGTGATATAACCTTGAACATGGTAAATGACATTCCATCCATAACAACTCGCATGTAATCGTCTCTGAGAAAACCCAATACAACAATCTTAAACAGGAATGCCACACTCCATGGAGCAACTTAGATTTTACTCTATAAAAAGAGCAGTTGTTTTATTTTTATAAAAACATGTATCTCTCCTACATCGCATTTACTATTTCCTACAATAAATATTCATGCAATTATATTTATACAAGTTTTTGTTCAGTGAAATAATTAAAATATTTATGTCTCTTGTTGTTGGTAATAATTGTTGTTGCTTTGAATTTCATTATTTGAAATTTCCAATAAAATTATTTTCTCATTGAAAATTCATAATAGGCCATAGGATTATTTGGCGTAATATATATATATATATATATATGTATATTTCCATTACAATAGAACGACTCTATTTTGTTTATTCTATTTGTGTTGTTACAAATAAATGTTAAAATTTTAACAGCATTTTTCTACTGAAATTTCTTTCACATACATTCGAACACTTATGGTGCAAATATTGTAAATATGTACATTTCAAATTCATTTGTGCATAATCATATGCACATATCACATAGTAAAAATTTTATGACCAACTCAATACAATATTGAAATATTTGTACTTTTACATATTAGCATTTTGTTATAATTTTTATGGTGATAAATTTACATAAATTGAAAAAAAAAAACAAATAAATTCGTTATAGATATGAATGCAATAAAACAGACAGCACAATGTTAGAACATAAATATGCATATACACGTAGATCGCTCTAATATGTAAAATGTCTCTGAATGAGATTGTCAAAATAAATTTTATCAATAAATATATAAATATTTAATTCTACGTTGCACATATAAAAGAGAAAAAAGGTTATTTTAAGCTTTAATTAAATGTTTTCAAGTATTTAGAATGAAATAAAAATCAGTTGCAAATCTGTTTAAACATGGCACACTGAACGTTACGAACTGGTTTTAACATTTAAACCGTAACATGTGAATTTGCGTTCGCACTGCAGATTCAATAAATTCTGGTTTTGACATACTGGTTGTCCAATAAATCAAATCACTCATAGAAAGAATTTCATTTGATGCCATTTTTTTCTTTACATTTTACTGAACTTTATTCAAGAACTCTACTTTAAATGTTTTTTTTTTAATACAAAATTAATATATTGTTACAGAGATTCGAAATAGATTTAAATGAAACGACAATGTGGCTATATGTACTTGGCAGCACTGCCAATTAATCTCTAGTTGTCAAAATGTTACAACCCTGGTCAACACAATATAGATAATACTCAAATTAACGGAAACTAAGAGAAAGCTAAACAAGTTCACAAGTATACACAGCCATATACACATAGGAGAAGAAGAAACAAAACCACACAACACACAGAACACTCATCCAAACAACCACTCATAGTTACTATAGACAAAACACACAGAGCACTCATCCATACAACCACACATAGTCACCATAAGCAAAATACTCAAGTCAGCATTTTCATGTATACAAACACACAACCATACCCAGAAATTTCGCGAAGTTACCAGACGACGTAATTTTTGCTATATAAAGGCGCTGCCAGAGCTCAGCGAGAGAGTGTGATTTCAAATATAGACGTGTTAACATCGCTAAGTATTGAGTGGTACAAATACTCGTGTTAATAAAGTAGTAAATAAAGTGTTGCCGCATTATATTTCTAAAATTAATTTGTCCGTGTTTTAGTTTGATGCAATAAAACGAATCCTTGAAGGATAAGTAATAAAACCGTTTTTACGAAAAGGTCTAAAAACGTAACAATATTATACTTTGCACTTCAATAAAGGAATTGTTTCATATATTGCAATTTAATATTTTAAAAGTATGAGAATGCTTATACAGAGGTTCAAAAACGCAGTTGGGGGATTCACACTGTAGTCATAAAGTAATAAGTCATAATATAATAGCACGAAAAATATGACTAGTGTGAACAACCCGTCATAAGATGGTGTGTTAAATAAATTTTTGTATATAAACTCTAACAGCTAACTCTCAGCCGTTCGACTCAGCTATCTAGAGCTATTTTATGAGAAAACAAAAACATACCTGAAAGAGTGCTATTATTTAATGACTTTTTTATATGCAGCACAACAACAAGTTTTTTAAACTGGCCTAAAATATTATGACTTTATGACTAAATAGCACACAGTGTATGCTATTCAAATTCTGAAAGATACATAAATTGGGTCTAATGCAATGTGGTGGATTTTTCAGTGTATTTTTCACATTTTATACGGCGTTTCTAATATATAACTTGGCAGCACTCAATTTAGCACAGCCAAAAACGGGCAAAAATAAGGTTGCATTTTATTGAACCTATTTAAAACCAACTAAAGAATGGTTTTAAGTTGGTTTTATAAAAAGTATTTTGTATTTTAAGCCAGATTGGAACAGTGGCTTTCGATATTAAAACTAGAATTTATTAAAACCATAAAAACGCATATGTACATATCTACCAGTCGAAAAACTGCTTACTCATGCCAAGTGCAAACATATCCATAATAAGCACATGCTGGTTTTCAGGCTACTTCATCACCTTCAGCAAATTCACTAGCACCTATACAAGTTGATCTTTTATAAATAGATGGTCAGGAACATATATTCATTCAATTGAGATAAGTCTCTCTAGTATCTTGCGCCCCAGTAACGCTTGGACTGGGAAGCAGTTGAATTCGCGAAATAGGGTCTACTGCAATGCTTTACGGATCAGAGCACAGAATCACATAGGCTATGATGGAACTAGAGTTATAACTCTGAAGTGTTTGAAGTTAAAATACCTGGAAAGGTGGCAGGAGAAGACAGCATGTAACCAGGCTCGTATGGTGCCCGTATGCATTAACGAAGAGCAGAGCGTTAAAATTTAAGGTATGATATGAATTGTAATTGTGTAATAAACGTGAAAGCAGCTCAGATCGTATATGAGTGCCTTGTATTGGTGTTAGCTTAACATCACCAGTTACTCTGTACAAGTGAACTCCAGCCTCCCATATTCCTCCAAAGTGAGAAGCTGTCGGGAGAATAAATTTGCATTTTATCTTTTTAGCTGCTAATACTGACGCCATGTCTGCATTATTTTGTATCGTTTTTTTGAAATTTTTGTCAAGATTTCTTGATGCTCTAATAAAATTTGTACCATTATTAGAGTAAATGTCTTTACATTTTGCTCTTCTACTGAAAAATCGCCTTAGTGCCGCCAGGAAGCATTCCGTAGTCATATCTGATACAGCTTCCAAATGAATAGTCTTTGTGGATAGACAAACGAATATGGCTACCTATTCTTTAAATGTTTTTTGATCTCGTCCCTGGCATACTTTATTTGATAGGATCCTCGTAGTCGACTCCAGTATAGGTAAATTGATGTGATTCTGTTAAGCGACAATTTGGGAAGATACCCATTATTGGACCTTTCGTATGTTGATTGTATCGTATACATTTGTTACAAAATCTTACACATTTCTTGATAATGCTTTTGGCTCCAACAATCCAATAAAGTCTTCTTAACGTGCACTTCATTAATCGAATACCTCCATGTAAAGTTATTTTATGGATATGTTCAACCAATAGTTCCACTAATTTTGATTTATGAAGAACTATTGGATGTTTTTGGTTGTAGGTCAATGAAGATTGCTCTAATCTTCCTCCAACTCTTAGGATATCATCATTGTCTAAAAACACATTTAGCGTGGATAATCTACTTTTTCTATAAATTTGTTTGTAGTTTGTAACACTGTTAATTTCTTCTGAAAAATCTTTGTATTGTTGATATTTTATGATGGTTTTATGTGCCAATTCTAATTCTTTTACTGCTAGGTAAGATGTTTTATCGAATTCTTTTTGTTTTATAGCAAATCCTAAGATATATGTATGCTACTATTCTCTCTAATTTCGAATAGCTGGATATTTTGATTAGTAATGGTTTCATAAAATGGTCTAGTTTTTGCTTTGTTATAGCTGTAATAATTATGTTTTCTGATGGTTCTTACCTCATATTTTGAAAACCATGTTTGATAGCCATAATGGTCCGTTCCACCACATTTTATATTGTAGTAGTTTCTCTGGAGCAATGCCTCTTGAAGCAACATCAACGTGGTTGTCGTTGCTACTTATATGGTTCCATGATGTTTTAGGTAAGATTGCATTTATTTCGTTTACTTTAGTCCTCACAAATTTGTCTTTATTTTTGTTGTTGTGAATCCAACTTATATTTGAATCACTCCATATATATATTCTATATTGTCTATTCAAAATACGCATTACTTTTTGCAACAGCTTGCTTAGCAGATGAGCAGCACATAGCTCTAGATTGAGTAGAGTTATTTTTTTATATTTTATTGGATTGATTTTAGTTTTAGCCGCTAGTAGCTTAACAGATGTATTTTGTTTTATATACAATACTTCGGCATATGCTTTTTTAGAAGCATCTGAAAATCCATGAATTTCTAGTTCATATTCGGGTTTTTTTTCTACTCATTTTGGAACACGAATTCTTTGAAGATCGGTTACACCATTCGCCCTGATAGTCTTCTGATAATGCTTCGTCCCAAAGTGATGACTGCAGCCATAATTTTTGAATAAACAGTTTTGATAGTACTGTTGTTGGAGACATCCAGCCCAAAGGATCGAAAATTTTTGCCACACCTGACATCGCCTTCCTTTTTGCTATGACATTAGTTTGTGTAAAGTTTATCTTAAATTGGAAATCATCTTTTGCTGGATCTCATTGCAGACCTAAGGTTTTTACAGTTTAGTTATCTTTATATTGAATTATCATATTATTATATTCCTTTTGCTTTTCTTTTTCATTTGACTGATTTTACATTGTTCAAAGATATCTGCTCCTGTTATTAAGTCTTCCATACAGAAGTCTTCCTTTATTATTTTCTTGATTAAATCGTTTTCAATTGAAGCGTGATCACTAATGTAGAATAAAGATTTTACTGCTAAAAATGGTTCTGATGATATGTCGTATGTTATTGTTGTTAGCTTATATTCTTTCACAGGTTCGCTTTTATTTGCTCTCCATAATATATATTGATATGTTTGATCGCTTTCTTTAAACTTTTACTTGTTTTAGCAGAAGTATCAAATACCACACGCAATTTTGTTGTTAAGCTACTTTCTCTTATTACAGGCTGATGATACATACTTGCCACTGCATCTTTTCTTTACTTCTTCCATATGGCCGAGTTTTCTTTAAGCAACGGACCTTGATCTATTTTTTTCAGCGCTAGAAACTTTGCCATCGAATGGGTTCTGGAATTTCCTAACTCATGGTTTTTAAGTGGTAATCTAACTCCAATTCGACCGTTTGCGCATAGTGCTCTAAGCAATATCATCATGACATTCTTTTGTATTTGAAAATTTTTCTAGATTTTTTGTCATAGCTGTGAACAATTTTACTTTTAAGACTCATACGTCGATAACATAATTTATTTTTTCTTTTCTGTAATTATTATTGCTTGAAATTTTTGCAGTTTACCAGGTCATGATTTGTTAGTTTACAGTAATCACAATATTTTTGTGATATGTGGAACAAATTTGCCTGTTTCTGATTTGTTTTGATGTTTTTGTTGTGTTTTTTGCCTTTAAATGTTTCTAGAGCTTAATATTGTTCTAGGAGTCATATGTCTTCTAGTGTTTGTATATCTTTTGTTTTTTTAAGCTTTGTTCATACATACGTAGCCCATCTCTGCTTAATTTTCGGACGATTATTCTGGCTATCAAAGGTTCAACATCTTCTGTTTTTATATATAGCGCTTTCAATGCTTGAACAAATTTATTGGTTGTGTCCAACAGTTGTTTTACACTAGAGGCTGATTCAGTATTTATCATTTGATGATCTAAGATCTTATTTACTTGTGTTGTAAATAGTAATCTTTTATTTGCATATCTTGAATTTAAGATATTCCATGCTGCTTCATAATTGACGTTTGCCACTTTTAAATAAGTCTTCCAGCCTCTCCCCTGACGTAATTTTTTAGCCGATACATTTTTTCTGGGTTGGAGAAGCTGTGTTGGATATGCACGAGATTTTTAAAAAGGTCATGGAAGAACGGCCATTCACCTACATATACAAAATATACTGGAATTTTTATGTCCTCCAGTTTAATGAAATTAAAAACTGGGTTCATTTCATCTTTTTCTAATTCCACTACTATTTGTTTTAGAGTTATTCTGTACTCACGAGCAATATATTCAAATTTGTCTTCTATTGCTTCATCGATTTCAGATTTGCCCTTATTTTTCCAAATTCTTTTTTAGTTCCTTGGAAATTCTCCTCTAATACTGCTTTTGTTACTATTATGGATTTCCTCGTGTACCTCATCTATTAATTCTCGTAGACTACTTATTTTTCTTCTTAATTTTCTTGTTGATGCTATTATCTATATTAATTCTGTTATCGTATTTATGGATTCAAAGTAATTATTCTTAAAATATTGCTCGTCATTTGATTAAAATTCAATTAACTTGTTATTATATGATATAAACTCAGCTTGTATATTTTTCCAATCGTTTTTTGTTCTCGTTTATTTGCGCTGACTGAATTTTCCCTTCGAAAATTTCGTCTCGAAGAATTATGGACTCTTCGCCAAGCTTCTTTTTTTTGTCTTTCAAATAGATTATCTTTTGTCATGTTGTTTATTGTTATTATTTAATTTTATATCCGATGTTTTATCCTCGGATACTCTTAATTATTTTTTTAAACACCTTAAGATTGATTAAATTTCTCAGAGTCTCTTACCTCTGAAGGGGGAAAACACTGAGAACAGCTCGAAGGACCAAAATGTAAATAATTACTGTTGAATACTTTTTTAGTACTGATTTATTTCAGTAATTTTTTCTTTCTTATATACTAGAAATCTGAAACTAATCGCAATTAACTGTGTTAGTTAGTAAACACAGACAATGTTCAAACATAAGCATATTTAACAAATGTGAAAGATATTATATCTACTCTTTGCTTGAAACAGGGTATTAAAATAATAAATACTTTAATCGTAATGGAACTATTAAATGGGTCAATTACCACTAAGACTAATCGCGCTTACGATTATGTTAGCTATGCAAACTAGAATTTATTTCATCTTGATTTTGCGCTATTATTGTTGCCAAAATGCGGCGTTGTAGACGGTTAAAAGTTTACGTATAGAAGTGGCAAAGCAGTGGCTCTAGAAATTTCTATGGCGTTCGATAAAGTGCGACTGGAACGCTTCCTCCAAGCTTGTTACATTTGGTATCGATGATTTCTTCACTCAGTTTATATAGAGCTTTCTTAGAGATCGTTCTAAGCTAGATATTATAGATGGGATCTCATCTAGCTTAAGGTTAACGCCAGGATGCTCTCTTTCTCCTACCCTATTTCTAATTTTCCTTAACGATCTTCTATCTGTAACCTGTCTAGACTTAATTGTATGTTCATTTAGGATCTATGTTTATCTTAGTTTAGACCTAAGTGATTAGTGGAAACACATTTAATTCTTATCTTTAGAGTTACCACTAGTTGTCTGTATTTACGAACAAACAATTGGGTATTCATAGACTGGCTGCCACCAGGCAATACTAGTTCTGAAGGTTAGGCAGCTCAGCCTAAGAAGTTAAATATTTTATTCTTATTGTATGCCTGGTGTAGAATACCTGAAGGGTTTGAATTGGGAAAACAACAAAAAAAAACTATATCTCAAGAGCACACAATATGCCATAGGGGTATACGTATAATCCGTAAAGTATTGGGAAATCCTTGTGCTCCATCATGATATGTTATAGTGGACCAGAAATCAATACTTCTCCATTCCGCTTGTATGATGAAATATTTGCATAAAATTAATATTAATATGGATTTCATCATCCATTATTTTACAGTTTAGATTCGAGTTGGTCATTTGAATAAAGGCATTGCACTTAAAACAATTGACTGTGACGTGCACCGTACGACTACTCTACCATTTTAAAACCATTTTGAACCGGCTCTTTTGTTAAGAAAAAAACATAGATCTGACGTTAGTACATATTTTGGGGAATTGTCGTTTTTTAAACTCTTTAATTTTAATTATGTGCTGATTCTTTTTTCCCAAAATCTTGCTAATATATTCAAAGTGATCAGCATTTCACTGGGGCTAATGCTTCTTTCTTATTAAAGTGGAAGTTTTAAATAAATATCTTTAGTTATTCCCCAGTGAAATGCGCATAGGAACTACCTTAAACCCTTCAATTGATCACTTTGAATTTTTTAGTATGATTTTCGGAAAAAAGAACCAGCACATAATTAAAATTAAAGAGTTTAAAAAATCTGATGTTATTTAGCAAAGGTATTGCGTATAAAATCATACTGGGCAGTGACGTTAGATAGCGCTGGTAAAAGTCCGGGCAATGGAACTTCAAGTAAATAAATTCGTTGGTATATCGACCAAAAATGCATATGCTGTTGTTGAAAATTGCTTTGAGTGAAAAAAGGAACAAGTTTCCTGATTTCCCATTATTATAACGATAAAAGAACGAAACGGAACTCAAGAGAGTTAAAAGAGTTGGCTACACTACCATATCCAAGGAGCTCCTTCGCCCTCTCCTATACATAGTCGAGTAACTTTAGAATAGGTTTCGAAGCAACGGTTGTATTACTTGCGGTCGGACGTAAGTGGTATACATCAGATGGGGTGAAGTATACCTCATACCGTCTTAAGAAGCCGAAGCACTTTAATACTTCTTTTGCGACTCTAACATTACACTGTGCTTTTATGCTAAGAACATCAAGAGCCCCTGAATTCTTAGTAGTTATTTGCGTCTGTGTATAAACATACAACATTGGGCCTTACGAGCGTTAAAATCGAACCTGTTCGGTTGGTGCCATTCAGATATTTCGATGAGATCAGTATTAATATGTCATTCATATTGTGCCTAATTTGGCGACCTCAGATATAGACTTCCTATAATTAAGTAAATATGGTGTGCTGCTTTCATCTGCGAAAAAGTAGATAGAAGTGGAGGTTACAGATAGAAGATCGTTAAGGAAAATTAGAAATAGGGTAGGAGAAAGAGAGCATCCTGGCGTTAACCTTAAGCTAGATGAGATCCCATCTATAATATCTAGCTTAGAACGATCTCTAAGAAAGCTCTATGTAAACTGAGTGAAGAAATCATCGATACCAAATGTAACAAGTTTAGAGAGAAGCGTTCCAGCCGCACTTTATCGAACGCCATAGAAATTTCTAGAGCCACTACTTTCCTTTCCCCAAAACGAAGAGAATGGCCACTTCTACACGTAAACTTTTAACCGTCTACAACGCCGCATTTTGGCAACAATAAAAATAAATTCTAGTTTGCATAGCTAATATAATCGTAAGCGCGATTAGTCTTAGTACCCTCTTTCAAGCAACGAGTAATAAAACTTATTAGCATATTATTGCTGTGTATAAGAACTATTTTCTACACTGCGTTTCAATCAAACTGCTTCCAGCTATGTTTAATAATAAACACAAAATTTAAAAAACATCGATATAAGAACAACTTTGTCAATTATTTGTACTGTTTTCCAATCTATAATTCAAACGATATCATCGTTTGACTATCTAGTTTAAAATTTTTTTCTCATTAAGAAAAGGTAAACGAAAAGCTGAAGTACATAGTCAGTATTCTCGCTTTGCGTGACTTCTTCTCCATTTGTATGGAAACTTCGTCGACGGTTTTTTGTAGCTGTCGTATCTTCTAAACGCAAACTATTTTCCTGTGCTAGCCACTGAATATGGCTTAAAAACGTGGCCAATTAGGCCACATTGAATTCATCTTGCCTTTATGGATGTTATATGAAATAAATGGAAATTGCGCAGAAAGTGGGTCTGAAAACGGCCAAAGTTATTAATGACTTTTATTTTTTCTTGCTACATACAAATATACTAATTTTATGTAACAAAAGAAAGAAAAGTTGTGCGTTTTTTTTTCAAAAACTATGTCACTTTGAAACTATTGTTCCAATGTTGGATATAATATTATTTTAAGACACTGCGTTAAGCAAAGCCAGGAGAAGCATATCTACCTTCTATTTAATAAAATCGATATTCATCTTTACAACAACTTTGTGATATATTATTGCCTGTTAAACTAACTGTTGCCAGAACTTTGCATATCAAATGCACGTACATATAACTCAAGTCGATGGAGCGCTACCGTTTTAAAAAAAATTGGAGTAACGAAAATCAGACTCTACAACAAAAAAGTAGTCAGCAATTCAAACTAGAACGCAATAAAGGAAACATATATATTCATTGTATGTATTTGAAATGCAAACAGGAACCTAGCCGAGAAATAAATTACGGAACACAATTATTTGAGTGGCTATATAAAAATGAAATAGATAACAACAGATTGTATGAGAGTGATGATGAAGTTATATGTCAAAATTATAATAAGGACAACATGGCATCTGAGGTGCCATCGAAAAGCATATACAGAACCCTTCCTTCACAAAAGATTTGATTTGTTGCATCAAGAATTTTTATTATAACGTAACTAATGGTGTTTTCTTTTCTACAGAAATATACTACATTTCCATGTAAAAAGAGTAATTTCGTGTTCGTTTCTTAAAAATGTTTTGCTCTATAAAAGGGTAGTGTGTTTGATTCAAAAAATGTATCCCTCAATAATGGTGAAAGGCATTGGCACTTTATGCCCCATACAAATCGACAGTGTTGATAGTGCCCTGAAAAGTAATTGACTTTTGTTTATTAATAGTGTAAAAAATAGTAAAATAAGTAAAAAGCTACATTTTAAAGTTAATATCTTTACTGTTTTATATAACAACTATTAGAAAACATTACATTAAGTGATATTAAATTTTACAGGATTTGGAGTTTTGAAATTGCGCTCAAAAAAGTCTTTATATCAAAAAATCGTTAAAGCTTCGGGTCGATAAACTGGCAGTCTGGCAACCAATTTTTACTGTTTGAATAGTTTATGAAAAGAAACAAAAGAAAATTTTTAACAATTCTAAAGCGTTTAATAAAAGTTAAAAATATTAATATTGCCGCATCAATTACATGTGCAGAAATGGCAATTAGTCTAATGCTAGATTCATCCTCCTCTTCTGATGAGGATGAAATTTTAAATTTATTGACATTTCTCCACAAATTGTGTTTTTTTCTAGTGAAATAACAAATTGCATTATTACAGGGTTAGCAAGATATTTTATGCATGCTCCTTTTAACAAGGTGACATTTTTTGTGCAGAAAAGAAAACACCATAAGTGTAACAAAAATATATATTTGTTTGTATAAAGTGTATAATACAAACAATTTAGCCATCAAATTTTCAAATACAGTTGTAAAAAATTAACATGAACATTGCAATCCATTAATTTCACGTTTGTTGATGCTTCGAAAAATAACCTTTTATATTGAGTTTTCTGTTAAATTACATTTTCCAAAAATAATGTTTGAGAGCAACTGTCCTCATATATTTATGGTTGTTGACTGTGCTAGTGGGAAACATAGAATGTAAAGGCTGTACATCAATATCATATTTTGGATTGTATTACCTTATAAAAGAAATTTATTTCAATTATTTCATATGAAATGACAATATGTTAATATTTTTCTCATGGCCTGACTGAATTTGAATATACTACAGGTAAGCTAAAAACACACTTTGGTATTTTGTTTCATCGAAACAGTACGGTTTGACATCATATGTCATGTTGTGTATATGTCGTTATATATGATTGCCCTCCATACTATATGGTTCTAAATGAAAGTACAAATGCGATGCCGCAATATGCCATAGTGTGTTTTCAGCTTAACTTTTGACGGGTTTTTCACAGTAATTTTATAATTATCCATACTATGAAATATGGCATTATAATATACAAATGAGTATTCCAATTATATATATATATATATATATATATATATATATATATATATATGTATATATATATATATATATATATATATATATATATATATACAGTTGAACCTCGATTATCCGGCTCTCGTGAGACCGGCACCACCACGGATAATCAAAATACACGATTAATAAATATATATGTATAAAATATAATATATAAATATATATGTATAAAAAATTTTTTTTTTATTTAAAGATTCGATTTATAACTACGAATTCAAATATACCACTTGTTTTATACAAAACATATAAACCGCCATAGAGAATGAAAAATCAGATATGTATCATCAAAAACATAAAATTTGGGATATATACTGAATATGCTTTGGTTGATTAAACTACATGTCTGCACGAAACTTATGGTGTTTCCATGTAAAAAGAGTAAATTCGTGTTCGTTTCTTAAAAATGTTTTGCTCTATAAAAGCGTTGTGTGTTTGATTCAAAAAATATCTACCTCCGTGAATGCTGCACGGATACTAAATACAAAGCACGCATAATAGAGACATATATGTATCTAAGGCACGGATAAAAGAGGTAAAAAATAAAAAGAACTTCACGCCGGTTAATAGATGTAACCGATTAATAGAAGCTCGGATAATAGAGGTTGAATTGTATATATACATATATATGTATATATATATATATATATATATATATATATATATAAATATATATATATATATATATATATATATATATATATATTGACACATGAGCACATGAGAGGGCGAAGAAGAATCGGTTAAGCATCGTGGCAATGTGGAGTGCGCTTTGTTCTTTTATTTTTATATTTCCATTACTCTTGGATATATGGGTTCCTATGAAATTCCGAAAGCGCACAGGATGGTCATTGTTGTCGATTTACGATGGATCATCCTGCATAGGTCATAAACAGCATGGGAATATTCATATCAGACAAACACAAATACTACTCCCTTTATCCTACCTCGGAATACCAATTTCCATAGCTCCAGTGCAATAATGCATAGCAAGAACAGTAATTTCCATAAGATTGGTTTAATTATGCTTGTGGAAGGTAATTTTACAATATATTATAAATAACCACCGTATGGTAAACACCTCTGACCAACACCATTTCGATAAATGGTGTATAAATACTTGTATAACTCAGTCCACAATTACCATATACACAAACCTATCATCAATCTCAACATAGCATCCTCAATTCACTTATTTCTTAACAACTGGGTTTGTCAGAATTTTATTATTTTCATATAAAGTGTGTTGAATTTCTGTAAGCTAAAGGCGTTTTCTTTTCAAGCTATCATGTAGCTTTTTTTTTCCTAGCTTTCTAGTAGGAGTTTTGAAGCAGATTTTTCGTGGGAGGATGAAAGATTAAATTGTAAATAATTTTTAATTTTCAAATCAGAGAATATTGCCATTTTGGGTCAGAAAATGTAATAAGTAAGCAGAGTTGATTAGTCGCTGGAATACACCATTTCTATCTTCAGATAGATTAGAACTTTGTCAAATAGAAGTAAATTTAATATATTTTTGGCACATATCTCTCTTGCTCTACTATTTTCAGAAATTAATTAACAATCTTAGAAATCCTGTTATTTTTCCGGTGAGGGAAAAAATTCGCCCATTTCAGTAATCATTATTTTTATACCCTTCACAAAAATGTGAAAGGGTATATTTAGGTTTGTCATTCCGTGTGTAATACCTTCGATATCAATATGCGACCTCATAAAGTATATATATTTCGGATCCTTATGATGCGAAATATATGTCCGTCTGCCCGTCTGTCTGTACGTGAGTGGTATTAAAATCGGAAGGACGGTTCCAGAGCTGGGAAGCTTACACCTATTTCTCGAAGCAAAATTAACACCAAAAACCGATAAGGATGGGAAATTAAAATTTTTTTTTTTTTGGTACATTCGGTGTTTTGTGGTACATATAATAACTAAATTGTTTAAAAATTTTAAGTTTTTCTTAAATAAAACCGTTTTATACATCAGGAAGATTTGCATCGATGAAAAAAATTTAAAAATTAAAGTTCCCATCCAGGGTTAGGAAATTAATTTTTTTTTACAATAAACTAACCAAAAAACAATTGACGTCATTTTTCCTGCTTAAAATTACTTTTTATTTTACTTTTTATTATAAAAAAATCAAAAATTCGATTCCAGGGTTCGGTACTGCAATATTTTGTAGTACATGAAAGTAAAGAAAGTGGTAAAAAATTTGTAATTTTTCTTAAATAAAACCGCTTTATACATCATGAAGACTTCCATTGGTAACAAATTTTAAGTTTTTTTTACACATTCGGTATTTTGTGGTATATATAATAATTAAAATGTTTAAAAATTTTAAGTTTTTCTTAAATAACACCGTTTTATACATCAGGAAGATTTGCATAGATGGAAAAAAATTTTTTTAATTAAAAATTCTTATCCAGGGTTAGGAAATTTTAATATTTTTTGTACATTAAAATAACTAAAAATCAACTAACGTCGTTTTTTCCTGGTTAAACTATTTTTTGTCCTGGAAAAATAGAATTTGTGTCAAAAATAAAAATAAAAAAACAAATTTCGATTCCAGGGCTCGAAAACTGATATATATTGTAGTACATGAAAGTGACAGAAATGGTTAAACATTTGTAGTTTTTCTTAAATAAAAAAACTTTATACATCATGAAGACTTGTATGGGTAAAATATAATTTTAAAAAGTTTTACTTTTCGCCTCCAGGGATGGGAAATTGAAATATTTTTTGGGCACATTCGGTATTTTGTGGTACATAAAATATTTAAAAGTTGAAAAACGGCAAATAATTTGAATTATGCGCTTATAACTTAAAAAATATGAGCACGCGCCCGATGCCGATACCTGCTTACTAAAGTACGCGTCGATTGCAATAGTTGTCATGTAACAAGTAAATATGTTAAGTTTTCATTAAATAAAACCGTTTTTGGTAACATGAAGATTTGCTTGGATGAAAAAATATTTTTAAATTTAAAGTTCCCATTCAGGATTAGGAAATTTGAATTTTTTTAATACAATAACATAACCAAAAATCAACTAACGTCGTTTTTTCTTGGTTAAAATTATTTTTTTTTTTATCAAAACAAATTTGGTATAAAAAATTTAAAAAAATCAAAATTTCGTTTCCAGCGTTGGATACTGCTATGTTTTGTTAGAAAAATTGTTACAAATTTTAGTTTTTCTTATATAAAACCGCTTTATGCATGCATCGGTAAAACATTATTTTAAAATATTTAGTTTTCTTCTCCAGGGTTGGGAAATTAATTTTTTTGGCATATTCCGTATTTTGTGGTACATATAGTAACTAAAATGTTTAAAAATTTTAAGTTTTTCTTAAATAAAACTATTTTTGGTATCATGAAGATTTGCATCGATGAAAAATAAATTTGCATCGATAAAAATTTAAAGGTACCATCCAGGGTTCCGAAATTTAAAATTTTTTTATACAATACATAACCAAACATCAATTAATGTCGTTTTTTCCAAGTTAAAGTTATTTTTTATTTCGGCAAAACAAAATTGATATTAAAAATTAAAAAAATAAATAAAAATTTCGATTGCAGGGTTGGATACTGCAATATTTTGTATAACATGAACGTTACCAAAATGGTTAAAAATTTGTACTTTTGATTAAATAAAACCGCTTTACACATTATGAGTACTTCTATCGCTAAAATATTTGAATAATTAAAATTTCTTTTCCAAGGGTGGGAAATTTGGAATATATTTTTTAAGTAACCAAAAAACGCAACTGAAGTTGTTTTTATTTTTTGCTAACTGAAACTATTTTATAAGTTAGAAAGCAGACGTACGTTAGTGAAGGGTATATAAGATTCGGGACAGCCGAATATAGCTCTTTTACTTGTTTTGATTTTAATCTGTCATTTCGTATACAAAATGATAAAGCGTGATAATTTTTTTTATAAAATATAACCACTCACTAATTATTTAGGGTTGCCGTATACCTTTATTTTAATATAACATTATTTTACACCTTTTAGTATTTTTGAAAATAACCATTGGTATTCTAATAAAGTTAAATGAATAGGGTTACCAAATTGACAACATTAAATATTTTAAAATTAAATTATTATTTAAGATAAAAGACATTTATATAATTAATACAGTAACAAACAAATTCAAATAGCATAACAATTGTAAAAAATTTCTTAATCACTAAAGTAAGTTTCTGA
This sequence comes from Linnaemya vulpina, assembly GCA_963675445.1. NCBI lineage: Eukaryota > Metazoa > Arthropoda > Insecta > Diptera > Tachinidae > Linnaemya > Linnaemya vulpina. The sequence continues at coordinate 83,281,391 of OY776276.1, read as the reverse complement.
ATCTGAATCAGTGTTAAAAAGTTCATTTACTATTACTCGTATGTAATTACTAATTTCTTGATTATTGTTAAAAGAGCTGCTTGTATATATTATATATCTATTATATGAAATCAATCGATCAGAAGATATTAGAAGTTTATTCAATAAATCCTTATTGCAATTTTCTCTGCTATATTTTCGACTGTGCTCAAGTCTGTTCTTTCTAATTGTTTTGTGTAGACATTCTAAAGCATCTTCAGAAAGCGTTTCTAAAGTAAACCCAGAAAATATTTGAAACAAAATACTTATTTCATACAGGTATTTAAATATTACCAATAGGTAAATCAAAAAATTTTATAATTTCACAACCATGAATGAGAACTTTGTGCAACGTTGATGGCATATAATAACAATCATAGTTTTTTATATATACATATATCTCGAGTTTCCTCCCTTAGCTATTTAAAGTTAGATATATTTATAAGTTTTCCAGAGGATACTGTTAAAATTAATTGTTCATTAACTCCTGTAATCTCGGACGATATTTTTAATTCGTTAAAATTCAAACTGTGTTATTATCATTACTGGTGCCAAAATTAGACTTCACTTTATCAACTGTTAATCCCATCTCAGATCGAAAGTTATCTTGAATTTTTTTCTCTTATTATTATAATTTATCATTTTGCGGTTTCAAAAGTAAACGTAAATAAAACACATATACAATATTTTTTTCATGATATTTCTTTTTATTATAAAGTTTGAACGGTGACATTATGTGCGAAACACTACATCATTTAAATGACCACCGCGCGAAGTGTTTCAAGCATTGATTCTTTTGAGGTAATTTTCGACCACTTTTTGACACATATTGGGCGTTATCTCAGCCATAACTTGACGAATGTTGGTTTTTAAGTGCTCAAAAGCTAAAGGTTTATCTGCATAAACACGGTCTTTCGCGTAATCCCACAAAAAGAAGTCTAATGGTGTCAAATCGCATGATCTTGGTGGCCAGTTGATATCGCCACGACGAGAAATTATGCGGCCAGGATATGTCCCTTGCAATAAAGCCATATTCGCTCGAGTTGTGTGGCATGTGGCACCGTCTTGTTGAAACCACATATTCTCCAAGTCGTATTCTTCAATAGCAGGTAAAAAAATTCGGTTATCATACGACCATAGCGCTCCGAATTGACGGTGACAGTCGTTCCATCGTCGTTTTCGAAGAAGTAAGGTCCAATCACACCTTCGGACCCAAGAGCGCACCAAACAGTGACTTTTTCTGGATGTAATGGCCTCCTTTCAATTACTTGAGGATTCTCAGAACCCCAAATATGACAATTTTGTTTATTAACATACTCACCGAGTGAGAAATGTGCTTCATCGCTGAAGAAAATTTTGTTCAAGCACCCATTCCACGTATCTACGACATTGTGAAAGGTCAGCTGGCTGCAGTTGTTGTGTGAGCTGGACTTTATATGGATGTAGGTGTAGATCTAAATGCAAAATATGCCATAATGTGCCGTAAGACAGTCCTAATTCCTGAAAATGACGAGGAATCGACAGATTCGGGTCTTCGGCAACACTTTCACTTACAGCAGAGATATTGTCAGCGGAACGAGCGAAACGATGATGCACAGGCCTTGCAATATTTGTAACCGCTCCAGTCTCTTAAAATATCTTCACAATTTCGCCAATTGCTTGCGTAGTTGGACGATTATGTAAATCGTAATCTCCTCTTAAAGCACGATATGTGACTGTTGCAGAATCACCATTTTTGTGGTATGTTTTGATAATTTTTATGAGTTGTGTGATAGTTAAGCGATCCATTTTCGTCAATGTCAGACTTTCAACTGAAAGGAAAAAAATTGGTTTAACAACTTAGTTTGACAGATGTCAAATTCCAGTCCTATACTTTTGAAACCACGAAATGGTAACCCGGTACAGTGTTTTCTTATCATTCCTAACTTGCCAAGTCGTAAAAGGCAATCGATACGCAATGTGTAACATGCACTCAAAGCATCTTAGCAAAGAATGTAAAGGAGAAATTACATATCTATATCTTCGTTGGGAGAATAAGTAGTGCTAAATTTGTTCATATCTTTAGGTTTAGCTTATCATATAAAGCACTTCGACCCCGACTTTTTGACGGTTCTCGCTTAAGTACGTAGTTGTATTAATAAACGGTTAGTTTCACATGGTGTCCAAATATTTGAGAATAAAGTTTAATATGTGTTAGAGTCATCCTACTTAGTATTCTTTGGTTTAAAGCACTGATAGCCACTCCATAGCCTCGCGAGGCAGTTAATAATCGTATTTTTCACACAGAAACGATCGGAAATTCACACGTATACACCGTTTCAATTCGTTTCAAAGCATCAGTCTGTCATTAAGGCCGTGTCAGATAGAACTTTTGATTCGCGAGGCGTTATAGTTTCGCTTTGACATTTAAGATGAAATATACATACCTATATGAAACATGTCACATAAAGTACTTTTAACGTAGCGCGAAGCGTAAGGTTGGGCAACTCTCATCTTTTTGCGCGCTTTGACAATCAGCTGGTATAATTTTATTTTATTTTCTTGTCAAGTTCGAACAAAAAAAATAGATTTGATCAAAATTATAGAAAATTTTTATAAAAAACAACGCAGTGAAACCAGGTTATATATATTTTGTTTTATGCACACTGCAAATAATTAAATGTGCGTATGAAAGTTTTATTTCAAGTGAATAAATCAAGAAAACATGCATAAATAAAAAGATTCAAAAACCATGTAAATAAATACATATGTATGTGCAGCTTCTGTAATAAATAGTTAAAAATACATATATTTCTTACAGTTTTAGTTATTAAATAATGGAAGAAAAACTTATCGAGGCAATGAAAATGCACCCATTTTTGTTCGACAAAAGTTCTTCGCTATTTAGGAACAAATATTTAGAAGACCGAGCTTGGCAGACAGTGGCCGCTTCAACAGGGGTGTCAGGTATTTCCTTTTTCAGTCTAACTTTTGCCTTGTTTGTTATTTTTTCCTTTTGAAAGCAGAGGAGCACTGTAAAACTAGATGGAAATCGCTGCGCGACCGATTTGTTCGTGAAATGTCAGCCAGTAAGGTGAAGTCGGGCGCCGCTGCTGAAGAAAAAACCAAATGGTGCTATATGGAGGCAATGCGGTTCTTGACAAAACACGTTGCTCCCAGAAAGTAAGCTAAATTTATTAAATTGAAATTAGTATGTGTATGGATATATGCTGTAGTTTTAATCTTCATATATGTATGTATGTATCATTGTAGAACCGTTTCGAACTTCCAATGGAGTGGTGATGACGGACTGTCCTGCAGCCAGGCACCATCTGCTCTTCAAAACAAAGATGCAATGGATGAGGAATATTTAGTATTCAGCGAGGACTTAAATAATAGCCAATGCAGTGAAGAGGCAAATAGCAGCACAAAAAGCACAAAACGTCAGCGGTTGGGCAATGAATCGCGCGAGCGATTCGATCGACTTCGTGGAACCATTGAAGCTGTTATAGCAGCAAAAACAGAACAAGTTCCTTCAAGAAACAGTGCCTTTTTGCAAATGTTAGACGAATGCCTTCAAAAAAAGTCAGAAGAAGTGCAGGATCGACTTAAAATTGAGCTGCTTTCATATGTGTATAATGCCGATTAGATTTTCCAGTTTTTTCTTAAATATTCAAAATGTTTTTCACACATTTTTTATCTTATCTTAATTTATACTGAAGCAAAAGCTGTTTTAATAAGAGTTTCAAGTATGAAGTTTTGCAGCTCTTCGAAATTTAAAAAAAATCTTTTATCTAATGCTTTTAATTTTGTGGAATTTTTTGAATTGAATTTATGTACAATATGTCTTATGCTTTAATAACTAAATATGTATAAATATTTACTCACGATGTGATACGAAAAAGGCTTAGTTTTGTATTTGTTCCACGCTAAGGAACTTTAAACAAAACAATATTAATATTTAATCCATATGAAATTATTATTATTTTTTTTTTGTGATATTATATTTTGATTTGTGTCCTAAAAATTTGTTTAAGATAAGTTATTCTTGAAGAATATATATACATACGAGTATATATAGTCTTGTCACGGAATACAATGAATACTTTTTTTCGAAAAATTTTATTGAAATAAAATTAGCTTCAGATAAAAAGGTTAATTTCATTAATGGAGTTCCGTTTCCGAACGGAATTGAACTCTGTGACATGGCCGATAACCTTTTTTTAAACTCATTTGTACAAAAGTACTTATGTATGCACATATACTTGCCAAGTATTATTTATAATAAAATGTTAACTACATATGTTGTATACATGCATTTTTAAAACCCAAAAAAAAAAAAACGAATTTATGCCAATAAAAAGTTATGGTGCAAAATCAGCAATTGTTTTTATTACTTTACTATTTTTCTCATTACATATGTACACATGAATATAACTAGAAAGATATTAAAACCGTATTTTGGCAAAACACCATTAGTTTCATAAAATACGGGCATGTTCTGAAAATCACAAGATTTCAAATCACATTTGTGATTTGATGGTGTTCTGAAAACCACAAACGTTTTAACTTTTTTTAACCATTTAGCTGACTTGTTTACAACCAAAAAAATGTAAAAAGTTTTGTGTGCAGAACAGCTTTTTTGTGATTTTAAATCACTTTCACAAAAAGTGATTTACAGAACTTGTCTGATAATTTATATTGGATGGGATATAATATAATCCCTTAGTTGGTCTCTTAAGGCGAACGCACTTCTTGTTGTGTTATTGCAAGTCATTCGGCCATGGTTTCGCAGCGGTGCCAAAACTTCACTGCGCCACAGCCCATTTACAATTTCATCGCCTTCAAAACGGTCCACATAATCAGGCGGACAATAGCTGCCATCGTGGAATTTAACAAAATTGTGGAGGACTACTGTAGCTTTTACCAATTTTTCAGCATTTTCTGTTGATCGTCCCATTTTGAAGGCAGTAGCAAGTGTTTGCTTACTATCTCCATGCGCCAGATAACTACATAAATATACATACATACATACATGTATAATACATATGTGTATATACATACATATATAACATTTAAATTAAGTATTTTATTAACTAAATTGTATGGCAGTTATTATCACTTACGTAAGTGTTAAAAATAGTCTGCAGGAAGCAGATATGGATGGTCTGTTTGACATTTTTGTGAGCCGTGCATTTAAAAGTTCCAACAACATATCAAAAACAGCAGGAGTCATCCGTACACTCTTTTGAAATTGCTCTGGATCTCTTTGGTGCATTTCTTCAAAGCTGGAGGCGAATAGTCCTGTGTGGTCGCGATCTTGATAAAGACTTCGCACCCAGAACCTACGCGTTGAACATTTTTTTAATAGTTCCAATGCTTCATCCATCAAAAGCACAATTACAACCAATTCCAATATATCGTCCAAAAGCATTTTAAACTTTTATTCGTTTTTATTACAATAAAATTAAAAGATTACCAGCCTTTTTTATATGTAAATAAACAATACGTGAGTGTTGTCAAAGTTTTCATTGTGTCATACACCTTTTGCTTTGCGCTTTTCTGTTAAAGTTAGAAACGTCACGCAAAGCGAAAAAGTTCTATCTGACTCGGCCTTTAGTCTCTGCCTAAGCTTTGTGAAAGCAATACTACGCGCGCTTGTTTGGCATTGTTTACTTGTTTTTTCGTAATCTACACAAAAATACAGAGAGCAACAATGTTCAATAATTCTTGGGAACTGGTGTATATCTTTTTGATATGTAAAATTCTTAACAGATTTTTCAAACTAGAAATTATAACTAATGACAATTAAAATGTTTTTCTTTGTATGAACATGATTGAATTTTAGGTAGAAATGACCCGTGGAACCCAACTTTCGCTAGTAGAACGTACATAGATTGAATTGTTGAGGCAAAATGGGTACTCAATAAGGTCTATAGCAAACCGAGTTAACAAATATAAGTTGACCGTACAAAATTATTTGGCGAATCTAAAATCATACTGCACTAAAAAGAGATCTGGTAGAAAATCAATACTGACTGCCCACGATAAACGATCAATTAAGCGCTTAGCTATCACAAATAATTTTAGTTGTACCCAAATAAAGTCGCAGCTAGGACTAAACGTAACCAAGGGACGGATTAATTAAATTTCAAATTTTTTATTATACCCAAACCACGATTGACCCCTAGACACAAGGCAGACAGATTGGCTTTCGCTGAAAAATATAAATTTTGGGCAGAGGAGTGGCGTAGTATTCAGTGATGAAAAAAAAATTCAACCTTGATTGACCTGATGGATTCCAATATTATTGGAGCGAATAAGGAGGTCATATGAGGACCAAAAGATTTTTTGAAGAAAAGATATAGCCCGGTCTAAATCCTGTTGAAATATACAAAAGTGGTATGACTTTACTCCTTAAAAGAGCTGAAAGAAGCTTCAAAAAAGAAATGGAACCAAATTTCTCAAGATGGGTTACAAAAATTAATGAACTTGGGGCACACCCATTATTAAAATTTAAATATTAATTGAATATATGTAATTAGCTTTAAGTTTTGAATTTTTTCTTATTTTGTGCCATGTAAACATTTCTTTAATAATTTGAATTAGCTATAAAAAGTATTTGATAAAAATAAACATACTCAGAAAATTTTTTACTTTGATTTTTTGTTTCTCGTTACAAAAAAAAAATATAAACTTATAAATTAGCTTTAAAACCGAAAAGATTTTTAGAAAAAACACATGTACCATATATATATTCTTTCTTGGCTGTAATTATTACACATAAGATTGGTTCTTTACTGAAACCTTAACTACTATTAGTAATTATTGACAATTTATTTGATCTTTAAAATGAAAGCGCTTAACTGATAACTTATATAATACTCAGACGTTTTACTAATATTGTTTGAAATTATACGAAAAAAATTAAACAATATCTAATCACAAGATTAGAAGAATTTAAGATATTTCAAATAGTTCTATAATTGATTTCCAAAACTAATTTATATCTTATGATCTTTTCAAAGAAGAATCTTTGCATTAAACAAAAATTCTCATCAAAATATTACAAATAAAAAATTTAATTACAAAAAGAGGCACCGCACGCGATAAACGTTCTTTTTTAACAGGTTACGCCTTTTCGACCACAACAAAGCCATCCAGACAAATATGTGGAACAGACAACAAAATATTTAATAAATCTTGCCCGGCTTGTTGACGACGTTGATGCTGTTGCTGCGTAACTAGAAGAAGATGACGACAACGAGGCAACTGAAGATCATGATGATGATGAATTAACACACTTCAAGAGAAAAATCAGAAAACTATAAAAATTCTATACGTTCTAAAAAAAATATTTTACATGCAACATGTATCAACATAAAGATTTAAGTATATTGTTATTGACCACAAATGTTGATGGTCGGTTAAATATGAATGCATAAGCGTGAGGAGAATCAACTTTAAGCCACAAGTTTCAAAGTAGCAAGTATTTAAATTATTGTGCCTATGAATATATGTATATAGACAATAGGGTAGGGATAGTTTTTTAAGGACTTCCTTAGCATTGAAGATCCTAATATTTTTATTTTTCAAAGGAATTGCTTCAATTGGTAAAGTCGTGTCGCAAAGATTATGGAAGATAATCTCTCAGATATTTGGGATATCAGGGTTGAGGATGTCTCTCTCACTTTGTTTAATAGAAATGCTCCTCTACAACACCAAATGTGGAATAACGAACGTAATTCCTACACCCGTGCAAGAGAGAGATTTGAATACGAAAAACGAAAATAGCGAGAAAGAATATCGAAAGAGGGCAATTGTAAGATCATATGAATCAAAAACTGATGCATTATGATTTAGGCCGAGACATACCACTTAAAATAGCAAATTTTTTTCCACGTTGGCGAAAGGGAGTCAAACTTTAAAGACATATAGCAACAAATTGTGCCTACAAATAGAAGACATTTTTGAATCACTAAATTTCTGAGAGAGTCGAAACGGCTGCTGCTTTGATACATGCCCAATCGCACAGTATCATGGCTCATGCTAGGTGTACCAGCGACTTCTCTTCAAATGTTAGAGGCTGTTTAGTCCTAACACTGCTAAGGGAATGATCATAGCTGTTGACCACCTAATTTTCACCATCCGTTGTATTTTTAAATAATGTTAAACAGCGCAACAGACGGACCATCAATATCTCTTCATTAGACTGCTTCATCCAAGGCGTATTCGTCCACTATTTTATTTTTATGAAGCCTGCTGTTGCACATTCGTCCACTATTTTGTTTTTATGAATGCTTCCAGAATCCATACTATCTTGGCATCATAGCTCCAGTCGAGCTAGAGATTGAATTCACGCCAGTACACACTTTGGTTTTATCATCTCTGAATCTAGGGCCCTAATTGCTGCCAGAGCTAATTGTATAGACCTTTCCTTGAGCTATCTCCCGTATTATGGTTCTACGAGAGCTGGAATTGTCGCCTTTCCTCTCTTCTTTATGAGCCCGAAGAGACACAAGAGCACTCACCCCACCAACGTTTTTTTATCTTGCTCTTTTGTTGAAAATCCTACAAAACTATGAGCTCTGCGTATCCAAATCATAATTTCCTGAACTGTCTCACCCCTAATTTAATCAAACACATGTACTTACATATCCACTTGGATTCAACTTCAAGCCATCAACAATCTCAACAGGGGTCGGCAATCTTTGGAATCGAGAAGTTAAACATTGCAATTTGAAGCATTTTAAAATGTTTAAAGGGTCGCAAATTTTATTCTTGCCATTAATATAGTGCTAAGCTATTTAAAGCTTTTTAAATAAAATACTAATATAAAAACTCACATGTGTATATATTTTGTTCATTTATTTATTGGTCTAATCGAACAGAGCGCTCAGGAAACTCTTTGTTAATCTATTGTTTTTATTGGGCGCAATATCTGTAATGACTTAAAACATATTATCGATATGACGCAATAGACATCTATGTGTCATTCGCAGACTTCGGACGAATACCGCCCTTATGTACAAATAATTATTAAACATTTATATAAAAATTATATAGATCTTTCATTGATGTCTTTTAATTCATTTATATATTAATGCGTGAAATATTTTTCATAAATAAAAATTTTATAATAGTTTACTTACATAAAAATACAAATAGGTACCAGTTTTGTGTAAGTAAAGTAACTTCTTAACAATTATCTGGATATTGTTAATAATCGCTCCCTAATAATTCGAAAATACACATTATATTATTTATTTATTATATTTGTTTTTGTCTGTTTGTTTGTAATTTATGTACTTTTGAAATTAAGAACAATTTGAAATTATTTATTTTGAACGTAGTGTCATCAAACGAATTCCAAATAATTAGAAATTGTGATGTATGTATGTATATGTTTGTGAATTTGTCCAGAGACACCGTGAGTTTTAATTTTATTCCAGTTCCTCGGGAAACAAAAGAGGGCGAGATATAAAACACTTTACCTAGAATCCATACTTTTGTGAATTGTGATAAAAATAGATAACCCAAAATATTGATGATGTGTGACATGTCTAAATGGCACCTCATCGTGTTCAATATAGGGAAAACAAGACTAAATATAAAAAAACTATTTGCAACTGTTCTTTAGTCGCTCTTAGAGGTGCAATATGTAAGTGATTAAAAAAATTATATCATATTATATATCTGGTCAGTCAGCGTTCTCGATTCTTTTATAGTAATTAAAAGCAACATTAATTACTGCTTATCACGTAGCAATCAGCTGATTAATTCAATAGTAATAACAGAGTGAATAATTAGAGCAGAGTGCTTTAGATCAAAGACCTCAAGAGCAGAGAATATAACAAAACCAAGCTAGTGGAATGGCCTTTAGAGTTACCCGTTTTCCATATTTTTTCTTTTTTACAAAAAATTTTATATGTACGAGGATCTAACGGGTCGCAGGTCGCGAGCAGCAGGTTGCCGATCACTGGCCTGATCGGCGTGTTTATTGTTTACAGATGCCAAGTCAATATAGGTAGTATACACATAGAAAAGTATAATAAATAAAAATCGTGTCTTTCCCAAAATAAGATTTGCTAAAACGCACTATAATTCAGAAATTCCTGAGTATAATGTTCTCAAGATGGTATCACTTGTTTTTAAGTTTTTGTTTGTATTTTTAATTTATATTATATGATATTACAATATATGTTTTCCTATTTAATAACAACATATATTCAAGACATCATCACTAAGCCAAACATAACCAACAGTGCCATCTATACGTAAGTTTATAGCTAAAGTTCGTAAAATTGGCTTCATTGTTGATGCCCCAAGACGAGAGCGTATTCGTACTTAGCGTACACCGCAATATATCAACTCGTCGTTGTTCTCAACAATTGAACATATCACGAACGAGTTTACGTCGAATCAAAAAATTGGTCCGAGCGAAAGAATTGTGCTTCATAACAGAAAAATAAATTTGGAAAAATTTCAAATCTTTTGTGTTTTATTGCATTTATATATATATATATATATATATATATATATATATATATGTATATATTTATATATATATATATATATATATATATATATATATAAAGAAAACTGAACATATTTGAATATCTAGAATTATTGGTTTTAGCCCATGTTGAAAATACGGAGTTGTCATCAGATCTCGACTTTTTAAGGTCCTTGGAAGCTAAAATAAAAATTCTGCGGGCACGTCACTATGTCTCTGTGAGTGCTGTGCTAGTATGTGATCCGATTATAACAAGTAGAGCTCTAAAGAGCGTTTCTAAACATATCGTTTCTGTAAGTTTGAACCGAACCGAGCCGGTAGATTTGAAGATAGCACAAAAAACGTAGAAAAACAAACGAGCCCTTGAAAATAAAAAACCAGGTAGACCACCGCAGATCGAAATCGATTGATCCGTTCTTGAGATATCGTTAGCGAAAGAGTTCGAAAAAAGTGTTTTTTATTATAAACTTCGAGATTATGTATTAGATCCGTTAGTGGTCTCGTTTATCTTAACAATCACCGGTTATCACGTGGAAATCGGTTTTTATGTTGCCATTAATTGTTTTTTTATATTATATAAAAGACAGAGTTCATACATGTAATCGTATATAAACAATTGTAAATGTTTTAACAAGTACTTTCACCTTCTGAATCTTCAATTTTTCTGAATCTAGACAAAACAACTCAAAGTGCTATACAATTTTGAGAAAAAGGGCGAATAAGAAGTTATTAGCAGTTTTTATATATCGAAGCTATACATCTTTTTAAAGCCAATATACTTTCCCTGTTAGACCTAATAAAATATCAAACTGGTAATAATAACAAAATATTTTATTCTAATCCATATATATATATATATTCAAAGGACTACTAATTCGCGCTGTCATATGAAAATGATTTCCGTGATATGGACAACAGAGCTGTTCTTAAAAGAATGATATTTGAATGAGCATATATTTTTGAACATTGTTAGCTGTAAGTCAAGAATATCATAAACAATGTTTTCCTTCAAGGCGTTAATTGTTGCTATATTATCAGAATTAGCCATTAGTGGGAGTTCCGCCTGATTTTGGCAATGAAAGCAAAATGCACATAATCACACAACTCAAAATTTATCTTGGTGAATGACTATATTTCATACTTAAACGAAAATATAAAAATAAAAAGATATATAATAATGGGCATAAAAGATTTTCGTTCAGTGTACTAAGCAGCACAACGAAAACCACAAAATTAGTAACCAAAGAATAAAGAGAATATATGTGTGTTTCTGATATTTCAAGCCATGTTAACCACACTTAATACATACTAAATTTACATAGTTTCAAACGAAAAACATGACAACCTGACTTGTTTAAGCAGCATTGATAAGTCGTTCAAGAAACACAATTACACTGCAGAATAACTAATATGACACCACTGTACATGTTGCTTTACTTAAAGTTGCTTTTGCGATAAGAAACTAAGAATGTTATCAGACATCGAATGCCTTAGAATCATAGCACATAATAAATGAAAGTTATTGGAGTGGACAACGTGCATGGCTCCATTAATGCCTTCAGGAATATATTGCACCGCTCTGCAACATTGTTGAGGACGGGCTATGCAATTTTAATTGAGTTTAAAGAGTTTAATTAAATTGTATGCGAGACATGTAGAGTGAAGTCCAGTAGTGCGAATTATATTGTGTCTGAGCTATTGGTAATATTGGGATATTCGTTCTAATAAACCAAATTTAAATTTATTTCACATTCAATAAGTCATATCCAGATAATAAGATAAGCTGATTTATTGGTGCATAAAGCTACAGTATCCTTTCGCCAGATTACGTGAGTAGTCTTAAGCCAAAATGTTTTTGGTGAGAAACCCCATCACTGGTAAAAACTCTGCATGAATTTCCACAGCCTTAGATTTCAATCTTCTTTTTTCAGTTCTCAAGGTGATTTTTTGTTAAGGGATTTTATAGCACCGGTTGCAGCTAAATGTTGTACTGCCAACGCAACAAAACGCTTGTCGTACTACTGGAAATTCGTGTAAACAAAAGTGCATCATATTGCACGTCCACTGAATATTATTTTAACAAACTCGAAATAAATAGCCGACTCCTCAGTAGACCACATTGAATTTAAAAAAAAAGTTGGAAAAAAAGAATCAATAAAATGACCGAAGATTAGTGTATTGATACACCGAAAAGCGTTGAAGTAAGCTCGCGCTAAATCGCAAGCCAAAAATCTTCCCCCCTACTTTGCTGTGCATCAAATTATTAAAAAGCGTGCTCGCAATGAAACTTTCTGTGATGTCCTTATCAATTGCGCTACCATAAATTTTTTATGTGAATAATATTCAAACTTTAAAGCAGTATATCCATAAAATTACTTTCAGCAAATCAATTCTTGAAATTAATATGCATATAATTCAAAATAACCAACGAAATCTTTCAATGAATAAATTTTTGTCTTGTTAAAATTCATTTGTTGATTCAAAGCAATCTGAACGATGGTGCACAATGGAATATTGAACAAGAAAGTACACTTTAATTTTTGTGTAATATATATTTGACTGAAAATCAAATAGCTACAATAGAAGACAAACAAAAACTCCTTTTACATTATTTCGAATTCAAACTAAAGCTTCCTTTATATCGTTTTTTTAATTATTTGGTGCTAGTGCCTCAATATGGGTATAGATATGTATTTCAGAAAAATATTTTGAAGTCCTGAACAATACTGTTTACAAAATCATCTCTAATCAATGTCATCAAATACATCCTAGGGAAAATCGGCTCACACCTACGTAAATATACCTCAAATTATGTCATAACTTTAATCGTCTCGTCTATTTCTAATGAGGCTTATATTGTTAATACAGAAATATAATATGTCAAAATAAGCATTGCATGTGCCCCATTTTTGGTTTGTAAAGCGAGGGGAGACAATAAATGCTATTAACTGAATTCTTGCGAATAAATAAGTCTTGCTAAATGTCTTCTTTTTATATATCCCACAGTGCGACTGTCTGGTTATGTTACCTGTTCGTTAACATATGACCTTTTTCAGTTTTATGTAATTTTGGCCTGAAAGCAAACACAATATGTGTTCATGTTTAACCACCATGTAGTCATAAAGTGTAAATTGTTTCTACCATTTTTTTGGATTATGCTGTCCTCTCTTGGATTAATATTTATTTTATGCCAACAATTTAAGAAGCCACCAATGTTGACCACAATTTTATCAAAATAAACGAATACCACATGCAAACTATTGGGAAGGGACGTATACACAGAAGAAGCATCATCCTGCTTGTATGAATGAATACTTTTGTGTATTGTGTTCATAAAGATACAACTACAGAAACATTTTCTTCTTGTCGTACACAGAGAAAACTTAATGACCACTTACTTTTAATTAATACCTGTATATATATTTTTTAATTAAAAGCAAAAAAAAGTAAACGTGCTACATACGGCTGTGCTGATCTTATATGCCCTACACCAACGTACGTCTGGCGATATACATATATATATTTTAAGTACCAATTTTGCTCTTCCTAAGTCTAAGTTATAAAATAGTTTTATTTAGTAAAAAAATAGGGCAACATTAGTTGCCCTTTTGGTTAGTTTTATGAATGAAAGATATATAAATTTCCCATCCTTGGAAGCGAAATTTTAATAGTTCTAATTAGTAAACAACACGACGTTAGTTGCCTTTTTGGTTACTTTTATGTATAAAAAATTTCAATTTCCCATCCCTGGAACCGAAAATTTAATTTTCAGTTTGTTTTTTTTCTACCAATCCGAATCTTAATGATCTATAAAGCGGTTTTATTTAAGAAAAACTTAAAATGTGTAACCATTTTGGTCACCATCATGTACTAAAAAATATTGCAGTTATCCAACCCTAGAATAGAAATTTCACTTCTGCTATTTTTTATAGGAATTTTGATTTTCCTGAACTTAAAAATAGTTTTAATTAGTAAAAAACGACGTTAATTGCCTTTTTAGTTATTTATGTATACAAAATACATTTTCCCATCCCTGGAAGCGAACATATTTTTTTTGTTTTGTACAAAGGTAACTCTTATTGAGGCATGAAATAGTTTTATTTATGTAAAATTAAAATTTGTAACCATATTGGTCACTTTCATTTACTAGAAAATATTGCAGTTATCCAACCCTGAAATGCAAATTTTGATACTTCTTAAATATTCGATATTAATTTTGTTTTTGCTGAATTAAAAATAGTATTAATTAGTAAAAAAAACGTTAGTTGTTGTTTTGTTCACTTTTATGTTAAAATATTAAAATATCCCATCCATGGAAGCGAAAATTTGGTTTTTTGTTTATTTTTTTACCAGTGCAAATTTTCATGATGTATAAAGCGGTATTATTTAAGAAATACTACAAATTTTTAACCATTTGGTCACATTCATGTACAACAAAATACTGCAGTTATCCTACCCTCGAATCGAAATTTAGATTTTTTTTAATTTCTGATATTAATGTTGTTTCTCCTGAATTAAAAAATAGTTTTTATTAGTAAAACACGATGTTAGTTGCCTTTTTGGTAAAATTATGTATAAAAAAATTTTTACATCCCTGGAACCGAAATTTTAATTTATTTTCAAGAGGTATAAAATAATTTTATTTAAGAAAAATGTAAAAATTTTAACTATGTTGGTCATTTTCATGTACTATAAAATATTGGACTTGTCCAACCCTGGACTCGAAATTTAGATTTGTTTTCATTTGTTCTTCCTAAGTTATAAAATAGTTTCCTTTGCGTTTTGGTTAATGTATAAAAAAATATAAATATCCTAACCCTGGAAGAGAAATTTTAATTATTAATTTCTTATCAATGCACATCATTATGATGTATAAAGTGGTTTTATTTAACAGAAACTTAAATTTTTTAAACATTTTTCTTTAATTTTAAAACAGATTTTTTATATAAATTTTTAATTCTGGCAAATGATTTCCTTTAAAGCTTCGGACTATGAGGAGGAGTCCGTGTGGTTGAATCAACGGTTGAAAAATTAATGTTTATTTCAGTTAGATTTAATAGAAGGAGCAATAGGTTTTATAACAATTCATAGGGTTGGAAAAATAAGTAAGTATATGTTTATATTAAGATACGGTAAGGTAAGTTTAGCTTAATGTAAGTATTTATAGCCGAATTATTTAACAGACATGTATAATTCGTACTAAAAATATCAGTTGTTTAATAGTTTTACAAATAAAGTTTGACAATTTTAGTTATTACATGTACGACAAAATTCTAAATGCGCCAAAATAAAATTAAAATTTTTCATAACTGGAAAAAAAATTTGATATATTCAGTTTTTAAAAGACAATGATATAGGTTCAATTTACAAAGAAACGAAAATTTTAAATGGCAAGGTTAGCAACCGATACCGTTATAAATACCGACACCGTTATATATACCTATACCCTTTGAATACCGTTTAAAAGTTAATATAGGTATAGATACCGATACCGAAATAATTTTTTATATTAAATATCGGTATTAATATATCTTTTCGCTTGATACCGCTATTCTACTTGTCTTTACTAGTAATATACCGGTATTACAAATGCTATTTAATGACCCATTTTAACGCGTTTCATTACCTGTTAAGAATACAAACTGGCAAAGGCCATAAATTGCAAATTGATCCAATTAGGAACAAAAATTAGTGAAGGGGTAAACACATTTACATAAATGCTCATTCACACATCGCTTTATATGACTTGCAAATACTCGTTGTACCACATGAAGTGGTACATAGTTTTTAGGGTAATTGATTTAGCGTGTTCATATATTTTGAGACCATATATAGCTGTGGCTACATGCTTGAAAGTATTCGACGAATAACATTTCAGTTCTCTTCACTGCCTTGGTGCTGGGAAGAATAATAAGTATGTGCAGTAATCGAAACCAAATAGAATCTTCACGTGCAGCAAAAATACTCATTCGATACAGACCTCTAATATATGTTATAGCATTTGCAGGTCTTAAAAGAACTGAAACCCTATTAAGACTGTCCGATAGACTGTTCCGTAGTAGTATGCATGTACCAATAAGAACTTAGATATAAGATGAGATGAAAAACTATCGATTTCACTATTGAAAGTTGCATCCATGGTTTTATGGTGCAATCCATTACAATTTATCTATGAAATCATTGCAACTTAAAAATATGCATCTTCAACGCAGATTGTTAAAAGCTCAATCAAATTTATAACTTTGCTTATATGTAAAGGTTGATTTTTTAGAGGCATAGAACTTTTAAATGGAATATATCACCACGTTAATCACCACAGCTGGCTAAGTTATAGGCTAATTTGGAGGTTCAATTTTTGATAGCTTTTTCCAACATATGCGGCCATATATAAACGTGGCGAATATTTTCCTCAAAGTGTGGGGTTTATCGGCGTAGACTAGCCTTTTATATATCCCCACAGAAAATAGTGGCGTTAAATCGCACTGAGGCCAATTCACGGGTCCGAAAACGAGGTCACCAAACGTGGTGTGTGATATGATTGGCTAATCAGTGAAGTTTTTGAAGAAGTAAGGATAAATGATTCAACAAACGGGCGTATATCTACATCCACTTGAAGATTTTTATCTCTACAAATATGCAGTTTTTTACGTATTCATTCCAAGGTTGCGCAAAAATATCGATATTCTTAAATATATATATTCAAATCCAATGTATCAATATCTCGATATTATTTAAAACAAGGAAAAGTGCTATGTTCGGTTGTGCCGAATTTTATATACCTTTCACCAACGTTCGTCTGGCATTAAATATATTGTTAAGTACTAATTTTATTTTTCCTAAGTTATAAAATAGTTTTAGTTAGCAAAAAAACAACTTCAGTTGCCTCTTTGACTACTTTTATAAATGAATATATATATATATATATATATATATATATTAATTTCTGACCCCTGGGAACGAAATTTTAATTATTTTACTAATGCAAACCTTCGTGATGTATGAAGCAGTTTTATTTAAGAAAAACTACAAATTGATAACCATTTTGGTCACTTTCATGTTACACAAAATATTGTAGTTATCTAACCGTGGAAACGAAATTTTGTGTTTCTATAATATTTAATTCCAATTTCGTTTTTCCTGAATTGAAAACTAGTTTTGTTTAGTAAAAAATGACGTTAGTTGCTTTTTTTGTTAATTTATGTATAAAAAATTTTAATTTCCTATCCCTGAAAGCGAAATTTTAATTTATTGTATATTATTATTACCAATGCAACCCTTAATACGGCATGAAATAGTTTTATTTGAGAAAAACTTTTTGGTCATTCTCATGTATCACAATATATTGTATGTACCAAAAAAGCTTTAAATTTCCTAACCCTGGAAGTAAAATTTTAATTTTTTGTTTTATTTTTATTATCAGTGCAACTCTTCATGAGGTATAAAGAAATTTTATTTAAGAAAAATTTAAAAATTTTGACCATTTTGGTCACTTTCGGGTACCATAAAATATTGCACTTCTCCAACCTTGTATTCGAAAAGTACAAGTAGCAAAAAAAGTACAATGTCAGTTGCTTTTTGGTTAAATAATGATATAAAAATATTTAAATTTCCCAACACTGGAAGAGAAATTTTAATCTTTTATTTTCTTTAAACAATGGAAATCTTCATGATGTATAAAGTGATATTATTTAAGAAAAACTTAAAAGTTTTAAATATTTTAATAGATGTTTTTGGGTTTTGTCGTTTTGAACCTCTTTAATATTCATTTTCGCGCTAATTCTTTTTTCCCATAGTTCCTATACGCATTTCACTGGGGCTATTGCAGATCATCAGGGAACCTTTACCCAACACTTCTTGGAATAACTAGAGATATTACTCACTTTTACTTTTTTATTCATTCTACGATTGGTTGGCTTTTTCCGATTTTAATTGTAGTTGTAAGAAATATGAAATAAAAACGTAAGAAAATTAATTAGACAAGGTGATCAGTGAGTTCTTGTTATGGGTTTGAGAAACAAAAAAAAAACGTGTTCGTACATAAATGTACGTTGTTTTAGCGTACATGTACTTTTTTCAAACACGAACATATAATTTTACACAAATACATCACACACACTTTATACACAATTACATCTTGAGTGTGCAGGACTGTGCATTAAAGACATTGAAGACATTGAAGCCATTGAAGACATTGAAGACATTAAAGACATTGAAGACATTGAAAACATTGAATTCACTTTATGACCGTATACATTTTTTCGGTGAAGATAACATTATATATGTTTTTGCATCTTCATAAAATTAATGGATGTGTGCCCAGCAGAGAATATTACTTTTTGCGTCTTCAAAAAATTAGCATTTGTGTGCGCAGTAGAGAAAAACAAGTAAAAGTGCTATATTCGGCTGTGCCGAATCTTATATACCCTTCACTAACGTACGTCTGCTTTCTAACTTATAAAATAGTTTCAGTTAGCAAAAAATAAAAACAACTTCAGTTACGTTTTTTGGTTACTTAAAAAAATATTCCAAATTTCCCACCCTTGGAAAAGAAATTTTAATTTTTAAAAATTTGTTAGCATAATGTGTAAAGCGGTTTTATTTAAGCAAAAGTACAAATTTTTAACCATTTTGGACTTTCATGTTATACAAAATATTGCAGTATCCAACCCTGGAATCAAAATTTTTATTTTTTTTTAATTTTTAATACCAATTTTGTTTTGCCGAAATAAAAAACAATTTTAACTTGGAAAAAAACGACATTAATTGATTTTTGGTTATGTATTGTATAAGAAAATTTTAAATTTCGGAACCCTGGATGGGAACTTTAAACTTTTAAATTAATTTTTAATCAATGCAAATCTTAATGATACCAAAAATGGTTTTATTTAAGAAAAACTTAAAATTGTTAAACATATTAGTTACCATATATACCACAAAATACCGAATGTACCAAAAAATAAAATAAAATAAAATTTCCCACCCCTGGAGACGAAAACTAAATTTTTTAAAATAATGTTTTACCAATGCAAGTCTTTATGATGTATAAAGCGGTTTTATATAAGAAGAACTAAAATTTGTAACAATTTTTGTCACTTTCATGTACTACAAAACATGCAGTATCCAACACTGGAAACGAAATTTTTATTTTTTAAAATTTTTGATACCAAATTTGTTTTGCCAGAATAAACAATTATTTTAACCAAGAAGAAACGACGTTAATTGATTATTGGTTATGTTATTGTTTAAAAAATTTAAATTTCCTAACCCTGGATGGGAACTTTAAATTTAAAAATATTTTTTCATCCATACAAATCTTCATGTTACCAAAAACGGTTTTATTTAAGAAAAACTTAACATATTTATAGATTTTAGTCATTATATGTACCACAAAATATCGAATGTGCCCAAAAAATATTTCAATTTCCGATCCCTGGAGGCGAAAATCAAAACTTTTTCAAATAATTCTTAAACATACAAGTCTTCATGATGTATAAAGTGGTTTTATTTAAGAAAAACTACAAATTTGTAACCATTTCTGTCACTTTCTTGTACTACAATATATATCAGTTTTCGAGCCCTGGAATCGGATTTTTTTTTTAATTTTGATACCAATTCTGTTTTGCCAGGACAAAAAATAATTTTAACCAGGATAAAACGACGTTATTTGATTTTTAGTTATTTTAATGTACAAAAAATATTAAAATTTCCTAACCCTGGATAAGAATTTTTAATATTTTAAATTTTTTTCCATCTATGCAAATCTTCCTGATGTATAAAACGGTTTTATTTAAGAAAATTTTTAAACATTTTAATTATTATATGTACCACAAAATACCGAATGTGTAAAAAAAATATTCAATTTCCGATCCCTGGAATCGAAAATTTATTTTTTTTAAATTATTTGCTACCAATGGAAGTCTTCATGATGTATAAAGCTGTTTTATTTAAGAAAAGTTACAAATTTGTTACTACTTTCGTTACTTTCATGTACTACAAAATATTGCAGTACCGAACCCTGGAATCGAAATTTTGATTTTTTTTTTAATTTTTAATACCAATTTCGTTTTGCCGAAATAAAAAGTAATTTTAACCAGGAAAAATTACGTCAGTTGATTTTTGGTTAGCTTATTGTATAAAAAAAAATTTTAATTTCCTAACCCTGGATGGGAACTTAAAATTTTTTAATATTTTTTTCATCGATGCATATCTTCATTACACCAAAAACGGGTTTATTTAAGAAAAACTTTAAGTTTTTAAACATTTTAGTTATTATATGTACCACAAAACACCGAATGTACAAAAAAAAAATTTAGTTTCCCATCCCTGGAATTTTTTTTTTTTTTTAGTTTTAAATGGACAATTGAGGAGTCCCATGGCATGAAATAGGTTCAATTTTCAAATAAGCAAAAAAATGATCGATTTTCGGTGTTAATTTTTCGTCGAGAAATAGGTGTAGCTTCCCAGCTCTGGAACTGTCCTTCCGATTTCAAGTTCAAGAATGAAGTCTCTAGCTCTTCTGGGGGCTTAGCAAAACCGATTTCACGTACAGACAGACGGACATCGCTCAATCGTCATCGCTATTCATAAGGATCCGAAATATATAGACTTTATGGGGTCGCATATTGATATCGAAGAAATTACACACGGAATGACAAACCTAAATATACCCTTTCACATTTTTGTGAAGGGTATAAAAAATTACCCAATAGCTAGCTGTATGTATGAAGCAATTTATACATTCAGTAGTACCCTTCAGAAATCGAGACTACTCCTTGCACGCGTATAAAAATCAGAGTAAAAACTAGACTACTCCACAAGTTATTAACACGGGGTTACTCTTGCAATTACGTCATGTCACTACTCCATGGATTACTACAGAAAATTAGTTTGGTAACTATTTTATACTATTACTAAGCGGAATATTATCAAATATAGTTGTACTTTTTTTAACCACGTGTTGAGAGCATTGCCATTGTGGTACAAATTTGCATTACATGTTGTAACTACTCCTTTTTACTTAAAACGGATCATGTACTCCAATAATTTCTGCAGGATAATTCCTTTAATACATATGTATGTACCTATTGTCGAGTATTTATTATTATCGTCTCTTTTCGCGTAAGAATTTATATGCATACAAGTGACTTTTATATCATGTTTCAAAAGAGTGCGCTCTATGTTTTTAGGTAACGTAAGACTTATTGGCAAAGTAATTATGTTGCCAAGAAGCAAAGAGAAGAGGAGCAAGTATTTAGCTCTTTGTTCACTTCCAAAATATTATATTTTCTTATTTGTAAGGGGAGTCATTTATATATGTAACAACAAAATTAAGACCATAAACACAAACAAAAACAAGATGCAGCCACCCTCACGAGTGACGCTACAAAACACAAAGAACAACAACCAAGGCAGCAGGGAAGCAAAAGTCTAGGTAGAAGATCGGTAATCACTCCATGGCACAAAGGACATAAGCAGCAGTAACAACGAGTGGATAGGCAGACAACAGCATCAGTAAGGCAAGCGGCAGCACTACCCGAGGCACCAATATCAGCAAGGGTCACCTCTACTATGAAATGTCCGACTGTTCTCTAAAACTAGTTCAGTTGTAAATCTTGTGATGTGCGGACGTATATTTTTATAGGCGGAAGTATATTTACATCGTGTTAAAGCTTGAAAGCAGACGTTTGCGGTGGTGTCAAAATCATCGGGATCGGGTGACAGGTTCCTGAGATAACCCGGTGTAATATTCAACTTAACACCGGGTTATCTCCGGAACCCGGAGCCATCTTACATTCTCTTGTGCATTCAAGTAAACTTCTTGTTCATTGATAGCGGGAACTTGTCTTGTTTACCAAAATTAATTAGATTAGAAATCAATTTAAGTGTCCATCAGCGTTACCGTGGTGGTATTTTGTTAGAAAAAGTGTTACTGTTTTTCCCGAGTAAAAACCCAGGATTTTCTGGGATTTTGTAGACGTTTCCAAAGTCTTTGGCATTTCTAAAAATGTTTCTTGCCCGTGCTAAGTGGTTACAGTTCACGCTAAGTTAAAGTCTCTGCTAACATCGGAGGTGTATCGGCTAAGTGGTGTCGATCGTGATCTGTTTTCGAACATAACTTGTTCGAAAATATTGCTAATTTTGGAGTATATTTCTTAGCTTGATTTGGTATTAAGGTATTTATACTCTTATTTTTTGTTTATCTATGCCTTGTGCTGTGATAAGTGGCAATGCCACTCAAACCTAGAGCGCGTGTGGGGAAGATTCTCATGGGGGATGTTACCTCGATGTCAGAAGCGGTCCCGCCGGAGGCTGTGAAAAAGTTAAGATATAGTGAGACGAAGAGTGACGTGGAGCTTGTGAAAGAAAAGAGGGCGATGCCTAACAGGCCTATAAATAGACGCAATACGGTGCTTAACGTTGCAGCAGTGGGGAAACCGGCCACAGAATTAGAAGCAGCAAATAAGGTGGTGAGGAGATGTCGGAGGTGGATATACTTAGCGGTGAGGAGGGGTTGGCAACTGATGCTTCGAAGGTTGCAAAGCGCACCAGATGGCCTGAAAGGAGAGGCGCTCCGCTTACTGGCGGTATTAAGGCGCTTGCTACAGCCATGATTGGTATAGCTCGTGACGAGGGAGTTGAGCGGAAACTAGACGCTGCTAATGAAGGTAGTCGCTAAAAATAAACGGCTCAGAAGGAGGTTAGAAATGGGTGATTCTTCTCCAAAGATCCAGGGTGCTCCGAAGGTAATGAGAGTACCAACTAATTGGATGTGCGCTGTCAATAATATGTTGATTGGGCGTAGACGGATAGGAATACCTGGCAAGGTAAAATGACGCTTGCGAGATACGACGTGGACGAAGGTAAGGTATCTGAGGAAGTAATTTGAAAGGGCCAGACACGCAGGCGCTGAGGATCTAGCTCGTAGGACAGCATAATTCTGCTCTCAAGACGTACAAAGACTTAATTGCTAGGGTAAAGGAGGATGAGTACAGGAGTTTTGTAGCGGACCACAAAGACGACCCCTGGATTACCTTATACCGTATCTACAGGGATAAAGGAATACGGTTGAACATAACATAGAATTTCTTCAAGATGGCACCAGTAAGGTGTCAAATAGGAGGGACTGTACGGACGTGCTCTTGAAGAACTTCTTTCCGGAGGTGAAAACGGCTAGTAGCCCTACTCTCATTAGGGAAGGAGCCAGTCCTCTAAGTCTGGGAGAGTCGGAAGTAGCTGGCATTATTTGCAGGAGCCGTAGTAGGAATTCTCCCGGTATTCACGGCATGACTGGAGAGATGTATAAAAGCATCTGGAAGACCGTGCCCCAATATTTAGAGTCAGTCTGAGAGAAGTGTCTGAGTGGAGGCTATTTCTCTAGGGTTTGGAAAGTTGCTAAAGTCGTGATTCTCTTGAAGTCTCCCGATAGAAATAGTGGTAATCCTCGCTCATATCGGGGCATCAGTCTCCTCCCAGTACTTGGAAAAGTGATGGAAAGGATCATTGTGACACGACTGAAGGAGTCTTAAGCCGATGCTCTTCTCAGTACCAACATGGGTTTGGGGTGGGGAGGTCCGTTAAGGATGCGTGGATGTATGTTAAGGATAGTGTGCGTAACTCATCTGCCCTGTTGGCACAACTGTGCCGTTCTAATAACCTGTGCGTATATGTGGATGATCTACTCATCTTAATCGAGAGACATGATGAGGTCATGCGCGATGTAATAGATTATGTCTTAGATTAACGTCGGCACCTACCATTATGGCCTACCCGACGGTGGGCCTAACGACGGGTAAAATTAATGTTCACCACCACCCCTGTCGCTCTCAGGGGCCACCTGAGTGTCCCTCGAGGGACACTGAGGTGGTTCGATATCCAACATAATGCTGTTCGATGCCGAACATCAACCCTTATCTGACTTCTCTACTAGTGACTCTTGGTATTAAACCACAGCCCCCACATCATTTAGAGACCTCAACCAATATCTGGCCACAGAATCAACTGAAGTCTCATCTGTGGGGCTCAACCAGATCCCGTGGTACCAGTGTAAGGAAACTGGTTATGCCTCGCAGGTCAAACCAATGTAAGCTTGCCACCTACTATTGATTTTTGATCCATTGTATAACGGGACCCAGGTATCCTTCCACCTGCTTTTCTTATATTTTCCCCAGAAAGCACTGCAACAAGGCGTTACGACTGACCAAGTTGCCCGTTGTGCCCCCCGGGGGGGATGTGATGTAATAGAGTGGAGCGATCGCGTGGGTGTTTGTGTGGCGTGTGAAGAAACCGTCACAATGCTGCTCAAGGGCAGATTGTCGCGTTGTCGTCCGCCACTTATTCGAATTCGCGATGTTAGTCTCAGGTACATGACCGAGGTCAAATACCTGGGAATAAACTTTTTGGTTCATGCTTCCTCTATTAGGGACAAGGTGAATACCGTTTTAGGTAATCTCAGACGCATCCTTAGGAGTGACTGGGGTCTCAGCAGGCGTGCTGTCCGTACTAAATATCGTGGGCTATTTGTTGTTTGCGCATCATATGGTTCCCCTGTGTGGTACAAAATGGTAATTTCTCTTGTTGGCCGAACCAAGGTCTTATCGTGTCAGAGGGTTGCCATGCTGGCCTGCATGCCAGTCTGTAGAACAATTTCTAAGAATACGCTTAACGTTACCTACAACGTCTGTAAGCTTCTCACGAACATAAGAGAGATGAATCATGAAATTTATCATCTCAGTTATAATTATCCCCAGATACTTAACCTCAGTTACGTATTTAAGGCTAACACCACCAGAATCAACAATTGGGTAACGACTCCGCGGTAATTTCCCTTAAGAAGCATTATCAAGGTCTTGTCCATAGCCAGATCAGCACGAGACTGTCCTTCGACATGTATCGAATCGTAATTTTAAAGAAAATGTAATAGATTTTAACCACATGTTTAATGATAGAAAAAGAAAATTATACGAAACGTGTGGAAACAAATATTTTAATAAAATTAAAGTGAAAAAATAATTAATCTGTCAATGCTATTATATTTATCCTCATCAAACTCGAAGGAAGAAAGTGTTTCACGTATTAGAAAAGAAAGTAGAGACAAGAGCGATCCTTTTTCAATGCCGGCAGCTCGAAGGAAGAAAGTGTTTCACGTATTAGAAAAGAAAGTAGAGACAAAAAGCAATCCCCCGCTTGTATAGACCATTTGTTCAAGAAATATAAAATTCCTGGAGGTTAGTATTAGGGAATTTGGACTATTCGTGAATTACTAACTTTGAATTTTTTTCATCAAAATTGTTGGATGTGCACACACATCGGACTTCTTCATCGGACAGTGAAGCAGCACTTGACTCATTTGTCTGGAGGCATTCAGCGGAAAAAAAACTTGATAGAAGAACTCTATAAAAATAAAAACTTAAAAAATGCGTGGCTCTTAGGTAAGTTAAAGCTACATGTACTTTTTTTGTTGTTTGGAAATTATAAATCAATCAAAAGGGGATTCCGGGTACCATATTGAACTGCGGCTTATAACACCGTACAGAAATCCAGAGTATGGATCGATCGAGGCGTACTTTAATGACATTCATTAAAAAGCACGATGTATATGTTAGGTTAGGTTATTACAGCCATTGTCGAGATAATGCACTTGCGTCCGTTCATTTGGTCCCGTTGTGATACCGTTAAGCAGGTACTACTTATGAATCGTCCTCTGTCGCAATCAGCCATCCTGTGAACGCTAGGAATGTCGATATTCTAACAAGCTTCACACTTGCCAGGCTATCTATATCTGGAAAGAAGTTTGAGCGCAGTGTCACTGCCCTAATGCGGCACACGGCAGGGCACTGACATAGATGATGGAGTATTGTTTCCTCCTCCGCGAAAAATTGATATTCCGTTTATTTCGTTCCACAAGCTAGTAAAACTTTTTCCAGGTGATTTGTAAACTCATCAAGCTGTATCATATAATTGTTTTCTCAATCACTTTCATATAATTCGAAACATTTTTGATATGTCATTTGAATAACAATATTTTTTATGTTTGGTGATATAAATAAATCGAAGGAAGACTTTACATATGTAGCCATAGATATCGTTATTTTGTTAGGACCAGGCTTGTTCAATAAAATTTAATTTTTTGTCAACGGGCCTGCTGAAAATGGTGGCTGCTATTTCCAAACTTTACTTTTTTCCTTACACAAATGTTTTTCCACATCCACGCTTTCAATGCTATCATTTGAAAAAATTTCGTCTTCGTCACTTTCATCAAAAAAGTCATCATCTTCGTAATTCATTATTTCTTGCAACTGGAGATCAGTAATAATCTAAAGCAATTTCTTTATAAGCAATCGTACATAAAAAATTTTTTTTTCAATACCTACTTTTCTTCTTTATGACATTATATCAGAATATACAATTATGATGAATTACAACAAAAAAATATTATAAATATATATATATTCTTGTTTTATCGTTCGGCTATAGGTCAGGTTTTTAAAAAATCAATAAACACTAAATATTTTTTGATTATTTGATCTTTACTTAATGTTATTTTTCCCAATATTTCGAATAGCTTCGCTATTCATCTTCAGGGGAACAATATAAATTAAAAATTAAATAAAATTATATTGGATTAATATATTTTCAATATGTCGATCGTCTGTATTTTATTAATTTTTTAAAAACCTGACCTATAGCCGAACGATAAAACAAGAATATTATTATAATACAACAGGTCAACGAGTAAACTAAATACATATACAAATATATATATATATATATATATATATATATATATATATATATGCACACTGATCACCAAAAGTTAATCTGAACTCATTGAAAGAAAATACTCTATTGAGACAAAAGTGCTAGAATCATTATAATTTCTTTTATATACAAAACGAGTAATGAACGAATTTTAAGTTGAATGAACTCTATTATTTAAGTGTAAATGCGTTTTCATATCATCATAAAACAAATATCAAGACATACCTTATCTTTACGGGATTCTGAAAATCTCACCCACAGTTTGAGAATAGTAAAATTTTGGACAAAAAAGTATTTAATGAAAATGATTTTATTGATTAATTTACAGGAAAAATTATTGATTGATGATTCTAGATGAATATGATATGGAGATCAGGTATTGATCTCCACAGAGAAGAGGTTGTTTGCTCACAATCCTTTATTGTGAAACCTTTGAAACAAGTACCTCAAATTCGATAAAGGCCTGTGTCAGTCTGTGAATTGAAAAATATTATATTGGATATAATTATATTGGATATATTCAATAGGAATAAAATGATAAAGCGTAATTAAGCTTGCAACATCGCTTGTTGGGTCATATTGGTTGTAAATCATGTTTTGAAATGTAGAGGCAGAAATAAAAAACAAAATATTATCATTTTCTTTTAAAATCATAATTGTCATCCCAATGGATAAATTAAAGTTTAATGTTCATATCTTATATCTTGGGTCGAATTGACCCAAGGAGTGCAGAAGGGTTAAGACATTCACAAGTTGATGCAGTCATACCTTGTTGAAGTTAAGAAGGTCACGTTTTCTACATGGGTCGTAGCGGTGTCGTGTGGCCCTTGCCACGCGGCAATCGGTCACGTTTTTCCATCTTAATTGAGCTAGCTTATAAGATTCACACTGAATCAATAACTTGCAATGCGATAGGGGAATGCCTGCGAAGTGACATATCATAGAGTTGTTCAGCAATTCCGTCGGAAATCTACGGAATCTATGAGAAATAAAAGTCTAGAAGCATGTTCTCTGTCCCTGACAAGAGAATGGAAAAGTCTCACTGTATAAGAGAGAGATCTATTGGCATACTCAAAGCAAGATGGAAAATCTTGAGCAACGAGAAAAGGAGCAGATATAATACGGAAAAAATGGCTGAAACTCTTCCCATTATACAAGATACTGACAATGAGACACAGCTAAAAACTATCTTTATGGAGAAATAAATTTAGCTGTTAATTTAGTTTACGCTTTAAAAAACGTTTTTAATATTTAATAAATCTTCTTCACCGCTCAGTATGTCGATCACTATTATTCACCTGAGCAGGGGGACTCATTGCCTCCTTACCTTCTACAGCAGGAACCGCGACAGCCGCTACCATAGCGGCCTCCACTTCGCCAGTCTTCCTCCGTAATTTAGGAGAATTAGGCTTTGTCTTCTTGCTCTTATTAACCACCTTCACATAGCTATCGGTCTCACCACCCGCTGGCACCACGTTCGATAAGGATGCCACATCGATGATATTTGAACAGTGGCTACATCAAATGGCATCAACAACTCGTTGAGATCTTTTAAAAATTGTATATCGTCTACTGTTAAAGACGGAGCTGCTTTTGGTGTGGCTAAAAGTATAATGAATATTGAATAATTTGTTAAGGTACCATCAGACGACATGTTTTTCATATTGTATGTGTCAAAGTTTACATATATAAACGGAAACATGTCGTGTGTTACCTTTAAAACATTGCTTGTGTAAAAAACATGACAATAGTCATAAGACATTATTTGAAATAGAGATTGCACTATGTTTTTATGATAAACATACAGCATCAAATGTAAATGTCATGCGAACATATTCGTCGGCGGTTGATTATGTGCACTATCATTAGCCGTCTGAATGAAGTATTTTGCAAGACATATAAACCCTATATATTTTTTTAATTTAACGTTGTCATTTTATTAAAATGAGTCCAAAAATGTATAGAATCTTAGGTACAACCTCAACGTCTTCTTTAAAAAAGAAAAAATAAAAAAAAACACATTTGCGTCGCCAGTACTTCACCGACGGAACCAAAAATATTTCGACGGCTGCAAGCCATGTATCAAACAAATGACGTGGATATTTATGTACTGGAAAAGAATCAGCTACTCTCAATAACATGACCGATGTCATGTGTGATACTATATGTACGTTTGTGACCAAAAATTATAAACCTTATGTAAATTAACCAATATTGACGGACATAAAGAAAAACATACGAATCGAAAGTTTAAAAAACACATGTAAAAACATGTCGTCTCTTGGTAGCTTTAATAATATCCTCTCAATCATTCTTAGAGCGCTGTTCCAACGGGTTAGCACTTCCTGTATTATGCTTTACGGCTTTTATCTCTCCAGGTCAGCTTCAAATTTTTCATAGGAAATCGTGCTACTCTTGAAATAGTTCACAATTTTCTTGCATTTTCTCAAAATATCTCTAACATAACCTTGCGATAAGCAATCTTGTAGAACGAGGTTTATCGTATGCGCAAAGCAGGGGAGATTTCTTTTTTGAAGCATCTCACATGCCTTCAACATGGTGCTATCATTACCTATTACTATAGCGTAGAGGGGTTGATATGTTCTCCGCATTATGGTTGGTGGCACATGCAAGCTTTTCAAAGGTCTTGCGATTAGTGTCTCTTCCCATCCCTTCCCACCACACCAGTACTCCATAAAAGAGAATCGGTTTAACAACAGCTTCAAAGATCCAGTTGATCCCTCTGGGGTTTACACCCCAGTTGAGACCAACTGCCGTTTTGCATGTATAAATGGCCACTAGAGCCTTATCCGCCCTCGCTCGGATGTTTTGGTTCCATGATAGCTTGCTACCTAGGATTACACCCAAGTACTTGGCGCTATCGGATATTTTCAAGGGAGTACCGTTCAGCTTTGGATGTGTGAAGCTGTCGATCTTGCACCTCCTTGTGAAGAGTACCAGCTCAGTCTTGGCCGGATTCACACTGAGCCCACTTCTGGTGCTCCATTTGCTTAGGATTGCCAGTGCGGACTCCATACACTGAGATATGGTATCTAAGTGTTTACCAGAGATCGCCACCGCAACATCATCGGCATATGCGACCATCTTATTAATAGTCAGATTCCACAGAAGGGGTGATAAAACACCCCCCTGTGGAGTACCCCGATTGACTGCACTGTATTCAGTTGCATCTCGAATAGAGGCCCTGACAACCCTGAATCTAAGCAGATTCCTGACAAACCTACAGATACCGATATCAATCCCTACGGCCAACATTCCTTCAATAATGGACTCAGGATTAACGTAGTTGAGAGCACCTTCAATGTCCAGGAAGGCTACCATAGTGAATTCCTTGTGTTCAAGGGATTTCTCTATGCAGCCCACTAGAGAATGTAGCGCAGTTTCCACAGACTTTCCCTTCGTATAGGCATGCTGTAACTGTGAGAGAACGTCCCTAGGTATGGACATTCTCAAATATATATCAATTTCCCTTTCCAACGTCTTAAGCAAAAAAAAAGTGAGACTTATAGGTCTAAAGTCCCTTGGTGTAGTGTGGGATGTCTTACCCCCCTTCGGGATAAAGATCACCCTGTGCATGTGCCAGCATGCTGGTAAATAAGCCTTCCTTAGGCACTCTTTGTAAATCACCGAGAGTCAAGGTAGGACAATATACGCATTCCTCTGTAGGTCAGCTGGAATTATTCCATCAGGCTCCGAAAACTTATATGGATCAAAGCTGTTAACAGCCCAGCGCAGTCTGTCGATACTCAACGGAATTGCAGCTGAGCCGTCAGTTGAGTGGTCAAGAGCAGCTCCTGTTACAGGCGCCGCCTGACTGCCAGGAAAATGAGTGTCAAGTAATAGCTCAAGCGTTTTTTGACTGCTCATTGTCCAGCTACGACAGGGTCTCTGTATGTAGCTTGGTACAGCCGCTGTGGATGATATTATCTTACGCAGTCTGTTGGTCTCAGAGGATCCCTCAACTCCACTGCAGAAGTTCCTCCAAGACTTCCTTTTTGCGTTTCTTACTAGGTTCTTGAACCTATTCACCGACGATTTATATGCTGACCAGTTTCCTGATCTTTTCGCCTCATTAAAAACGGCTCCACCAACGTGGTTTTGCCTTGCCCCTACAAATCACCGGCCTACAGGACATGCTAGTGGCGTAGCGGAATGATTCGCTAAGAATCTCCACAGCAGAATCAATATCCCCGTTGTCATTCATCGGTGGAATCGAGGATAGGGAGTTACAGAGCAGGTTGTTCTGTAGCTCCCAGTCGGTCCTCTTCCTGTTCACTACGGGGCTCGGTCTATCAATACCTAGCCCCATGCTAAAGTCAATATAGCGATGGTCTGAGAAGGAGCAGTCGTCTGCAACCTTCCATTCGCTAACCAGGTTAATGTGACTTGTGCTAACCAGCGTGATGTCTAAGACCTCCTGCCGGTTGGACACAACAAATGTGGGTTCTGAACCCCTATTAGCTATTTCAAGATTGTTACTCAATATGAAATCAAAAAGACACTCACCCCGTTCGTTGGTATCGCTACTACCCCAAGCGGTGTGGTGCGAATTCGCGTCAGCACATATGATTAGCGGCGATCTTGTGGTCGACGCCCTGGCCACAATTCCACGCACCTTAACATCGGGTGGGCCGCCTGTGTGGTCATATGCCATGTAGCTCGAGACCAGCCATATTGTTCCAGCCGGAGTCTCCAGAGCTGCAGAAGTGGTGATGGTTGTATGTCGGTGGCGATCAAAGTTGTTAAAGCACTATCAAGTTTTTGTTTGCGTTAGCTGGTTGCTTCGTAGGTTTCTAATATTTTGAAAAAAGATATTATTGTGTTTGGTTGTTTCTGTCCTATAAAAAGGATGGATGCGTTTGAGATGGTCAAATAAGTTCGAAGTGTTATCACTAGGTTTATAAATTTTCTCGCAAAGCACACATTTAGCATATTTTTTATCCTGTGTTTTTTGAAAATAATTCCAAACCTCTGAGTTAGCAGGTCATGCCTTTTTCAATATAAAGAACTCTGTATCACTTTCGATATCTTTATCAGCAATTCCATTGCTATTTTCTGTAGGGGAAATACATACATACATATAATTGTGTTACCTTTGTAATAGAAAAGCTTTTTAGATTTTGCAGATATTTTTCCATTAGTTACACAAACTTTTTATTCTGAAAATATTAGCCTAAAGAAGAACATGGATATAGTATTAAAAAATATTTATAATATTATACATCACAACTTACGTCAAATTGCAACGCTACCTGTGTTTTGTAAACATAAATTTTAGCCGGTTAACAAAAAAAAAACCAGAACTTAGCCGTCGTTTCTAGTGAAAAGCCTTCGTTGTTTTTTTACGATTTCAATGCCAATTTAGTGATACTTTTTTAAACGATACTATCGCTGTCGAAAAAAAAACATCGATAGTTTAATGAAAACAAAACTATCGATAGTTTGCCAGCTTTACCACGTATTTGGGCATGGCCTCCCCTTGGTTATGAGCGGAGTCCACCTAAGACTCCTTCTGTATTTTGGGTTACGGCACCCGGTAGCAATGCAACTCTAAGCCGAGCTAGTCCTCTTCCCGCGATTTGGGTTTAAGCCACAGCCACCAAGAAGCTCCCCGAAGGGCCACACCATTGCCAGGCTGTAACTGAAGTTCCAGGGACTCCTGACACCCGTAGTACCAGAATTAAGTCTCCGGTCAAACTACTTCCAGTTGAACCCCAAACAGTTTAGGACTGTTGACCCACGACATAAAACTTACAACAACGCAAATAATGAACAATCGCACTCGCGGGCGACTCAATGGGCACACACGCCGTCACCACGGACAAAACAAAAACAAGATGCAGCCACCCTCATAATTGACGCTACAAAAAACAAACAAGATGAAACACAAACACAACAGCCATAACAGCGGGGGAAGCAGAAAAAAACAGCATTAGCAACGACCACTAGCGTCCAGTCTATCTCCTACTAAACAAAACGCGTGCAAAATCGTCCAACCTCGGACATTTTCGACTGTTCTTTAAAACCACTCACTTCAGTTGTGATTCTTATGGTGTGCGGAAGCATAGCAAAGTTTACGGTAGTTTTTGTATTAAAAAGGAAAAAATAAAAATATTAAATTTATATCGTTATAAAGCTTGCGAACTGACGTTTACGCTGGTGTAAAAATCTCCGAGATCAGGTGACAGGTTATTGATATAATCCGGTATTAAGTTGATATATTATATAAGCAATCTTGCATGCTATTGTGCATGCAAGTGGACTTTGTTGTTGTACGTTTGCGGTACTTTGTCTTGTTTATCAAAGTTAAACAGAACTTGTTTATAAGACATTTAAGTGCTCAAGGTTATATTCTTGAACAAAGAGTGGTTAGAAATAGGTGGTGATTTGCAGAGAGCTCAGGCTACGCGGGTTGGTAAAGCGTCTGTTCCTGTTGTGGCACCTGCTGCAGAACCTGTGAGGGTTTCAAAGCTTGTGGAAACGTGGTTGGTGGTTGCGAAAGGGAAGAGTAGCTCGCGCACTACCTCGAAAGAGAAAATGGAGAAAGTGGTGGAGCAGGTAGGGCCTACACTGGAAGTACGGGTACATGAGGAGTACCCAAAGCTGGATGGTGGTGCTGTGATTCGCACCCCGTTGCTCGTTGAACGGAAAGAGAATACCAAATTTTTAGCGGTAGGACTTGAGGTGGCGATTAACAGTGATCTCGGACCGACGGTAGTGGTGCAGCGCGTGCATGCCGAGATTGCTCCCGAGGAGGTTTTGTCAGAGCTATGATGAATCCTGAGGTCTTTAGGAAGAGCGTCAGGCTTGCAAATAGCCCCTAGAAGCCGGAAAGTGGCGGGCTTGTGAAAGTTGTCCTGATGCGTCCGAGGAAACCCGTGATGCATGCCACAGGTGCATGGGCTTTGACCACGTAGTGCGGGAGAACGTATGCAGAAGAAGCGGTATTACTGGGCACAATGTTTCTACATGTCCCAATGGACTTCGCTGCAGGAACTGTGACTTCAAAGGGTAGCTAACGGACCATCTGATGATGTCAGCTGCGTATCCCGTATACGCTGCGAGGATTGCTAGGGTGAATGCCAGACATTAGTATGTAGGGTTGTACTCTTCTACAGCAGAACCTACTGAGGGCCTACGCAGCGACGTACGAGTTTGGACAGGCAATGCGGCGTCTAGGAGCTATTTTTGGTCTTATCCAGGAGTCATACTGCACGAATGGCCGGATAAGAGGATTGCCGGGGAAATGCGGGTTTTTTCGAATTTACCGGGAAAATCTACAATAGTTGTAGACAATGACTGGCTAGCATTTATTGCAAGTTCAGTAGCCCCTTGGAGCCATATTTACGGTACGTGGATAGGGCATTACTCCAAGCGAGTAACTCACCATAGGTCCACCTATCTTGCCAGATGGAAATAAGACGCTCATCTAAGAGCACCCTGATTCCCCTGGCGTCCTGAGTCATATACCTGAGAGTAACATCGCCAATTCGAATAAGCGGCGCAAGACCACTCTATAATCTGCCCTTGGGCAACATTGTGACGGTTTTGTCAAATAAAACACAAACACCTACACGAACGCCGCACTCTACTACATGCGGTCTTGACGCAAACGCATGTGGTTCAGTTAAGAATGCTAAGTGAATGGCTGATCACTACTGATGCTTCTGTGTTGAATGCGGCTTGTGATTTGTGCACTTACGATGGCCCCAATAGGGCTAGTGACAAGGACGTAACGGTCGCCAACAGTGTGGTACAGACAGTCTCTGACCTTAGGTGGAGGGTCAACCATAGACGGGCGCGCTTTACCCATCACAAGTGGCGACTACATGGGGATGACTGGAACAAGTATGCGTACTGTTTTAGGCGGCTGCTTCGATGCAGCCATTAGAAGACTTCAGGGCACTGGCTGATGGAACAGTGAACGTGCGCTCTTAATCATACTTTGCTGGAGCGTAGACGGACAGAGAGACCTGACAAGGAAAGTTATAAGTAGCGGACTGTATATATAGGGTCCATAGTCGGAAGTTTGACGGTGTTGACGGCATGACTGGAGAGATGTATAAAATTATCTGCAAGGCCGTAGTCCAATATTTAGAGTCAGTCTTTGAGAAATGTCTTAGTGCGGGCTGTTTCCCTAGGGCTTGGAAGATTTCTCGAGTGGTGGTTCTCCTGAAGTCTCCCGATGGAGATAGGAGTTATGCTCGCTCATATCGGGGCATCAGTCTCCTCTCAGTACTTGGAAAAGTACTAGAGAGGATCAAGGTGACGCAGCTGAAAGAGGTTTACGCCGAAGGTCTTTCTGAGTACCAACATGGGTTTTGGGAGGGAAGATCTGTTGAGGATGCGTGGTTGTATGTTAAGGATAGCATGCGTAGCTCATCTGCCAACTATGTCCGGCATATTTATATATTTAAAGGGTGCGTTTGACTACCTATCATGGGATGTGGTTTTCGATAGGCTACGTCAGATGTGCTGTCGTTAGCTGTCCCTGTGGAGGAGTTACTTCACCGACACGAAAGCTTGTTTGGTTGACGCCAACAACACAGTTTGGAGGAATGTTGTCCGGGGTGCCCACAGGGCTCCATCTGTGGTCCATTTATTTGACACGTCATGACGGATCCTCTGTTGGCACAACTGGACCGTTCACACAAACTGGGCGCATATGTGGATGATCTACTCATCTAAATCGGGGACAGTCTCGTGCTGATCTTGAAAGGAAGGGTGATGAGGTCATGCGCGATGTAGTAGAGTGGGGCGTTCGTGTAGGTGTTTGTGTTTCATTTGACAAAACCGTCACAATGTTGCCCAAGGGCAGATTATAGAGTGGTCTTGCGCCGCTTATTCGAATTGGCGATGTTACTCTCAGGTATATGACTCAGGACGCCAGGGTAATCAGGGTGCTCTTAGATGAGCGTCTTATTTCCATCTGGCAAGATAGGTGGACCTATGGTGACAATGGGCGGGTTACGTATTAATTCATACGTGATGTCACATTCATTAGGGACCGCACAGAATTTTGCCTTCGGCTTAAGTCTGGGTTTTTGTTGACCGGGCATGGCTCCCGGAGGACTGGAGGCATATCCTAACGGAATTCCATCGCTAAGACGACATTAGGGAGCTACCTGGTATTGGCATATCTCATGCGGGTGGAATTTATGACTTTAGTGGGGATGAAGAGTTGCTCTGCAGTCAGTGCTCTTGTTGCCAGTTGCCTGGCAAGTTCCCCTGGGGACTTGTAGCGATGTGTGCGGGTGCGTGGCAGCTGATTCAGTGTGATGTTGACTATCCTTAGTTTCTGTATGTTGCGTGTTGGAGATGCGCCACCAGTCTGGAACTGTTTGGAGTTCAAGTGGAAGTAGTTTCGGCTACGAGGTCAGACCGGGGACTTAATTCTGGTACCACGGGTGTCAGCATCTTCTGGAATTTCGGTTCCAGCCTGGCAATGGTGCGGCCCTTTAGGGAGCTTCGTGGCGGCTGTAGCTTAAGCCCAAATCGCGGGAAGAGCATTCGTTCATTGTGGAGTTGCATTTGAACCGGGTGCCATCCCCAAAGTACGGAAGGTGGACGCAAGGCAGGAACTGACATTAAACTTTAGAAATATCTATTCTCTTAAGCCCTACTAACATTACAAATGCCCCTTAAAACACCACGCCCATATCCCTAAGCTCCTACGTCATCATAGTAAGGGCATGCTCTCAGTACATGCTTCCAGTCCTCTGGTCCACCTCCACATCGATATTCCGGAGACTCTAAAAGACCCTTCCGATAAAAAAAACTCATTCAATGAACCATGTCCCATCAGTAAAAAGCCTAAAAACATCCCAAAGTCAAAGTCCGGACCATCACGTAAAAATGTCGCATCCCGTATAAAACGGAATGTAACCCCCCAATCTCCACCCACCTGTCCTTCCATTCCCTATAAGCCCGACTACCCAAAAGGGCCTCGACATAACTACGATCAGCCCCGCAAGGGGGTTGATAGCACGTCCTATCACCTCCAAGTCAAGAGAAGCCACACCCAACAGAACCTGAAGAGCATCCGTCGATACCGTACGGCAAGCTGGCAAGTAACTCAGCATAGCAACCTGCCGGCAAGACGTAATCTTAGCACGGCCTCTAACAGACATGACTGTCTTGTACCGCACAGGAGCACGAAATATTGCTCATGCAATAAATAGCCTTCTATATATGGAGCCCTCCTGCTCAAACCCCAGCCACTTCTAAGAATACGCTTAACCTTACCTACAACAGCAGTTAGCCAACAGAACGTACGATCGGGTGACAACTCCGCGATAATCTTCCCTTAAGAAGCATTATCACGCTATTACCCCTATCGTTAACGAATCGAATAGCCAGATCACCCTTAATCTCCACGAGACTGTCATTCAATCAGGATGAGCAAGTTATCCCTGTACGCACACGCCTTGTAGGAAGAGCTGAAATGCCACAATGGAGCACCCATCTCACATCAGACAGCCTGCCCAGAATCATACTCGACAGAAGACAACGCACTCTTAAAATCAACAATTATGCCTAGGACAAATTTGCGTGTCAAGTCCCTAACACAACAATTGGCATGCAACCAAGCATCCTCAACTGACCTGCCTTTCCTAAACATATACTGATGCTCCGAAAAACCCGCGTCAATGACATCCTTCAGTCGTGTCACAATGATCCTTTCCAGTACTTTTCCAAGCGCCGAACATGAGGCGCCTAACATTCCAACACATCGCATATAGCTTAGGGGTCCAGCATTTGGCCTTATTTGGCCTAGTCATCATTAAGAATGCACATCCACTGATCTATAAGGGCAATCTGGTCATCTACATCCCGCTCCCTAAAGTCGTCAATTGGCGCTGCCAAGGCACCCGCCCTAATACTGCTCCCATAGTAATTCCAGTCCACGTCCATGCCTAGGATTAGCGGAAAACTACTCGCGAGGAGTAGTACCGTATTCATATACCTTAAATATGGCTCCAAAGTTGCCCCGAACCTACAATAGCTACACCAGCTACATTTGGCTCCTGCACAAGTGCAAATGCCACATCTAAATTGCATATTTGCTGCCCCAATTCAGAAATCACCGCATATGTTCTCTGGCAGCTGTAGTGTGTTTTAAAAATATGTTTAGTGTGAAAAAAAAGGGATAAGTATTTCTAAGCACTTCTGCCGTTAGGTCCAGCGTTTGCACGCCGTTTGTTTTGAGAATTAATAAAAACACTTCTTTGCTTTGCGTTAAGATTAATTCTGATTTTATTAAACATATTTCTGCGCTTATATACTAAACTTATGTCTATTCAGCATAATTCAATCAAAAACAATTCTTGTATTGATTTTGTATAATGGAATAGAATTTGTCAACAAAATATCTAAATGGCCACATTTATTTTTTACGACTTTGTGTACGTCAATGAACTTCATGGTGTAGGAAGAATTCTTGAAACCAAATTGCAATTAAGCATTTTTGTGTTCATGTTCGAGTTGTATTTAAAAGTTCATTGACGTAGTTGTGTTGTAATGTAATATGAACAATATTATTATGAATTGTGTTTTGTATTGTGTTAAAAGGGTGTTGCATAAGTATGTGTACACTACACCCTTACCCTTTCAGATTTGGGTTTTATTAAATATAAACATTTTTTTTTAATGTTAGATAAAACTTGTTTGGTAATTTTTACATTATATTTTAATAAATTTTTGTGTTTCGGCTTAAATGTAAGCATAAAGTAAGAGATTAAGGTCTTAATATGAATTTTCTTTTATTCTTATGTGGCTAGTGGATATATATTTTTTAAATAAATTTTTATGTACTAATTTTTCTTTATTATTTTCAATTTCTATTAGTACATTTACATCTTTTATGTCTAATATTTTGTATGGACCTTTTTAAGGTGGTTCATTTTTTCTCCTATTTATTACTTTAACTAATACTAAATCTCCTATTTTAATGTCTATGGTATTCTGCTTATTAACTGAATTTAATTTTTTTTTCGTTTTAACTTCTAATTGTAAAGTTTTTCATGTTTTCTGAATTCATCATTTGGTAATCGAGGTAATTTTCCAAATACCAATTCAAATGGTGAATAGTCTGTGACAATATTGGGTGTTGTGTTAAAGGCAAACGTAAAGTATGGTATCCATTCGTGCCAATTTGTATCTTCCTTAAAATATATAAAGTACTCGTTTAGAACTTTATGGTTTCGTTCTACGGTACCTAGAATCTCGTGGTGGTACCTGGTTGAGAAATGTTGGTTTATTTTTAATAAACCAAATTTCTTTCATTAATTCATTTGTAAATTCTGTACCTTTATCAGTTTTTAAAGTGTTAAATAGTCCATACTTTAGAACTGCTTGTTCTACTAAAGTTTTAGCTACTGACTTTGCATCTTTTGTTAATATAGGGTACGCTATTACGTATTTTGTTAATTCGCATTGCATTTTAAGTATATATCTATAATTGTCCGATGGTCGCAGAGGACCTACTGTGTCTACTACTACTGTGTCGAAACTCTGTGTAGGTGTGTCTGTAATAGTAAAAGGTTCTTTTGTATGTTTATATTGTTTATTTTTCTGACATGAATCGCAAGTTCTTATGTAATTTTTTACCATTCTGTTCATATTTTTCCATTAAATATTTCATCATTATCATATAGTACGTACTTATTAATTTTTAACTTCTTTAATTTTAATAAAAGTTTCTCCATAAATGTTTCGGAAAACATAGGATTTTCGCTTTTATTACATATTGTACTTGTAATCTTTTTATTCAATGCATTGATTTCTTTATCTTTTATATCTTTTAATTTTTCGTGCTGCAGCTTTTTATCATATATAAATTTTATTCTTTGAAGCTTCTTAATATCATTAATTGACGTGCATTCCCACATACGGAGGTGATCAGTCTCTTTTGGAGATATGCCGTTCTTTTCTTCATTTTTTTCTAATATTTTGTTCTTATTTTGGTTAACCATTCCGCGCGTTATTGCCAATGTTTTCTTTTCTTTTTCATCAATATAGATTGGAATTATGTCTTTTAATAT
Organism: Linnaemya vulpina; assembly: GCA_963675445.1. Classification (NCBI taxonomy): domain Eukaryota; kingdom Metazoa; phylum Arthropoda; class Insecta; order Diptera; family Tachinidae; genus Linnaemya; species Linnaemya vulpina. The sequence continues at coordinate 83,241,056 of OY776276.1, read as the reverse complement.
TTGCGAATTTATTTCAATTCTTGATAATGCATCTGCGTTTGTATAATTTGAAACTTTTTTGTATACGATATCAAAGTCATAGTCTGATAGTTCTAGTCTAATTCTGGTTAATTTGGAGGATGGGTTCTTATGTGAAAATAGAGCAATGAGTGGTCTATGATCTGTAACAACCGTAAATTTTCTGCCGTATAGATAAGGTCGGAAAAATTGTATGCCCCAGTGTATTCCTAATAATTCTTTTTCGATTACAGATTTATTTCTTTCATGTTTGTTAAGGGATTTACTAGCGTAAGAAATAGGCAAATCACTTCCAATATTGCCATGTGAAAGTATTGCACCTAACGCAACATTTGATGCGTCTGTAGTTAGCATGAACGGTTTATTGAAATTTGGATATTGTAGTATAGGTGGGTTTTTTAGGCTGTATCTTAAAGTATCAAAAGCTTTTTGGCATTCTTCTGTCCAATTGAAAGTTATCTTTTTTTTTGTAAATTATTTAAACAGTTGGCCGTTTTGGCAAAGTCTGGTATAAACCGTCTATAGTAATTGCAAAAAGCAATAAATCTAAGTATAAAACTTCTGGTTTTAGGAAACAACATTTTTCAGCATTAAGTTTCAAATTATAATGTTTAAGTCTTTCAAATACTTTAATGAGATTCTTATTGTGGTGGTTTAGACTGCAACCGAAAACAATTATGTCGTCAACATATAAAAATGCTTCTGTTTCTAACCCTGATAGTGCTATAGTTAACATTCTCTGGAAGCTGTTTGATGATATTTTTAATCCGAAGGGTAGCCTATTAAATTGGTAAAGTCCACTATTGGTGGAAAATGCTGTTAGAGGTCGTGACTCATGGTCTAGTTCGATTTTATGGGAAGAAATTGTCATGTCTAGGGTAGAAAAAAATTTAGCTCTTCCTAATTCGTCTAATATATCATCTAGTCTTGTTAAAGGAAATTTGTCATTTACTATTTTATTATTTAAACGTCTGCAGTCTACGACCAAGCACCATTTCTTTAAATCGTCTTGTCCTTTTTTTGGTACTAGAAGCAATGGTGAGCTATATGGGCTAGTAGATGGTTCAATAATGTCTGCTTTCAGTAGTCCTTGTACTTGTTTGTCTATTTCACTTAGTTGTGTTTGTGTTAGACGGTAATTTTTTATATATACTGGTGTATTATCTGTAAGTTCAATGTTCTGTTTGTAAAAATTATTGGTTGTTAATTTTTCATCTTCAAGGTGAAATATTTCTTGGTATTGTCGCAAAATTTTGTATAGTATGTGTTTATTTTCTTGATTAAAATCTTGAAAGTTCACTGCTTTAAGGAGTTTTTGGAATCTTTCTTCCGAAAAGTTCTGATCTGTGGCTTTGAAAATATGAAAATGTCTAAGTGGTATTGTAGATATATTTACGCTTGAAATTTTTGTCGGTAATTCTGTAGTGTTTAAGATTTTGACGTGTCTATACCCTTCTTTTGGTACAATTGTATTTGCTACGAAAATACCCTTTTCTATCTCTTTATTACATACTATGCTATCCTCATTAATGTTAATGTTTATTCTTACAATTTTTTCTGATCTTGGCGGTATAATGATAGTTTTTAAATGTTCGGTATTAATTTCAATTGGAATCGTTATTTTTTCTCCATTAATAAACGCATTTATTTTGTATGTATTATAATCAATTTTGCAACTGTATTTGTAGAAGAAATCTATTCCTAAAATTCCATCGTTCTAATTGGAAAGTCACTATTAACTATATAAAATTTATGTGTTATTTCCTGTTCATTTAATGTGAAGTCTAAGTTCGTTGATCCGAGAGTATATATCGAATCTTGTATTATACCATTAAGTTTACAAATGTCTTCGTTAAATATGTTATAGTCATGTAGAACATTTTCTTTACATAGAGATATGTCTGAACCAGTGTCTATTAAGAAAGTTAAATTGTAGTTTATATTTTTAACTGATAAGTAGATAAGATTTCATGTGTCTGTTTTTATGGTAAATATTCTTAGTTTTCCCTTATTGGAGTATCGTTCCGAAACTCCAGGGTATGGTCGTTTCCTTGTTGTATAGTGTTGACATTAGTTTGTCTGTATCTTTGGTTATGTCTAGGATTGTTGTGGAGATTTTGATCTTTATATCTGGAATTGTTATAGTCGTTTTGATAATTTCTCCTATTCTTATTTCGGTTAAAGTTTACATTGTTGTAAGCACTTCTTTGGTTTTTATTATAATTATTGTATTGTTGAGTAGTATTATTATAATTTGTTTTGTTTCTGTTTGGTATGAATCTATAGTTTGGATTATTTCTTTTAGTGTTCCTAAGTCCTGAATTATTTGCGCTTGTACCATTATAATTACTTGTATTGTTATTTATTCGCAAAGTTTTAAATGTATCGGATAATTCTAATGACCTTTCTTGTGCACTAGCAATATCATAAGCTTGTGATAACGTTTTGGGCTGAGCTGCTATCACAGCGGTTCTTATGTCCCTGTATAAACCTTCTTGAAAAGTTTCTAATGCTAATTTTTCATTCAAAGCCCTAATCGTAGAGCGAGCTACTTCGTTTGGACTTTCTCCTAGTTCAGATATTTGTATTAATGTTAATTCTGCAATTAGTGCGCTAATTTTTTCTTTGTAATTTAGTACATTGCCTTTTTGTCTGGTATTTTTTAATGCATAACGTATGCTACTAGCTGTTGTAGTTGTTTTAAAATTTTTGGTAAGGTATGTTTTTAGTTGTTCAAAAGTATCGGGTATATTTTCTTTCATTAAAATGTCTCTGACTTTATCTGTTAGTTTTATTGATATTATATATTTAATTAGATTCTTCCTCCCTTCTTCATTTAGTTCAAAGTGGACAATTTCAATCATTGAAAAAAATTTATTAAGGTGTTTTGCTTTTCCGTCAAAGACTGGAATTGTATCAGAAGCCTTTTTGCATCCGAAATTAGACATGATTATGGAATTTTAAATTTCTGATGAAAGTTTTAATTTTACTCCTTTATGTTCCGTTAACAGTTCAATTGCTGTTAATTTAAATTTTTTAAATTCCTCAATTTTCTTTTCTCTTAAAGTTTTAGGTAGATATCCTGCTAATCTTTTAAATTTCTTACATAGTTGGTTAATTAAATTATATTTTTCTTTTATAGTATCTTCTGTGTATTTTCTGTTTCTTGATTTCTTAGCATTTGTTACTAATTGTTGAATTTCTTGAAAAATTTGATCCATATAATTTACTTATTTATATAATATACATATATATATATTTTTTTTTTTTTGTAAGTCTTAAAAAAATCTTATTGTCTATTAAACATTTTGGGTATTAGTCCGTACTATTTGTTTTTTCACATATTGTTTGGCAAAATACCATAATGCTATCAAAATAAAGACTACTAAGAAAATTATTACGATGTCGTGGCTTATAGCGATCTTGTTGTCATTTATGGCGTATGCGTTCAAAAGTCTTGCAGGATTTAAAAATTTGGTAGGATCGCCATGTAGTGTGTTTTAAAAATATGTTTAGTGTGAAAAAAAGGGATAAGTATTTCTAAGCACTTCTGCCGTTAGGTCCAGCGTTTGCACGCCGTTTGTTTTGAGAATTAATAAAAACACTTCTTTGCTTTGCGTTAAGATTAATTCTGATTTTATTAAACATATTACTGCGCTTATATACTAAACTTATGTCTATTCAGCATAATTCAATCAAAAACAATTCTTGTATTGATTTTGTATAATGGAATAGAATTTTTCAACAAAATATCTAAATGTGGCCACTAAGTATTTTTTACGACTTTGTGTACGTCAATGAACTTCATGGTGTAGGAAGAATTTTGGAAACCAAATTGCAATTAAGCATTTTTGTGTTCATGTTCGAGTTGTATTTAAAAGTTCATTGACGTAGTTGTGTTGTAATGTAATATGAACAATATTATTATGAATTGTGTTTTGTATTGTGTTAAAAGGGTGGTGCATAAGTATGTGTACACTACACAGCTCAGCTGTAACATCCTTAAAGTAGCCATTTTGCTTCTTAATGCCGAGCATTCGTCACCGCAATTCTAGCAGCCATAATAGGGCAAGCCCACCGGTGGTCAAAACCAAGGCATCGGTAGCATGCCATCATCGGTTCCTGTGGTCTCACGGTGAATCGGAACCACTGAACATGCACGCCATTAGCCGCCAAAACCTCCATCACCTTATTCTTTGCCTCAAGAATAACATTAATATGGCCCAGGATGAAATTAATATGATGCTCTTTATGAAACGCACGTGGGATATTTTCTCCTTCACGACGACCCTCGGTCCGACCTTGTCATTAACGGTAACCTCCAACGCAACCTCAGCAAACTTATACTTAGCAGTCAATTTCCCTCTCCGCAACCAAAGGGGTGCGAATAATAGCACCTTCACGGATGGGCCGAAAACCATGAACCCTAACACCAAAGGTAGGGCCAACATCCCCCACCACCTTCTTCACCACGTCCTTCGACGAAGTCCCTTCCCGCACACAATCACCGGCCAGGTTTCCACTGGTTTAACCGCCGTTGGAATAACAACGGCACCAGGATCCACAACAGCAGAAGCAATAGGTCGGAGCACAACAGACGCTGAGCCTACAGCCTAAGCATCACAATCATAGATATCGATTCGCCCCCTCAACCTCTTATTTTCTGCAACAAGCCCCATGAGCAGCCACTCATATCTGGCCGCAAAACCAGTCGGCGAAACCGCCGTATCAGTCAAAATTGACGTGATACGGCGCATCTCTGACAACGGCACCTGCGATGTCTGCACCGAACTATCACATAGAGAAGACCTCTTCTTCTGGTTTGCCGCTCCCTTGAACACAGTACCACCATCACCATCAGGTGGCGCACCGACGAGGACCCCATCGGCCGCCAACCCAATACCATCCATCGAACCTTCGGAACCAGAAGCGATAGCCCATTTCACCTTGCTGCCTATCGGCGAACCCGTCTTCTGCCTCTTCATATTAGCTCCACCATCCTTCTTCGTGCTCAACAGCTCGAGCACCTGCGGACGCATCGGCGGCAACGGCATCATACGCTGCAATATATCAGAGGCTACATCCAAAACATCAGCATCCTCACCATCCGCCCTTCGCTCGGCAGACATATCAAAAGCAACAAAATATATATATAATCAAAATATTAAAAACTCACCAAAATATTTCGTCAAAAGAAAAAAATTAAGGAAAAATAACCAATTTAAAAAAATTCCTGGTTTCCAGGTGTAAAAAACACCCGTCCGATAAGAAAACAAAAACACCGTACTCAAGAACCCGTGAATAACAATAAATACGTTCACGAGTCCCCGAATAACAAAAGTCACTATATCTCCCGAATTTTTATTTGGATCCGAACAATTTTTGCACTGTCAAAAGCACTCGTTAAGACGCGAAAAACGCTACCCGAAAGATAATTTTCCATATAAAACAGACACTACTACTCAAAATCCAAAAATATACTGTTTTTGCTATGACAATAGCCAACATATAACATCAAATAAATAAAATGAATTTTATTTTGCTAAAATCTATTAGAAACTACTGTACTTCAACACTCGCGAACCAATACACATCCAATGCACGATTTAGAAAAAATTTCGAACTCAATTTAACGAATTTAAACGTAAAAATTTAAAAATCCCACTTGGATTATATTAGTAACACTGTCACTTTCCACTTCCAATATGCGAATGGGCCTGATGTAAACGGGACACCCCACCAGCCTGAGCAGTGGCCAACTATTTGTACATGGGAATAGGGTCCAGGAGATTATGAATTCCCTAATTGGGTATGCGGGGCTGTGTACTGATTATAGTATTGCGGAGAATTTGGTTCCCAGCAGGCACCCTACTATGAGAAACAGACGTTGGTAAAAAAACGGAAGCTATCGGGTACTGGGAAGGATGGTTCTTTCTCGGCTTGTAGCTGGAGCCCTCTGACATAGGTGACCCTACCAGGGGCTACTGACACCAGCTGCTTCCGCCAGTACGTTTCAAGTAACTACGCCTGAGCTTCCACATCGCGACAAGATGACCATCCATCGTGGAGAAAATAGTAGCAAGAAAAAAACCGAAAATATTTTAGGAGTTCCAGTATAGTTTTCGAAATGCTATCATATATGAAACTAACAAGAGCAAATAAAGTGATATTTGTGTTGTCGATTTATGACTGCCTACTTGGTGTGCCTACTTGGGTTCATTCATCTTTTAGTACTACTAATTTACACTGAAGAGATTACGGAAACATATTTTAATAATTGGCTCAGACTAATTATTTTGTTGTTGTAATAGGAACATACATAATTTAAAAAATATATTAAACTGAATAGTTTTTAGGCTAAAGTTGATTATATGACAACTAAGTAAAAATTAAAGTTAATTTATAAAGTGCTCGAATTGTATTTAGCTACAATTAGCAAATTTGAGATGAATACGAAGCGATAAACTTCAATTTATCAACCAAATCAGTAGAATCAACTCAGTGAATTAGAAGGCAACGTTATGCCAATTCAAAAGGACGCGCACGGCAACTTGCTAACTAAGTCTGAAGAACCACTCTCTATATAAAAAGAATTCGTTCAGAAAACAAACTTCCCAAAAAGAAAATTAACAAACACAAAAGGTAACTTTTGAAACTGTAGAGGTACAGATTCTTTCTAAAATTAACGTCAGCACAGTTTTGCCAGTCTCTCCTACACAAAAAAATTATACACTGTTTGCTAAGACTGTTTTATTATCTAATATTGCCCAAAAAAAAATAAATTTATAATATTTTCACTTTTATTGTTAATCAAAAAATCAAGAAAAACAAAGTTAAGTTAACATAAAAATATAATATAACAATTTCATTTGGTTAAATTTATATGTAGGTACACATGATGTTGTCGTAAGGAATATTGTATCACAAAATGCACTCCTTAAAGTGCCTCAGCTGTACAATCGATACCAAGTCCAATAACAGTACACAAGTTTACCTTCCAATTCATCGAAATATCTAACCAGAACTCACACCGTTTTTTGTGCTTTCATAAATAAGTACGCAAAATTTAAATATTTTCAGTTTATCTATTTATCACTTGAAAACATTTAGTTCGTCCTAGTTGGCAGTTTTGAATTATAGATGAATCGGGAACAATATCTTTTAATAGCTCCTGTTGATTTGCAACTGCACGTAGAGACTGCAACTATCAGTTGGCACGAAACCTTATTATGAGCGGTTCTCGGTATCAACCCACAATCAACACATGGACTATCAAAAAAGACACCCTCTTACAGAATCATTTAATCACAAACGAAACCACAAAGTCTGACAGTCAATATTATATATATGTATATGCATAATATCAGAGCCTCGACTTGAATCACATATGATCAAGATATGAATCAGATATGACGCTCTTGTTAATGGTAATATTTTCGTTTCCTCCTCCGAAAGGCATGACATCTACATAGTATAGCGAAACCCGTGAGACCGGTGTTCGGTTACTTGTTGAATCTCACAACATCTGGCTGAACATACCATTGACAGCCATAACTGGATACCGTTCCGCCTAATTTTCATAAGCCAGTTATGTTTGCAAGCCTATAGTTCTTTTGCTCATATCCTTGAATCTGTTTTTCGAGAGGGGCTCCAACTTCTATTTCAAAGATCGTACTAATGTACAGTACTACTTAGACAGCCTAACATTTTAATTTCTTGCGTTCTCGTTGCTTTGTTACTTAAGAGATTGGGCAGGAACATATACGTTTTGAAGGGTTACTACCGAACGCTATATCTTGGACAACTATGCAATCCTCTTCGCGGTTCGTACTGAAAAAAGTTGTATTTATCACAAGGATATTCGTTATACTCCGGGAGAACTGCATACAGTAGTGAACTTTAGAGTCGCAAAGCTTATTTCTTAAAGAATATAAAAACCGAAACTATGCTGAGGTAAATAGTTTTTGGTGCAAATAGCTCTCAATCAATCATTCCATGAAGGAAGCTCCCAGCTATAAGGGAACGTCGGAGTCAGTGTTTTAAATATTCAACTTAGAGCTACACTTTCATCATCTCTGTTCACTTGTATTTTTTTTAATCACTACTTATGGCACTTATTCCTTGGTATTTTTCGAGTTAACCCAAATATTCTCTTCTTATATTTGAATAATTTTAATACTTAGCTTTTGCAAATGAGTAGTGTAAGCGTTGTTTCTCTTAACTTTAAGTGATTTCTGCATTCATTCATCAATTTCATTTGTAACTAAATAATTAACTTACACAACTTAAACATATATAAGGACGATAGTGACGATAAAACAACTCTACCATTTTCGAGTTATTATCGTTAATCTTTACTCGTTAAATTTACGTACTTTTTGATTTAAATTTAAAATGCCATAAAAGAGTGGATACATTATATCTTACTTATATGTATTTCAATATCACAAAAAGCTATTTAAATTAATGCATTAACTATTTATTGAGATGAAAAATATTTCTTGGGCAAAACTTTAACTATTGCAATCACGCGATTTCAATTAGTCCTTTATTTGATCTAACTCGCAAATAGCTATCAGTGTATATTTCTCATTTCCTTATTTACAGAAGCATTTGAAAATATAACAATGACCTCAGAGTTTATTTGAGCTTTTTCAAACTTTTGTATAGCTCTTTTTCCCTGAAATTGCTAAAAATCACACATTTGCTGCTATATGAAATTGCTATAACTGAAACATTTTGTGTGATAGAACTACAAATCAGCTGATATTTTCTATGTCAATCACAATTTTTTAAGAACAATTCACAACAACACGACTGTATTTACACAACTTTTAAATAAAATTTTTGTCACGATAGACTTCCTCCTTTACCCCTAGTTCAATGGCGATTTATACATCTTAGACATGTTATTAACTAATTTTTTTCGTTGTAATATTATCCTTTTCTGAAAATTTTGATAGTGTATTAAGTTGATGTATTAAATAAGTCAAATCCTCTATATAATATTTGTGCTTATGTTCGTATGTTGAATTTGTGAGCCTTTAGAATACTATCTTTTTCACATCTGCTTGCTTATAAGTTGATAAAAACGTTTATTCTCTCATATTGCACCCGCAAGCTTCCATTAGGGAGCTGTTGTAGTCAACACTAAGACCATGAATCTTGACTCCGCACTCAATAACGGATATAAAAATTAAAGCTTTAATATTAAAGATATTGGAAACTTTGCAGTAAATATCATGTCCTTGCCCTCTACGTAAGGTGTGTGGGAGGTATCCTTTAAAAGCCCGATAAAACTTTACATTATACATATCAGATACGACTAGATATATTATACCTGCACAGTGCACAGTGAATTGATTTGATCCCAAAAAAAATAGTGATGGGTTGAGAAGTTAAACAACATTGAAAGTCATTCTATAAATCATCGTATCGCCAACCTTTTGTATGGGTAAAATATCAATATATTAAAAAATCACTGATCATGTTGTAACGAACCTTAATACAATTCTGCACAACTGATTTTGCATCGGACTTAGCCCAGGAAAATGGGAGTGGATGGTGACAACTATCAAAAGGTATTGTGACGTTAATAAAATATTTGTTCGTGTGAGCAGTAAGTAAATTAGAAAGACTTTAAGCTAACAAGCCCTAAGAAGGCACCCAATAATATCACCAAAATTGTCTGTAGGAGAATACAACGGGGTAATTTATCCCCTAGGTCATGTTATCCTACCCAACCATGCTGATGACCACTTGTAATTATCAGCCCAATGATATAATCACAAGCCGGTTTACACTTTACTTGTCATCAACTTTGGGGAAGAATTTTAGAAAGACATACTCTCAGTCAATATTGATTGTAATTAAAAATTCATAACAAGTAAAAGTCCTATATTCGGCTGTGCCGAATCTTATATACCCTTCACTAACGTACGTCTGCTTTCTAACTTATAAAATAGTTTCAGTTAGCAAAAAATAAAAACAACTTCAGTTGCGTTTTTTGGTTACTTAAAAAAATATTCCAAATTTCCCACCCTTGGAAAAGAAATTTTAATTTTTAAAAATTTGTTAGCATAATGTTTAAAGCGGTTTTATTTAAGCAAAAGTACAAATTTTTAACCATTTTGGACGTTCATGTTATACAAAATATTGCAGAGTCCAACCTTGGAAACGAAATTTTTATTTTTTTTAATTTTTAATACCAATTTTGTTTTGCGGAAATAAAAAACAATTTTAAGTTGGTAAAAACGACGTTAATTGATTTTTGGTTATGTATTGTATAAAACATTTTAAATTTCGGAAGCCTGGATGTGAACTTTAAATTTTTAAATTTATTTTTCATCGATGCAAATCTTCGTGATACCAAAAATGGTTTTATTTAAGAAAAACTTAAAATTTTTAAACATTTTAGTTAATATATGTACCACAAAATACCGAATATGCAAAAACAAATTAATTTCCCACCCCTGGAGACGAAAACTAAATTTTTAAAATATTGTATTACCGATGCATGCATAAAGCGGTTTTATATAAGAAAAACTAAAATTTGTAACAATTTTTGTAACAAAACATTGCAGTATCCAACCCTGGAAACGAAATTTTGATTTTTTTTAAATTTTTGATACCAAATTTGTTTTGCTAGAATAAAAAATAATTTTAACCAAGAAAAAAAAGACGTTAGTTGATTTTTGGTTATGTTATTGTATTAAAAAATTCAAATTTCCTAACCCTGGATGGGAACTTTAAATTTAAAAATATACAAAATACCGAATGTGCCCAAAAAATATTTCAATTTCCCATCCCTGGAGGCGAAAATTAAAACTTTTTAAAATTATTTTTTTCCAATGCAAGTCTTCATGATGTATAAAGTGGTTTTATTTAAGAAAAACTACAAATTTGTAACCATTTCTGTCACTTTCATGTACTACAATGCATATCAGTTTTCGAACCCTGGAATCGAAATTTGTTTTTTTTTGGATTTTTGATACAAATTCTATTTTGCCAGGACAAAAAATAATTTTAACCAGGAAAAAACGACGTTAGTTCATTTTTACTTATTTTAATATACAAAAAATATTAAAATTTCCTAACCCTGGATAAGAATTTTTAATTTTTTTTTCCATCTATGCTAATCTTCCCGATGTATAAAATGGTTTATTTAAGAAAAACTTAAAATTTTTAAACATTTTAATTATTATATGTACCACGAAATACCGAATGTGTAAAAAAATTCAATTTCCGATCCCTGAAATCGAAAATTTAATTTTTTTGAATTATTTTTTACCAATGGAAGTCTTCATGATGTATAAAGCGGTTTTATTTAAGAAAAACTACAAATTTGTTACTACTTTCCTTACTTTCATGTACTACAAAATATTGCAGTACCGAACCCTGGAATAGAAATTTTGTTTTTTTTTTTTTAATTTTTGATAACAATTTTTTTTCCGAAATAAAATGTAATTTTAACCAGAAAAAACGACGTCAGTTGATTTTTGGTTAGTTTATTGTACAAAAAAAATTTAAATTTCCTAACCCTGGATGGGAACTTTAAAAAAATTTTTTTTTTCATGGATGCAAATCTTCATTACACCAAAAATTGTTTTAGTTACGAAAAATTTGAAATTTTTAAACAATTTAGTTATTATATGTACCACAAAATAGCGAATGTGCCAAAAAAAAATTTCTAAATTTCCCATCCCTGGAAAAAAATTTATTTTTTAAAGTTTTAAATGGACAATTGAGGAGTCTCACAACATGAAATAGTTTCAATTTTCAAATACGCAAAAAAATAATCGGTTTTTGGTGTTAATTTTGCGTCGAGAAATAGGTGTAAACTTCCCAGCTCTGGAACCGTCCTTCTGATTTTTCTGATATCGTGGTATTTCAATACCACTCTAAGTTAGCTCACTTCCAAGCGATCAGTCCAAGAATGTAGTCTCTAGCTCTTCTGGGGGCTTGGAAAAACCGATTTCACGTACAGACAGACGGACAGACGGACATCGCTCAATCGTCATCGCTATTCATAAGGATCCAAAATATATATACTTTGTGGGGTCGCATATTGATATCGAACAAATTACACACGGAATGACAAACCTATATATATCCTTTCACATTTTTGTGAAGGGTATAATAAATTCATTATAGGTGTAGTATAATTTCCTTTCAATACTACTTAGTAATAACTGGTAGGATTCATTTTCGTATTTTATAAACTAATGATAAAACTTATGCACTTAATCAGGTGTATCATTAACTGACGACAAAAAATTCTGATTTACACAATATTGGTTTCTATTTTGTTTCTGCTGGAGTTTGTTAATGAGAATGAAAAACATCAATGCAAGAGTTGGAAGGTTGGCTCTTAATTTTCAATAGTTCCAACTTAATTCATTTGTTTTTCTCTTCCATCTAAAAATTTACATTTTTCATCCTCATTTACTCATTAAAGTTAACTAAAAATATGTAGGTACGTACGTTGGTATGAATATATGTATACATATGTAAGTATGTATCTACGTCAGTGATGCTCAAAACTGAAAAGTGTTTGTATTGGTGAAAAACTGAGAATAGGTTATAAGTACAGTAAAACGAACAAGTAAAAGTGCTATATTCGGCTGTGCCGAATCTTATATACCCTTCACTAACGTACGTCTGCTTTCTAACTTATAAAATAGTTTCAGTTAGCAAAAAATAAAAACAACTTCAGTTGCGTTTTTTGGTTACTTAAAAAAAATATTCCAAGTTTCTCACCCTTGGAAAAGAAATTTTAATTTTTAAAAATTTTTTTAGCAATAGAAGTCCTCATAATGTGTAAAGCGGTTTCATTTAAGCAAAAGTACAAAATTTTAACCATTTTGGTATCCAACCCTGGAATCAAAATTTTTATTTTTTTTTAATTTTTAATACCAATTTTGTTTTGCCGAAATAAAAAATAATTTTAACTTGGAAAAAAAACGACAGTAATTGATTTTTGGTTATGTTTTGTATAAAAAAATTTTTAATTTCGGAACCCTGGATGGGAACTTTAAATTTTTAAATTTATTTCTAATCGATGCAAATCTTAATGATACCAAAAATGGTTTTATTTAAGAAAAACTTAAAATTTTTAAACAGTTTAGTTACCATATGTACCACAAAATAACGAATGTACCAAAAAAAATAATAATAATAAAATTTCCCACCCCTGGAGACGAAAACTAAATTTTTTAAAATAATTTTTTACCAATGCAAGTCTTTATGATGTATAAAGCGGTTTTATATAAGAAGAACTAAAATTTGTAACAATTTTTGTCACTTTCATGTACTACAAAACATTGCAGTATCCAACACTGGAAACGAAATTTTGATTTTTAAAAATTTTTGATACCAAATTTGTTTTGCCAGAATAAAAAATTATTTTAACCAAGAAGAAACGACGTTAATTGATTTTTGATTATGTTATTGTATTAACAAATTCAAATTTCCTAACCCTGGATGGGAACTTTTAATTTAAAAATATTTTTTCATCCATACAAATCTTCATGTTACCAAAAACGGTTTTATTTAAGAAAAACTTAACATATTTATATATTTTAGTCATTATATGTACCACAAAATACCTAATGTGCCCAAAAAATATTTAAATTTCCGATCCCTGGAGGCGAAAACTAAAACTTCTTAAAATTATTTTTTACCCATACAAGTCTTCATGATGTATAAAGTGGTTTTATTTAAGAAAAACTACAAATTTGTAACAATTTCTGTCACTTTCTTGTACAAGTTTTCGAGCCCTGGAATCGAAATTTGTTTTTTTTTAATTTTGATACCAATTCTGTTTTACCTGGACAAAAAATAATTTTAACCAGGATAAAACGACGAAAATAATCAAATGGTAACACAGGTATCATAACACACAAGTGTTAACATCAGGTTGATACAGTTCTCGGATTGTTTTTCATAATAAAATTTGTGTAAATAGAAAACTGTTATCACATTCAACTAAGCCACCTAAACAGTGGTGATAAACACAATATATACATGAGCACTGAAGATGAAAGTGTAGCGACTTTCGAAAACAGATGTTCTGCTCTGCTGTGTAAGTTGAATAAAACTGATGTTGACTTCCTTTGTGCCTAGGAATATTTATCATCATGTCTTTCTGAGATTTTAACTAAGTTAGAACAATTAGCCTATATAAATATTAATATAGTAAAACGACGTTAGTTGATTTTTAGTTATTTTAATGTACAAAAAATATTAAAATTTCCTAACATCTTCCTGATGTATAAAACGGTTTTATTTAAGAAAAACTTTAAATTTTTAAACATTTTAATTATTATATGTACCACAAAATACCGAATGTGTAAAAGAAAATATTCAATTTCCGATCCCTGGAATCGAAAATTCAATTTTTTTAAATTATTTGCTACCAATATTTCATGATGTATAAAGCCGTTTTATTTAAGAAAAATTACAAATTTGTTACCACTTTCGTTACTTTCATGTACTACAAAATATTGCAGTACCCAAACCTGGAATCGAAATTTTGATTTTTTTTAAATTTTTGATACCAATTTTGTTTTGCCGAAATAAAAAGTAATTTTAACCAGGAAAAATGACGTCAGTTGATTTTTGGTTAGCTTATTGTATAAAAAAAATTTAATTTCCTAACCCTGGATGGGAACTTTAAATTTTTTAATTTTTTTTCATCGATGCAAGTCTTCATTACACCAAAAACGGATATATTTAAGAAAAACTTTAAAATTTTAAATATTTTAGTTATTATATGTACCAAAAAACACCGAATGTACCAAAAAAAAATTTTGATTTTCCATCCCTGGAAAAAAAATTTTTTATTTTAAGTTTTAAATGGACAATTGAGGAGTCCCAAGGCATGAAATATGTTCAATTTTCAAATAAGCAAAAAAAATTATCGGTTTTTGGTGTTAATTTTGCGTCGAGAAATAGGTGTAAGCTTCCCAGCTCTGGAACCGTATTTCCGATATCTTTCCGAGACAGACGGACAGACGGACATCGCTCAATCGTCACCGCTATTCATAAGGATCCGAAGTATATATACTTTATGGGGTCGCATATTGATATCGAAGAAATTACACACGGAATGACAAACCTAAATATACCCTTTCACATTTTTGTGAAGGGTATAAAAAGTACTTGAAAAGCTAGAATGATAGTAAACAGATTACGACATTACGTACACAAAATTTTATTCTTCGGCGTAGTTAGGTGAAGTGAGAAAGATGGGAAGGTTACAAGTATTTTTTATTTCATTTTCATAATGTTATTGTATATCGCTTTGAAAAATATCATAATGCCTTCTGATAACCGAATCCTAATGTCCTTCAAATTTCTTATAACACAACTCATTGAGGATTACCAAATGCATAATATTTATGTATATCACGAAAAATTTTCATAGCCGTCTGAAAGACAACTGAATCAAAAGAGCATAACAAATTGGTGGGTTTTCACAATAAGCAATTGCTCTATGAAATGAGCATCACTGATGTATATATTTATATGTATATTTATATATATATATATATATATATATATATATATATATGATTTTGTTTCAGTAGGTTAAGGGATTTAATTATATTGTTAATGTATACCTTAATGTCTGGTTTTTGATACACTGGGTTAAAGATCATATAAGTAATATATTATATAGTTTATCAAATATTTAATAGGCGCTTTTTTCCTTCTTTTGTTTCTGGTTTTGTTTTAATATTTAAGTAAACGAAATGTTGGGGTAGACCTGGTGTAGGTCATTGTAATGTGCACAATAAGACGCCTGGTTTTGGAGACCGCTCCAATCAACAAAGCTATTGTTGCTAGGTATTTCCTTTTTAATGCTTTTTGTGTAATGACCAGTTTAAATAACCAACATTAATATATCACCACCACCTATAAAACAGTAGCATTGCGTAGTTTGAGTGCTCTTGACACCATGAAACTAATGGGCGTGTACGTACTTACGGACTGGGTTATTTCGCGCTAATAAACGAATTCCAATCTAACAATAATATTTTTTTCTAATTCTCCGTCAATAGTCGACCACTTATTTTTACTATCTGGAGCAGAGGGTTTTTTTAATTGAACACTTTTAATGATGTAATAATTAATAATTCGGTAGCAAACTGTACATGGTCTTAGGCGTATGGTATGATATGCATAAAAAAATGATCATTAATAGGTAGAGACAAAATACATTTGCATACATAAGTATTTACTTGTACACTTTTAGAACGCGCAAAATAAGCGAGAACTCTCAAAATTTTTGTTTAATTTTATTTAATCTGTGCCTATATTGTACAGGTAAGCAACAGCTTTCGTTAATTTCAAACAAGTGCGCTGGTTTGCACAGAACTTAATATTTACGATTCCCGTCACAATGATCCCGTAGCGATTTAAACTGACCGAGATTCAGCTACCCAAAAAATCTTTTTTATTAAGTTTGAAAAGTGTACCATAATGTAAAGGAAGTTTGTATATTAATATATCAGTGTAATATAGCCTGAATGGGAGGTTTTTTATGTCGAAAAGCTACAACTCATTTATCAATTTCGTTTATTGGCAACTATATAATAGCTGAAGAAAACTTTGTGGTAAGATATCAGCTTCCAAGTGGCATTCGGCGAAGCAACTATGCATATGATCGTGATTATAATATCTGAACCGACTATGTCTTATCTGTGCTCATATTTTCTAACGACTAATGGCGACTGGATAAACTTGAACATTCCTCCAAACTTATATTTTCAGCTTCTATTTTTCTACAACGTCTTGATGTTATGATGTCACTTAGAGTATTGAATATATCCACTGCCCGATTGAAGGATCGCCGAAATGCACGATTAAGCGCACCATATAAAACTATAATCATCTGTAAGTGGCGTAAATTGATGTCTGTCTGTATTGATCATAAGTAAAAGATCTTTCCTATATCCAATATTTCTTTTGACTATTATTATTCTCAAGCTCTATCGGGCTTGAAACACCCTCTTTCATATGCTTATGCATATTACCTTCTGTGCTACAATAAAGTAAACATTGTATTTAAAAAAAGGAATAATTGTTTTATAATTATTTTTTTTACCGAACCGCAAAGCAGACTAAATTGTTATCAATAAATCCGTATAACTCTTCTTGATTCTCAGAAAACTACAACAGATTTCTGAACACGTAAATTTTTGCATATATGGTTTCTTTATGATTTAAATAATTTATATTGTGTGTTAACAAATTTTCTTTACTTTGCATTAACATAATTTATAAAGTTTACTGCAGCTATTATTTAAACCAAACGCATACTTAAGCACAAAACAAAACTTTTCGGATATAACAAATAGGCAGCCAAAGTCTTTTAATTAACAGACTGTTTTAAGTGATTTCTTATGTCTTAATGATTTTTAATTGCTTAATCACAATATATATTTAGGTATATAAATTTAAGTATATCTTTAACAAATACTTTATTTTATTAGGAGTTGTGTCTTCTTTTTATTATTTTAGTATTCGAATAGAATACGTGGGCATACATAAATAAATCTTAATGAGTATGCTTTGCGGTATAATTAATAAATATATATTTTGACAATAGCTCAGCAAGTGATTCTCCGTGTGAAGGTGAAATGAGTCAAACAATTACAATAATACCCATGCTTTTTTCATTTTAAGAAACGTTAATATATTCAACAAGTATTCACAAGTGTCAAAATTCTATACGATTTATAAATGTACACAGAACCAAAAATGGCTAGAAGATTCAAGAAGATTATCTCCAAGAAATGTTTTTGGGTTGAGAGGTATTCTAGCAGAAAGAAACGAGGATTTTTTCAAAGAGATTTCTTATGGGTTTCATGTGCTTAATCTTTTTAATTTTTTCAATAAAAAACCATGCAGAAACTCTTCTTGATTCTATTAGCTTTTCTTATAAATTGCATAAAACAAGAATTTCTTATTGATGTCATTAGGCTGTCTTATTAATTTTTTTCAAAAAGAATTTCTTATTGATTTTATTAAGCCTACTTAGTACTCTTTTTAATTAGGTCTCCTTTCTTGATTTCATTAGGTTTCTATTTGATCATGTGTAAGTTACCTTATTAATTATTTTAATAAGAATATCTTCGTGATTATATTAGTTGGCTTGTTATTTATGAATGGATACAAATCAACCAAGAATAATAGAAAAACAGATTACGACATGCACATGATTTCTTGTTAAAAGAAGTATATTCCCCTAAAAACGGTTATCAATCCATGCATTCCACAATCATTTTTAGGTCTGTGTGTGAGTGTTCTTGTTAATAACGAAATTAATTTTTAAATTTGCATTTTTGGCAAAAAACCCTTTTTAGTAGATTTTTAAAATAATTTTGGTATGAAAAGAATTTCTTGTGCGGCAACGGTGCTTTTTAATTCCAAACTAATTCAACACTTATGAGTTGAAAGCTCGAATCGTTTGGACATGATATATATATATATATATATATATATATATGGCACAAAATATAAAAATACAATATAAATAGAAATATAAAATTATTTATATATATTTAGATTAAAAAATAAAATTTGCTTTTATATTTTCAGATGCAACTTAGCGTTTACACATGCCACTAACAACTAATAGTTCGAAAAACTCAATACACTCACACTTTTTTACTACCACATTCATATATTTCATAATTGCAGCTCCAGTGGCAGCAAAAATTTCATGAGAGTGAAAATTTGGCACTTGTATGCCATTGAACGTCAAATATAAGAAAAGTATTACCACGTTTCAAATCTAATTATTCGATTTGTTACATGTATTATTATGGTTATTTTCTTGGTCAATGCATGAAAAACGAAAATTTTTTAATTATAGGATATTAATATTATCTAAATCTATATATATATATATATATATATATATATATATATAAATAAGTTGCATTGTGTTAGTAATTGATGTTCTCTGGAATGCGGGACCCGAATTTATTTGAAAGGTGACGTCAATTTGTGTTGGTGTATTGGTTCGTGAAAAATCACAACTTCGGAGATCTATGAAATAAATTACATATAAATACACCACTGCAATCATAAATATTTAAATACAAAAGCGTGGTTTGCCACACGCTCTCATTTCGATATGGTTGGTGAACAAAATTACATCGCATGAAGTTGAGAATGTTATATGTTCTGAAATTCCAGATCAAATAAGTGATCCTGAATTATATGATGTTGTTGTGCAAAATATGATACACGGTTCATGCACAGCCCACGTCATATGCTTGAGTACGCGAATAAGAAATCTGTTGAAGCTTTGGAAAGAACAATGAAAGATCTCCGAGATAACTCAGAATTGTTTGGTGGTGCGTTGATTTTATTGTCAGGCGATTTTAGGCAAACATTGCTCGTCATTCCAAGATCGGCAGCTGCCGATGAAATTAACGCTTGCTTAAAGTCTTCATATTTATGGAGATTTGTTAAAAATATTGAAACTCACTGTCAACGTTCGTGTTCATTTGCAGAATGATCCATCTGCTGATAAGTTCTCTAAGCAATTGCCGAAAATTGGGAACGGTCCAATGCCTATTGATGGCAGTGGATTGATAACATTGCCAAATGATTTTTGCCGTTTCGTAGAGTCAAAAGAAGAATTTATTCAATGTGTTTTCTCTAACATAGCACAACAATATGCATGCCATGTATGCTTGAGTACCAGAGCAATTTTAGCGGCAAAGAACAAAGATGTTACTGAATTAAACATGGCTATACAATTAAAGATTCCTGGCGAAGTGGTGTTATACAAGTCTGTCGATACTGTTACCATTGAAGAACATGTTTTGAATTATCCAACAAAATTTTTGAATTCGTTGGATTTACCAGGATTGCCTCCGCGTAATCTCCAATAGAAAGTTGGAGCCACTAATATTATGCTTCGTAATATCAATCAATTTTTTAATTGCTATTAAAAAATTAATGGCTTATGTAATTAAAGCTACTATTTTAACTGAAAAATTAAAAGGCGAAGATGTATTCATTCCAGGTATCGCAATGATTTCGTCTGATATACTATTTGAATTTAAACGACTTCAGTTTCCTTCAACAATAAAAGCAGTTTATCACTAATTTAAATGAATTCGAATTAATTTTTTTATTTTTTTTTTTTGCACTACGAAGTGTGCAGGGGGTTCGTTGTAGTACTAATAATAATATATCATAGCTGTTTTCCCAAGAATGTTCCTTCATGACGTACTCGGTAACACTATTTCATAAACAAAACAAACAGCTAATATGGATTCAAAATTTAGCCAAGAAAATATATATATCAAAATTAATAAATTTATACCATTTAAACCCAATTTTATGGGACATGAATAATAAATCGTACAGCCGAAACGATTTACAAAACAAAGCCTACGAAGCCATTGCGAAAGAGATGGGTATGATGGTAGAAGTGGTGAAGAAAAGAATTCGTAATCTGCGTACCACAATGAAAAGAGAAAAATGAGCTGAAATAAATCTAATCTGGAGCGGAAGAGCAATTCGTATTCTCATTACCATGGTATGGTGAAATGAGCTTTCTAGACAGCTCAGTTGTTTTCAGAAAATTGCTAAAATCTTTAACATCATCCTCCCATAGCAAGTCATTAAGCAAATACGCTTCAATATCTAACTCGCACCTTTTAATCAATAGTGGTTTTACCCAACGCCTTCACTTAACTACTTTTTTATAGATTTTTTTACCTTCTGACAAAGTTTTTCTTAAAATTATTAGTAAACAAATAAGCTTTGACGACATTTTTAAAATGAAGTTGCAAGTACATGTGTAAGCACAAATGCCAGTGGCATGAGATTCGACTATATCGAACAATTTTTCGTTGATAATAAGTATACAGCATTTGCATGCAACTAGTGGTATGAGTAAAGGCAGCATAAAGTTCAATCTATTTGTCCTTAGGAAGCTTTTGTACATTGAAAAAGGCCTTTCAACATCTACGGATGTGATCGGCGCATATTTAAATGATTCTATTTCTTTTGTGGAATATATTTCTTTACCGGAATCATCGCAAGATATTGAAGCAAAAACGCCGTTTTTTAATAACGGCATATAGTTTTGTCCGATTTTTTTCATTAATTATGCCCTCAACAGCATTAATTTTATTTATAGCTTCAACTATTGTGATTTGGCTAAGCAATGAAATGAATTGTTGAAGCTTATCAATTGTATTAATGAGAAACGCATAATTTGCATTAACAGAAACCTATTGATCTTTAATTGAACGTAAGCTTAAAATTTTTTTTAAATTTCTTTATTGCGTCTTTTTCATATAAAGCTTCCACAACATCTTTAAATTGATCAAAGTAGTTTGCGTAATAAGCCACAGGAAGATCTACATCAGGATACTTTTCTTTAAATAGTGACACCCGCGTAATCATTTCTCAAAAATTATTATGTTGTTGAATTTGGAATTTTTATGTATATGACAAAATAGTATACATACATAACAAAAATATGTATTGTCATCAAAATATGCCAAAATATGCACTAACAAATCGATGCCATTTTTAAGCATTAATTCGTAAAGGTATTTCAGTTTTGCCATAATCCGGCTCAAGCGAAAAAACATGCCCTGTTAATGAGTCTTTGTTAGTAATTTTTTATAATGCAAGTGAACATGTGAAATTAATTTTTTTTGGTTTTAAACCCTATTATATTTCAAAAGTTCATTTGTGTGACCTAATAAAGTGTAACAATTAGTTAGATATCTATTTAACCTGTAAGCTTTAAGAATATAGAAAATAATTCTTAAGTATATAGATAATAATTCTGCAATTAAATGCAATGTTGGACGTTTTCGTGGTAATAAATCTATTGTGGAAATTGGTGCATGAAATACTATTATTAAATACACCCTCAATAAAACGATTTTGCATTTTCTTAATTCTTGGGAAAATATATATATAAGCACCTTTTTTTCTGCCTGAAATCCCTAAATATATAGAAAAAATTCCAACATTCAAATGTTTTTAAAGGGGGTTTCCCCATTGAAAAACTACCTGCAATAAAATGCAATGTTGGACATTTACGTCCTTTTTTTAAAGTAATGTAGAAGGTTTTCATGGCTTGTTATGAAAACAATTTTTTGATTAATATCAGTCGCATTGTGTCTTTCGAAGTGCATTCTTGAATTTTAATTGAAAAAAGTATACTAGATAAAACAAGCCGTTAATCTCAAAAAGTGAAAAAATCTTAATCTTCTAAGTATTATGTGAGACTTGGTAACACCGGAATTAAATTTAGCTACATACTTGCTCAGAAGAATATAATTTTGTGTGCGTGATGCAGGGCTGCCAGAAGTTTTTCGTGAAAAATCAGCAAATTTACAAATAAATATCGGCATTATCGGCACTTTCATTTCTTAAAATCGGCATTATGTTATATATTATTTTTACATATAAAAACGTTTTTTATTAAAGAGAACAAAAGCAATTCAATAATAAGCACTTTGAAAGAAACGATTTATAATTTTATTCATTTAGAATGATTTTTACTTACAAAAAATACAAAAGATCAACTTGGTTTTTATAGAATAGTGTAAAATAATTAAGTTAAAATATACAAGTCATTTCCAATAGTATTTCAGAACTTTGCTATTATATTTCAGAGTTTACTGAAAATTATCTCTAGATACTGAAACACGATTTCCAAACTACAATTAAAAGTTTAGAATATTACCTAATATGTAACTGTAAATTCTCAAATTTTTTAACAAAATTCTTATATATTATTAAAAATTCAGAAATATGTAGTTTTTATAAATCAATTATAAATATCCAATTTGGACGTTGTTATTAAATCGTTATTTATTTTGATGTTCAAGCAATCAGAGCTTTTCAATTTCAAATAATCCTTAAGATGAAGAATTCCTGCTAAAGTTTTATTTTCTAAGAAATATCGGAATTTCGTTTCGTTAAGATTGACTTTAATAAATGTACGCTCAACGTTTGCTTACGAAAGTGGAAGAATAAAATAAAGTGAATATATTTAGTAGGTATCGGTAAAGCTGCAGCTTTAGTTCCTGGTTTTATTTCTGATATTTTTTTACAAAAACATTCCACATTTATTTCAGATTTTTGAAACACATCTTTAAAATTCGAAAATTTCAATTGTCTGAACTCAGACTCCAAAATTTGTCTTTCATCTCATGGTACGAATTTTGGAAACTGGTCTACAATTTCCATACATGATCTAAATATATTTTCAATTATGAATTTGGGATTAACTATATATAAATATTTGAAAATCAACAAAGCAATTGAATTGGTATTTTACTATTAAGCTTGACATTCCAAATAATTATATACTACGTGCTGTCACTTCATATCATAGATGTACATATGTATGTATATATATGTATACATATGTATGATTATGAAAAATCTTACTTGTTATGGTTGTCCTCTTTACTTCTTAGTAAAACAGATTTGAACATAGAGTGGTACTGAAATTCAGAAAAATCGGAAGGACGGTTCCAGAGCTGGGAAGGTTACATATATTTCTCGACGCAAAATTAACACCAAAAACCGATTTTTTTAATTTGCAAATTGAACCTATTTCACGCTTTGGGACTCCTCAATTGTCTATTTAAAACTTAAAAAAAAATTCCAGGTATGGGAAACTAAATTTTTTTGCACATACTGTATTTTGTGGGACATATAATAACTAAAATGTTTAAAAATTTCAAGTTCTTTTTAGGAAAACAAAATTTGTTTATACATTAAAATAACCAAAAAAGAACTAAGGTCGTTTTTCCTGATTAAAATTATTTTTTAATCTAGCAAAACAAAATTGGTATCAAAAATTAAAATAAAATTAAAATTTTTATTCCAGGGTTGGATAACTGAAATATTTTGTGGTACATGAAAGTGACAGAAATGGTTACAAATTTGTAGTTTTTCTTAAATAAACCGTTTTATACACCATGAAGACTTGCATTAGTAAAAAATAATTTTGAAATTTTATTTTTCGCCTCCAGGGGTGGGAAATTTATTTTTTCTTTTGCACATTCGGTATTTTGTGGTACATAAAATAAATAAATATTAAGTTTTTCTTAATTAAACCCGTTTTATACAACACGAAGATTTGCATAGATGAAAAAAATTTCTCAACCACGGTTAGGAAATTTAAATATTTTTTTATACAATAATATAACCAAAAATCAACTAGTCATTTTTCCGGGTTAAAATTATTTTTAATTCCGGCAAAACAAAACTGGTATCAAAAATAAAAATTTCGCCTCCAGGGTTGGATAACCGAAAGTGACAAAAGTTGATACAAATATGTAGTTTTTCTTAAATAAACCGTTTTATACATCACGAAGACTTGCATTGGTAAAAAATCAAAAAAAATTAAATTGCGCTTCCAGGGATCGGAAATTGAAATTTCTCATGCATATAAGTAACCAAAACAAAAAACAATTAACGTCTTTTATTTCCTAACAAAAACCATTTTTTAATTTAGAAAAAAAATTTGGTTTCAAAATTTTAAACAATCAAAATTTTGATTGCAGGGTTGGACAACTGCAATATTTTGTGTCACCTGAACGTGACCAAAATGGTTGCAAATTTAAATTTTTCTTAAATACGTTGGTAGATAAACAAGCAAAAAAATTAATTTTCGCTTCCAGGAATGGTAAACTGAAATTTTTTTATACATAAAAGTAACAAAACAGCAACTAACGTCGCTTATGTTTACTAACTAAAATAATTTTAATTCATTAAAAACAAAATTTGCATAATATATTTAAAGAAAAATCAAAATCATAATAGTAACCAAAAAGGCAACTGACGTTATATATTTTTTTCTGCCAAAACTATTTTATAATTTAGAAAGAACAAAAGTGGTACTTAAAAATATATATTATGCCAGTCATACGTTGGTGAAGGGTATATAAGATTCGGCACAGCCGAATATAGCATTTTTACATGTCTTTTTAAATCAAACTTTTAGTTTAAGGTGAACAAGTGGAAACAAATAATAAATTTACTATATTAATATGTATGTATATAGGCTAAATTGTTATAACTTAGTTAAAATCTCAGAAAGACATGATGATAAATATACCAAGGCACAAAGGAAAGTCAACATCAGTTTTATTCAACTTACACAGCAGAGCAGAACAGCTGTTTTCGAAAGTCGCCACACTTTCATCTTCAGTGCTCATGTGTATATTGTGTTTATCACCACTGTTTAGGTGGCTTAATTGAATGTGATAACAGTTTTCTATTTACACAAATTTTATTGTGAAAAACAATCCGAGAACTGTATCAACCTGATGTTAACACTTTTGGCTCAAGCCAAAGCTTAATAAATAATAATAAATTTAATTCTTCTCTAAAAGCAAAAAAAATTGAATATAACAAGTGAAAGTGTTATATTCGACTATGCCGGATCTTATATGCTTAAATACCCTTGAATTAATAAATTAATTTCAAATTTTAATTTAATAATATTTAAAAAACTTGATTTATTTTTAAAATTTAACTTTAAATTTTAATTATTTTTAATAGATAATTTTGTAAATCATATCAATTAAATATATCGAAAGGGGTTACATTTCAATGTAATTTCATCAAAAAAGAATGATGGTGAATCAATGGAATTTAACTGAATATATAGATGGTTTACCAGTTCTTAAATCCTGGGAACTCTACGGTTAAACGTGCCAAATTCTTTTGAGTTTTGGGATTATATCAACAACATTATCAAAGAAATGCAAATTGAAGACATTGAAAATTTACTCAAGAAAGTATACCAAAAATATACTGGGGAGCTGATTAAATTCAAGGCAGGCCTAAGGGAATGGAGAAAAATATTCTTGGTATAAAATTTTGTTTATGAAAGAGATATATTTTGATGAAGGTATTTTTTCAGAACTTAGCATTCATATGTGAAACAGAAACTTTATCGGCAAATAGTCGGATACTGGAATGGTTGGAAAAAATTTCTGACAAGCTCAGTTGTTCAGGATTTACTGACTCCCCACAATGTACACAAACGTCAAAAGGCAATTCTATTTGCAGTACTAGCTTTATAAACTTCTTTAAAAGTACCGTAAAAGTACAGCTAGTACTTACATTTTATGGAAAAATAATTATATTGAATCACAAAACCAGAAGACGTTAGTACACTGTATTGTTGAAAAGTATGTTGGCACAAAATCCAAATTCAAATACACAGAAATGCAGCAATGGGCTTATGCTATCTGCGAAGTATTTCCTAAAGAAAAAACGGTAAAAAATCTAAACCAAATTTTATTTCATGTAAATATCTTCTTATTAACAGTTTTGGTTATTCTAGGAAACATATTTCTTGAAACGAAACGACGGGAAGAGAAATCCAACGGGAAAATTATTTTCTCGGTGGAATAATATTGAAAAAGAAAACTTCGATGATTTTTCTACGACTACGGAGGAATCTTTTAAAGATTTACATAAGGGCTGAATATTGAAAATACCTTAAATTATATATTTACATCTTTATACATTTATCTTTTTCTCTCAAAGATAAATATTTCGAGCGAAAGTGCTGATTGCAACACATTTGCAGCCCACGTGACCAAATTCAAAGTGGTGGGAAACTCCTCTTTGCTTAAAATTTTTGACAAAGGAAGTAAAGACCGGGCATCAAGAGAATATTACGTACAATATTTACGTAATTAAAGTGTTACAAAAGGTACAATAAAAAATATGTAATATTTCGCATTTTCTAATATTTGTATGTATATATTCAAATTCTAAGTATTGTATATGTACAATACTGCTTCACGCTTTATTACAGCTATTAAGACTTAATGAGGAACAGATTTCGTCACCAACAATCACGCGAATTGTTGAAATGTATGCAGACAAAAAAAAAAGGCTTCAGCCAAGAGTATTGGTTGTAGGTTCTGGTTTTTCCAAAATTTCAGACTTTTTCGTATTTTGTGATATTATTATTAAGTTATCCTACATTTTTAAGTCTGAATATTCCCCGAAATAAAAGCAAGTATAGCCATTTCTAGAGAAGTATTTTTTTGATTTGAAGTCTGCAGATTTTTCCTCTGTTGCAAATTTATTAAGCAAGTTACAGTAATATCATTCCTCTTTTTTATTAATAATACCCTTCTTGCTTGCTTTATTTGTACAAAAAGTTATTAAACTCCAAATGATGTTATAAATCATTTAAAATCAACTCATGGCACACCAGCAATATATGATTTTCGATGCTTTCGGCAAAACTGCCATCAAATTTCTCGTAATATATATAGATTCCAGACCCATTAAAAAAAACATACTAGAAAATTTTGTAACCCATCACCTTCGATGACTTCTGAAACCTATTAATTTTCTCGAAATCAACTACAAATTTTACCAAATGTACCAACATTGACGAATTCTGAATCTAATACATTTTCTGACAATCAAAAAACTTGTAAAAAATGTTACTTTTTCATGTCAAGAATCAATAATATCATTTCTACTAAAGCTTCACTCTAACACAAAATTGCCCCATAAAGACATAACCGATATTCAAAATTTGGTTAATCAGTTTGTCACAACACCAGTTTATAATTTCATAACAACATCATTTAAGACCGATAAAAGCAATTCTTCGCTACTCGAAGCCATGAAGGAATTTACTAATCTATTCTCTAGAGTAAGTAAAAAAATTTAAAATCTTAGTCCACAGAAATATATTCTTAAAGAACAACTTTCCAGAATATTTAAAAAGTAATTCATATTTACATTTTATTAATCCATTATAATTATATTTTGACGATTTTAAGGTAAAAGGGTTCAAAGTCAGGACAATAAAAAATTTGTGGCGTATACTACAGTTTTCCAACCCTACCACACTAATTAAAGATTGTTTTTTAAGTTGGCACAAGTGCTAGGTGATAATCTAGGCCTCAATACTTTTGTAGGGTATGCAAGAGGAACAAATATCATACTCGTACTGATTGCCTTAAAGTCTCTTCTTCTTTGCGCAATGTAAGTAATTATGATCGCGAAGTTTTACTAAATAATCCAGTTATTACTGGAATAAAAAAAGTGTAAACTTTAAATTCCTTGTCATGTTTTCATGTTACTGATAACATTGCGTGTGATATAATGCACGATATATTTCTTGGAGTTTGTATATACAATCTCTAGAAAATTTTAAGTTATTCTGTCTATAAAAAATTTTTTTTAAATACCTCAAATTATAGAAAGCAGATGATCCAGTACGGTG
Source organism: Linnaemya vulpina (assembly GCA_963675445.1). Taxonomy (NCBI): domain Eukaryota; kingdom Metazoa; phylum Arthropoda; class Insecta; order Diptera; family Tachinidae; genus Linnaemya; species Linnaemya vulpina. The sequence continues at coordinate 83,212,759 of OY776276.1, read as the reverse complement.
AAACTGAAATTGTAAATATAAGTCCACCTATTCGGAAACATCATATAGAGAACGCATCTTTTAAAATGAACGCTAAAAGCGGTTTTATATAAGAAGAACTAAAATTTGTAATAATTTTTGTCACTTTCATGTACTACAAAACATTGCAGTATCCAACACTGGAAACGAAATTTTGATTTTTAAAAATTTTTGATACCAAATTTGTTTTGCCAGAATAAAAAATTATTTTAACCAAGAAGAAACGACGTTAATTGATTTTTGATTATGTTATTGTATTAACAAATTCAAATTTCCTAACCCTGGATGGGAACTTTTAATTTAAAAATATTTTTTCATCCATACAAATCTTCATGTTACCAAAAACGGTTTTATTTAAGAAAAACTTAACATATTTATATATTTTAGTCATTATATGTACCACAAAATACCTAATGTGCCCAAAAAATATTTAAATTTCCGATCCCTGGAGGCGAAAACTAAAACTTCTTAAAATTATTTTTTACCCATACAAGTCTTCATGATGTATAAAGTGGTTTTATTTAAGAAAAACTACAAATTTGTAACAATTTCTGTCACTTTCTTGTACAAGTTTTCGAGCCCTGGAATCGAAATTTGTTTTTTTTTAATTTTGATACCAATTCTGTTTTACCTGGACAAAAAATAATTTTAACCAGGATAAAACGACGAAAATAATCAAATGGTAACACAGGTATCATAACACACAAGTGTTAACATCAGGTTGATACAGTTCTCGGATTGTTTTTCATAATAAAATTTGTGTAAATAGAAAACTGTTATCACATTCAACTAAGCCACCTAAACAGTGGTGATAAACACAATATATACATGAGCACTGAAGATGAAAGTGTAGCGACTTTCGAAAACAGATGTTCTGCTCTGCTGTGTAAGTTGAATAAAACTGATGTTGACTTCCTTTGTGCCTAGGAATATTTATCATCATGTCTTTCTGAGATTTTAACTAAGTTAGAACAATTAGCCTATATAAATATTAATATAGTAAAACGACGTTAGTTGATTTTTAGTTATTTTAATGTACAAAAAATATTAAAATTTCCTAACATCTTCCTGATGTATAAAACGGTTTTATTTAAGAAAAACTTTAAATTTTTAAACATTTTAATTATTATATGTACCACAAAATACCGAATGTGTAAAAGAAAATATTCAATTTCCGATCCCTGGAATCGAAAATTCAATTTTTTTAAATTATTTGCTACCAATATTTCATGATGTATAAAGCCGTTTTATTTAAGAAAAATTACAAATTTGTTACCACTTTCGTTACTTTCATGTACTACAAAATATTGCAGTACCCAAACCTGGAATCGAAATTTTGATTTTTTTTAAATTTTTGATACCAATTTTGTTTTGCCGAAATAAAAAGTAATTTTAACCAGGAAAAATGACGTCAGTTGATTTTTGGTTAGCTTATTGTATAAAAAAAATTTAATTTCCTAACCCTGGATGGGAACTTTAAATTTTTTAATTTTTTTTCATCGATGCAAGTCTTCATTACACCAAAAACGGATATATTTAAGAAAAACTTTAAAATTTTAAATATTTTAGTTATTATATGTACCAAAAAACACCGAATGTACCAAAAAAAAATTTTGATTTTCCATCCCTGGAAAAAAAATTTTTTATTTTAAGTTTTAAATGGACAATTGAGGAGTCCCAAGGCATGAAATATGTTCAATTTTCAAATAAGCAAAAAAAATTACCGGTTTTTGGTGTTAATTTTGCGTCGAGAAATAGGTGTAAGCTTCCCAGCTCTGGAACCGTATTTCCGATATCTTTCCGAGACAGACGGACAGACGGACATCGCTCAATCGTCACCGCTATTCATAAGGATCCGAAGTATATATACTTTATGGGGTCGCATATTGATATCGAAGAAATTACACACGGAATGACAAACCTAAATATACCCTTTCACATTTTTGTGAAGGGTATAAAAAGTACTTGAAAAGCTAGAATGATAGTAAACAGATTACGACATTACGTACACAAAATTTTATTCTTCGGCGTAGTTAGGTGAAGTGAGAAAGATGGGAAGGTTACAAGTATTTTTTATTTCATTTTCATAATGTTATTGTATATCGCTTTGAAAAATATCATAATGCCTTCTGATAACCGAATCCTAATGTCCTTCAAATTTCTTATAACACAACTCATTGAGGATTACCAAATGCATAATATTTATGTATATCACGAAAAATTTTCATAGCCGTCTGAAAGACAACTGAATCAAAAGAGCATAACAAATTGGTGGGTTTTCACAATAAGCAATTGCTCTATGAAATGAGCATCACTGATGTATATATTTATATGTATATTTATATATATATATATATATATATATATATGATTTTGTTTCAGTAGGTTAAGGGATTTAATTATATTGTTAATGTATACCTTAATGTCTGGTTTTTGATACACTGGGTTAAAGATCATATAAGTAATATATTATATAGTTTATCAAATATTTAATAGGCGCTTTTTTCCTTCTTTTGTTTCTGGTTTTGTTTTAATATTTAAGTAAACGAAATGTTGGGGTAGACCTGGTGTAGGTCATTGTAATGTGCACAATAAGACGCCTGGTTTTGGAGACCGCTCCAATCAACAAAGCTATTGTTGCTAGGTATTTCCTTTTTAATGCTTTTTGTGTAATGACCAGTTTAAATAACCAACAATAATATATCACCACCACCTATAAAACAGTAGCATTGCGTAGTTTGAGTGCTCTTGACACCATGAAACTAATGGGCGTGTACGTACTTACGGACTGGGTTATTTCGCGCTAATAAACGAATTCCAATCTAACAATAATATTTTTTTCTAATTCTCCGTCAATAGTCGACCACTTATTTTTACTATCTGGAGCAGAGGGTTTTTTTAATTGAACACTTTTAATGATGTAATAATTAATAATTCGGTAGCAAACTGTACATGGTCTTAGGCGTATGGTATGATATGCATAAAAAAATGATCATTAATAGGTAGAGACAAAATACATTTGCATACATAAGTATTTACTTGTACACTTTTAGAACGCGCAAAATAAGCGAGAACTCTCAAAATTTTTGTTTAATTTTATTTAATCTGTGCCTATATTGTACAGGTAAGCAACAGCTTTCGTTAATTTCAAACAAGTGCGCTGGTTTGCACAGAACTTAATATTTACGATTCCCGTCACAATGATCCCGTAGCGATTTAAACTGACCGAGATTCAGCTACCCAAAAAATCTTTTTTATTAAGTTTGAAAAGTGTACCATAATGTAAAGGAAGTTTGTATATTAATATATCAGTGTAATATAGCCTGAATGGGAGGTTTTTTATGTCGAAAAGCTACAACTCATTTATCAATTTCGTTTATTGGCAACTATATAATAGCTGAAGAAAACTTTGTGGTAAGATATCAGCTTCCAAGTGGCATTCGGCGAAGCAACTATGCATATGATCGTGATTATAATATCTGAACCGACTATGTCTTATCTGTGCTCATATTTTCTAACGACTAATGGCGACTGGATAAACTTGAACATTCCTCCAAACTTATATTTTCAGCTTCTATTTTTCTACAACGTCTTGATGTTATGATGTCACTTAGAGTATTGAATATATCCACTGCCCGATTGAAGGATCGCCGAAATGCACGATTAAGCGCACCATATAAAACTATAATCATCTGTAAGTGGCGTAAATTGATGTCTGTCTGTATTGATCATAAGTAAAAGATCTTTCCTATATCCAATATTTCTTTTGACTATTATTATTCTCAAGCTCTATCGGGCTTGAAACACCCTCTTTCATATGCTTATGCATATTACCTTCTGTGCTACAATAAAGTAAACATTGTATTTAAAAAAAGGAATAATTGTTTTATAATTATTTTTTTTACCGAACCGCAAAGCAGACTAAATTGTTATCAATAAATCCGTATAACTCTTCTTGATTCTCAGAAAACTACAACAGATTTCTGAACACGTAAATTTTTGCATATATGGTTTCTTTATGATTTAAATAATTTATATTGTGTGTTAACAAATTTTCTTTACTTTGCATTAACATAATTTATAAAGTTTACTGCAGCTATTATTTAAACCAAACGCATACTTAAGCACAAAACAAAACTTTTCGGATATAACAAATAGGCAGCCAAAGTCTTTTAATTAACAGACTGTTTTAAGTGATTTCTTATGTCTTAATGATTTTTAATTGCTTAATCACAATATATATTTAGGTATATAAATTTAAGTATATCTTTAACAAATACTTTATTTTATTAGGAGTTGTGTCTTCTTTTTATTATTTTAGTATTCGAATAGAATACGTGGGCATACATAAATAAATCTTAATGAGTATGCTTTGCGGTATAATTAATAAATATATATTTTGACAATAGCTCAGCAAGTGATTCTCCGTGTGAAGGTGAAATGAGTCAAACAATTACAATAATACCCATGCTTTTTTCATTTTAAGAAACGTTAATATATTCAACAAGTATTCACAAGTGTCAAAATTCTATACGATTTATAAATGTACACAGAACCAAAAATGGCTAGAAGATTCAAGAAGATTATCTCCAAGAAATGTTTTTGGGTTGAGAGGTATTCTAGCAGAAAGAAACGAGGATTTTTTCAAAGAGATTTCTTATGGGTTTCATGTGCTTAATCTTTTTAATTTTTTCAATAAAAAACCATGCAGAAACTCTTCTTGATTCTATTAGCTTTTCTTATAAATTGCATAAAACAAGAATTTCTTATTGATGTCATTAGGCTGTCTTATTAATTTTTTTCAAAAAGAATTTCTTATTGATTTTATTAAGCCTACTTAGTACTCTTTTTAATTAGGTCTCCTTTCTTGATTTCATTAGGTTTCTATTTGATCATGTGTAAGTTACCTTATTAATTATTTTAATAAGAATATCTTCGTGATTATATTAGTTGGCTTGTTATTTATGAATGGATACAAATCAACCAAGAATAATAGAAAAACAGATTACGACATGCACATGATTTCTTGTTAAAAGAAGTATATTCCCCTAAAAACGGTTATCAATCCATGCATTCCACAATCATTTTTAGGTCTGTGTGTGAGTGTTCTTGTTAATAACGAAATTAATTTTTAAATTTGCATTTTTGGCAAAAAACCCTTTTTAGTAGATTTTTAAAATAATTTTGGTATGAAAAGAATTTCTTGTGCGGCAACGGTGCTTTTTAATTCCAAACTAATTCAACACTTATGAGTTGAAAGCTCGAATCGTTTGGACATGATATATATATATATATATATATATATATATATATATGGCACAAAATATAAAAATACAATATAAATAGAAATATAAAATTATTTATATATATTTAGATTAAAAAATAAAATTTGCTTTTATATTTTCAGATGCAACTTAGCGTTTACACATGCCACTAACAACTAATAGTTCGAAAAACTCAATACACTCACACTTTTTTACTACCACATTCATATATTTCATAATTGCAGCTCCAGTGGCAGCAAAAATTTCATGAGAGTGAAAATTTGGCACTTGTATGCCATTGAACGTCAAATATAAGAAAAGTATTACCACGTTTCAAATCTAATTATTCGATTTGTTACATGTATTATTATGGTTATTTTCTTGGTCAATGCATGAAAAACGAAAATTTTTTAATTATAGGATATTAATATTATCTAAATCTATATATATATATATATATATATATATATATATATAAATAAGTTGCATTGTGTTAGTAATTGATGTTCTCTGGAATGCGGGACCCGAATTTATTTGAAAGGTGACGTCAATTTGTGTTGGTGTATTGGTTCGTGAAAAATCACAACTTCGGAGATCTATGAAATAAATTACATATAAATACACCACTGCAATCATAAATATTTAAATACAAAAGCGTGGTTTGCCACACGCTCTCATTTCGATATGGTTGGTGAACAAAATTACATCGCATGAAGTTGAGAATGTTATATGTTCTGAAATTCCAGATCAAATAAGTGATCCTGAATTATATGATGTTGTTGTGCAAAATATGATACACGGTTCATGCACAGCCCACGTCATATGCTTGAGTACGCGAATAAGAAATCTGTTGAAGCTTTGGAAAGAACAATGAAAGATCTCCGAGATAACTCAGAATTGTTTGGTGGTGCGTTGATTTTATTGTCAGGCGATTTTAGGCAAACATTGCTCGTCATTCCAAGATCGGCAGCTGCCGATGAAATTAACGCTTGCTTAAAGTCTTCATATTTATGGAGATTTGTTAAAAATATTGAAACTCACTGTCAACGTTCGTGTTCATTTGCAGAATGATCCATCTGCTGATAAGTTCTCTAAGCAATTGCCGAAAATTGGGAACGGTCCAATGCCTATTGATGGCAGTGGATTGATAACATTGCCAAATGATTTTTGCCGTTTCGTAGAGTCAAAAGAAGAATTTATTCAATGTGTTTTCTCTAACATAGCACAACAATATGCATGCCATGTATGCTTGAGTACCAGAGCAATTTTAGCGGCAAAGAACAAAGATGTTACTGAATTAAACATGGCTATACAATTAAAGATTCCTGGCGAAGTGGTGTTATACAAGTCTGTCGATACTGTTACCATTGAAGAACATGTTTTGAATTATCCAACAAAATTTTTGAATTCGTTGGATTTACCAGGATTGCCTCCGCGTAATCTCCAATAGAAAGTTGGAGCCACTAATATTATGCTTCGTAATATCAATCAATTTTTTAATTGCTATTAAAAAATTAATGGCTTATGTAATTAAAGCTACTATTTTAACTGAAAAATTAAAAGGCGAAGATGTATTCATTCCAGGTATCGCAATGATTTCGTCTGATATACTATTTGAATTTAAACGACTTCAGTTTCCTTCAACAATAAAAGCAGTTTATCACTAATTTAAATGAATTCGAATTAATTTTTTTATTTTTTTTTTTTTGCACTACGAAGTGTGCAGGGGGTTCGTTGTAGTACTAATAATAATATATCATAGCTGTTTTCCCAAGAATGTTCCTTCATGACGTACTCGGTAACACTATTTCATAAACAAAACAAACAGCTAATATGGATTCAAAATTTAGCCAAGAAAATATATATATCAAAATTAATAAATTTATACCATTTAAACCCAATTTTATGGGACATGAATAATAAATCGTACAGCCGAAACGATTTACAAAACAAAGCCTACGAAGCCATTGCGAAAGAGATGGGTATGATGGTAGAAGTGGTGAAGAAAAGAATTCGTAATCTGCGTACCACAATGAAAAGAGAAAAATGAGCTGAAATAAATCTAATCTGGAGCGGAAGAGCAATTCGTATTCTCATTACCATGGTATGGTGAAATGAGCTTTCTAGACAGCTCAGTTGTTTTCAGAAAATTGCTAAAATCTTTAACATCATCCTCCCATAGCAAGTCATTAAGCAAATACGCTTCAATATCTAACTCGCACCTTTTAATCAATAGTGGTTTTACCCAACGCCTTCACTTAACTACTTTTTTATAGATTTTTTTACCTTCTGACAAAGTTTTTCTTAAAATTATTAGTAAACAAATAAGCTTTGACGACATTTTTAAAATGAAGTTGCAAGTACATGTGTAAGCACAAATGCCAGTGGCATGAGATTCGACTATATCGAACAATTTTTCGTTGATAATAAGTATACAGCATTTGCATGCAACTAGTGGTATGAGTAAAGGCAGCATAAAGTTCAATCTATTTGTCCTTAGGAAGCTTTTGTACATTGAAAAAGGCCTTTCAACATCTACGGATGTGATCGGCGCATATTTAAATGATTCTATTTCTTTTGTGGAATATATTTCTTTACCGGAATCATCGCAAGATATTGAAGCAAAAACGCCGTTTTTTAATAACGGCATATAGTTTTGTCCGATTTTTTTCATTAATTATGCCCTCAACAGCATTAATTTTATTTATAGCTTCAACTATTGTGATTTGGCTAAGCAATGAAATGAATTGTTGAAGCTTATCAATTGTATTAATGAGAAACGCATAATTTGCATTAACAGAAACCTATTGATCTTTAATTGAACGTAAGCTTAAAATTTTTTTTAAATTTCTTTATTGCGTCTTTTTCATATAAAGCTTCCACAACATCTTTAAATTGATCAAAGTAGTTTGCGTAATAAGCCACAGGAAGATCTACATCAGGATACTTTTCTTTAAATAGTGACACCCGCGTAATCATTTCTCAAAAATTATTATGTTGTTGAATTTGGAATTTTTATGTATATGACAAAATAGTATACATACATAACAAAAATATGTATTGTCATCAAAATATGCCAAAATATGCACTAACAAATCGATGCCATTTTTAAGCATTAATTCGTAAAGGTATTTCAGTTTTGCCATAATCCGGCTCAAGCGAAAAAACATGCCCTGTTAATGAGTCTTTGTTAGTAATTTTTTATAATGCAAGTGAACATGTGAAATTAATTTTTTTTGGTTTTAAACCCTATTATATTTCAAAAGTTCATTTGTGTGACCTAATAAAGTGTAACAATTAGTTAGATATCTATTTAACCTGTAAGCTTTAAGAATATAGAAAATAATTCTTAAGTATATAGATAATAATTCTGCAATTAAATGCAATGTTGGACGTTTTCGTGGTAATAAATCTATTGTGGAAATTGGTGCATGAAATACTATTATTAAATACACCCTCAATAAAACGATTTTGCATTTTCTTAATTCTTGGGAAAATATATATATAAGCACCTTTTTTTCTGCCTGAAATCCCTAAATATATAGAAAAAATTCCAACATTCAAATGTTTTTAAAGGGGGTTTCCCCATTGAAAAACTACCTGCAATAAAATGCAATGTTGGACATTTACGTCCTTTTTTTAAAGTAATGTAGAAGGTTTTCATGGCTTGTTATGAAAACAATTTTTTGATTAATATCAGTCGCATTGTGTCTTTCGAAGTGCATTCTTGAATTTTAATTGAAAAAAGTATACTAGATAAAACAAGCCGTTAATCTCAAAAAGTGAAAAAATCTTAATCTTCTAAGTATTATGTGAGACTTGGTAACACCGGAATTAAATTTAGCTACATACTTGCTCAGAAGAATATAATTTTGTGTGCGTGATGCAGGGCTGCCAGAAGTTTTTCGTGAAAAATCAGCAAATTTACAAATAAATATCGGCATTATCGGCACTTTCATTTCTTAAAATCGGCATTATGTTATATATTATTTTTACATATAAAAACGTTTTTTATTAAAGAGAACAAAAGCAATTCAATAATAAGCACTTTGAAAGAAACGATTTATAATTTTATTCATTTAGAATGATTTTTACTTACAAAAAATACAAAAGATCAACTTGGTTTTTATAGAATAGTGTAAAATAATTAAGTTAAAATATACAAGTCATTTCCAATAGTATTTCAGAACTTTGCTATTATATTTCAGAGTTTACTGAAAATTATCTCTAGATACTGAAACACGATTTCCAAACTACAATTAAAAGTTTAGAATATTACCTAATATGTAACTGTAAATTCTCAAATTTTTTAACAAAATTCTTATATATTATTAAAAATTCAGAAATATGTAGTTTTTATAAATCAATTATAAATATCCAATTTGGACGTTGTTATTAAATCGTTATTTATTTTGATGTTCAAGCAATCAGAGCTTTTCAATTTCAAATAATCCTTAAGATGAAGAATTCCTGCTAAAGTTTTATTTTCTAAGAAATATCGGAATTTCGTTTCGTTAAGATTGACTTTAATAAATGTACGCTCAACGTTTGCTTACGAAAGTGGAAGAATAAAATAAAGTGAATATATTTAGTAGGTATCGGTAAAGCTGCAGCTTTAGTTCCTGGTTTTATTTCTGATATTTTTTTACAAAAACATTCCACATTTATTTCAGATTTTTGAAACACATCTTTAAAATTCGAAAATTTCAATTGTCTGAACTCAGACTCCAAAATTTGTCTTTCATCTCATGGTACGAATTTTGGAAACTGGTCTACAATTTCCATACATGATCTAAATATATTTTCAATTATGAATTTGGGATTAACTATATATAAATATTTGAAAATCAACAAAGCAATTGAATTGGTATTTTACTATTAAGCTTGACATTCCAAATAATTATATACTACGTGCTGTCACTTCATATCATAGATGTACATATGTATGTATATATATGTATACATATGTATGATTATGAAAAATCTTACTTGTTATGGTTGTCCTCTTTACTTCTTAGTAAAACAGATTTGAACATAGAGTGGTACTGAAATTCAGAAAAATCGGAAGGACGGTTCCAGAGCTGGGAAGGTTACATATATTTCTCGACGCAAAATTAACACCAAAAACCGATTTTTTTAATTTGCAAATTGAACCTATTTCACGCTTTGGGACTCCTCAATTGTCTATTTAAAACTTAAAAAAAAATTCCAGGTATGGGAAACTAAATTTTTTTGCACATACTGTATTTTGTGGGACATATAATAACTAAAATGTTTAAAAATTTCAAGTTCTTTTTAGGAAAACAAAATTTGTTTATACATTAAAATAACCAAAAAAGAACTAAGGTCGTTTTTCCTGATTAAAATTATTTTTTAATCTAGCAAAACAAAATTGGTATCAAAAATTAAAATAAAATTAAAATTTTTATTCCAGGGTTGGATAACTGAAATATTTTGTGGTACATGAAAGTGACAGAAATGGTTACAAATTTGTAGTTTTTCTTAAATAAACCGTTTTATACACCATGAAGACTTGCATTAGTAAAAAATAATTTTGAAATTTTATTTTTCGCCTCCAGGGGTGGGAAATTTATTTTTTCTTTTGCACATTCGGTATTTTGTGGTACATAAAATAAATAAATATTAAGTTTTTCTTAATTAAACCCGTTTTATACAACACGAAGATTTGCATAGATGAAAAAAATTTCTCAACCACGGTTAGGAAATTTAAATATTTTTTTATACAATAATATAACCAAAAATCAACTAGTCATTTTTCCGGGTTAAAATTATTTTTAATTCCGGCAAAACAAAACTGGTATCAAAAATAAAAATTTCGCCTCCAGGGTTGGATAACCGAAAGTGACAAAAGTTGATACAAATATGTAGTTTTTCTTAAATAAACCGTTTTATACATCACGAAGACTTGCATTGGTAAAAAATCAAAAAAAATTAAATTGCGCTTCCAGGGATCGGAAATTGAAATTTCTCATGCATATAAGTAACCAAAACAAAAAACAATTAACGTCTTTTATTTCCTAACAAAAACCATTTTTTAATTTAGAAAAAAAATTTGGTTTCAAAATTTTAAACAATCAAAATTTTGATTGCAGGGTTGGACAACTGCAATATTTTGTGTCACCTGAACGTGACCAAAATGGTTGCAAATTTAAATTTTTCTTAAATACGTTGGTAGATAAACAAGCAAAAAAATTAATTTTCGCTTCCAGGAATGGTAAACTGAAATTTTTTTATACATAAAAGTAACAAAACAGCAACTAACGTCGCTTATGTTTACTAACTAAAATAATTTTAATTCATTAAAAACAAAATTTGCATAATATATTTAAAGAAAAATCAAAATCATAATAGTAACCAAAAAGGCAACTGACGTTATATATTTTTTTCTGCCAAAACTATTTTATAATTTAGAAAGAACAAAAGTGGTACTTAAAAATATATATTATGCCAGTCATACGTTGGTGAAGGGTATATAAGATTCGGCACAGCCGAATATAGCATTTTTACATGTCTTTTTAAATCAAACTTTTAGTTTAAGGTGAACAAGTGGAAACATATAATAAATTTACTATATTAATATGTATGTATATAGGCTAAATTGTTATAACTTAGTTAAAATCTCAGAAAGACATGATGATAAATATACCAAGGCACAAAGGAAAGTCAACATCAGTTTTATTCAACTTACACAGCAGAGCAGAACAGCTGTTTTCGAAAGTCGCCACACTTTCATCTTCAGTGCTCATGTGTATATTGTGTTTATCACCACTGTTTAGGTGGCTTAATTGAATGTGATAACAGTTTTCTATTTACACAAATTTTATTGTGAAAAACAATCCGAGAACTGTATCAACCTGATGTTAACACTTTTGGCTCAAGCCAAAGCTTAATAAATAATAATAAATTTAATTCTTCTCTAAAAGCAAAAAAAATTGAATATAACAAGTGAAAGTGTTATATTCGACTATGCCGGATCTTATATGCTTAAATACCCTTGAATTAATAAATTAATTTCAAATTTTAATTTAATAATATTTAAAAAACTTGATTTATTTTTAAAATTTAACTTTAAATTTTAATTATTTTTAATAGATAATTTTGTAAATCATATCAATTAAATATATCGAAAGGGGTTACATTTCAATGTAATTTCATCAAAAAAGAATGATGGTGAATCAATGGAATTTAACTGAATATATAGATGGTTTACCAGTTCTTAAATCCTGGGAACTCTACGGTTAAACGTGCCAAATTCTTTTGAGTTTTGGGATTATATCAACAACATTATCAAAGAAATGCAAATTGAAGACATTGAAAATTTACTCAAGAAAGTATACCAAAAATATACTGGGGAGCTGATTAAATTCAAGGCAGGCCTAAGGGAATGGAGAAAAATATTCTTGGTATAAAATTTTGTTTATGAAAGAGATATATTTTGATGAAGGTATTTTTTCAGAACTTAGCATTCATATGTGAAACAGAAACTTTATCGGCAAATAGTCGGATACTGGAATGGTTGGAAAAAATTTCTGACAAGCTCAGTTGTTCAGGATTTACTGACTCCCCACAATGTACACAAACGTCAAAAGGCAATTCTATTTGCAGTACTAGCTTTATAAACTTCTTTAAAAGTACCGTAAAAGTACAGCTAGTACTTACATTTTATGGAAAAATAATTATATTGAATCACAAAACCAGAAGACGTTAGTACACTGTATTGTTGAAAAGTATGTTGGCACAAAATCCAAATTCAAATACACAGAAATGCAGCAATGGGCTTATGCTATCTGCGAAGTATTTCCTAAAGAAAAAACGGTAAAAAATCTAAACCAAATTTTATTTCATGTAAATATCTTCTTATTAACAGTTTTGGTTATTCTAGGAAACATATTTCTTGAAACGAAACGACGGGAAGAGAAATCCAACGGGAAAATTATTTTCTCGGTGGAATAATATTGAAAAAGAAAACTTCGATGATTTTTCTACGACTACGGAGGAATCTTTTAAAGATTTACATAAGGGCTGAATATTGAAAATACCTTAAATTATATATTTACATCTTTATACATTTATCTTTTTCTCTCAAAGATAAATATTTCGAGCGAAAGTGCTGATTGCAACACATTTGCAGCCCACGTGACCAAATTCAAAGTGGTGGGAAACTCCTCTTTGCTTAAAATTTTTGACAAAGGAAGTAAAGACCGGGCATCAAGAGAATATTACGTACAATATTTACGTAATTAAAGTGTTACAAAAGGTACAATAAAAAATATGTAATATTTCGCATTTTCTAATATTTGTATGTATATATTCAAATTCTAAGTATTGTATATGTACAATACTGCTTCACGCTTTATTACAGCTATTAAGACTTAATGAGGAACAGATTTCGTCACCAACAATCACGCGAATTGTTGAAATGTATGCAGACAAAAAAAAAAGGCTTCAGCCAAGAGTATTGGTTGTAGGTTCTGGTTTTTCCAAAATTTCAGACTTTTTCGTATTTTGTGATATTATTATTAAGTTATCCTACATTTTTAAGTCTGAATATTCCCCGAAATAAAAGCAAGTATAGCCATTTCTAGAGAAGTATTTTTTTGATTTGAAGTCTGCAGATTTTTCCTCTGTTGCAAATTTATTAAGCAAGTTACAGTAATATCATTCCTCTTTTTTATTAATAATACCCTTCTTGCTTGCTTTATTTGTACAAAAAGTTATTAAACTCCAAATGATGTTATAAATCATTTAAAATCAACTCATGGCACACCAGCAATATATGATTTTCGATGCTTTCGGCAAAACTGCCATCAAATTTCTCGTAATATATATAGATTCCAGACCCATTAAAAAAAACATACTAGAAAATTTTGTAACCCATCACCTTCGATGACTTCTGAAACCTATTAATTTTCTCGAAATCAACTACAAATTTTACCAAATGTACCAACATTGACGAATTCTGAATCTAATACATTTTCTGACAATCAAAAAACTTGTAAAAAATGTTACTTTTTCATGTCAAGAATCAATAATATCATTTCTACTAAAGCTTCACTCTAACACAAAATTGCCCCATAAAGACATAACCGATATTCAAAATTTGGTTAATCAGTTTGTCACAACACCAGTTTATAATTTCATAACAACATCATTTAAGACCGATAAAAGCAATTCTTCGCTACTCGAAGCCATGAAGGAATTTACTAATCTATTCTCTAGAGTAAGTAAAAAAATTTAAAATCTTAGTCCACAGAAATATATTCTTAAAGAACAACTTTCCAGAATATTTAAAAAGTAATTCATATTTACATTTTATTAATCCATTATAATTATATTTTGACGATTTTAAGGTAAAAGGGTTCAAAGTCAGGACAATAAAAAATTTGTGGCGTATACTACAGTTTTCCAACCCTACCACACTAATTAAAGATTGTTTTTTAAGTTGGCACAAGTGCTAGGTGATAATCTAGGCCTCAATACTTTTGTAGGGTATGCAAGAGGAACAAATATCATACTCGTACTGATTGCCTTAAAGTCTCTTCTTCTTTGCGCAATGTAAGTAATTATGATCGCGAAGTTTTACTAAATAATCCAGTTATTACTGGAATAAAAAAAGTGTAAACTTTAAATTCCTTGTCATGTTTTCATGTTACTGATAACATTGCGTGTGATATAATGCACGATATATTTCTTGGAGTTTGTATATACAATCTCTAGAAAATTTTAAGTTATTCTGTCTATAAAAAATTTTTTTTAAATACCTCAAATTATAGAAAGCAGATGATCCAGTACGGTGAAACTGAAATTGTAAATATAAGTCCACCTATTCGGAAACATCATATAGAGAACGCATCTTTTAAAATGAACGCTAGGCAAATGAAAACATTTTTCCATTTAAATATTTTATTCATAGGGTACCTAGTAGATCCTGATTATATGGTAAATAAATTCTTAATTTGGTTGTTAAATTGATTGATCTTTTACTATTACCGAATTACAATGATATTAATGATGATGTTAAATGACGTGGAATTATTAAACAACATAATAGCCCAGCTCACAATCTCGAGCAATTAGTCTAGCATCGTATTTTATTAGGTATTGTTTTCTCTTTGTAGAGATCTTTTTAATTCATGTCTATTTTCTTTCGAGCAGGAGGGAACTTTTGAATTTTCGCGTGCAATTGTTGATCCTCTTCGTTATGTAGTGGCTCATTCTCCACCACTAATATATATTTTATATTGCTCTGTAGTACTCATTTAAATAATTCAAAATTCCACTTTTCCGATCAGGAATCACAAAATTAATCGTATAATCTGTACATTCATCTACAACATCTGTGGCTGAAGCTTGGGACTCCTTTGGATGCTCCAATTCTTTTAGTTTGTGCGTAAAATGTCTTTTAAATATGCGAGTATGTACATATAAATATGCTCAAATAATTGATGACGATTTTCAAATGTACATTCAAGTTTATCGATTGCTTCACAAAAATGGTATTTTTTAAATGGAAAATATATTGATTAACACTTAAATACAATTTAGCACACATAAAACACGGAATCATTTACTTACACACTTTTATTTTGCAATTTATTCAATAAAATAAATACTTTTGTTACTGCCCACCTATTTTTATACCCTTCACAAAAAAGTGAAAGGGTATATTTAGGTTTGTCATTCCGTGTGTAATTTCTTCGATATCAATATGCGACCACATAAAGTATATATATTCTGGATCCTTATGAATAGCGATGAAGATTGAGCGATGTCCGTCTGTCTGTACGTGAAAGCCTCAGAAGAGCTAGAGACTTCATTCTTGGACTGATGGATTGGAAATGAACCTAAATAGAGTGGTATAGAAATTCAGAAAAGTCGGAAGTACGGTTGCAGGGCTGGGAAGCTTACGCCTATTTCTCGACGCAAAATTAACACCAAAAAACGATTATTTTTTTTGTTTATTTGTAAATTGAACATATTTCATGCTTTGGGACTCCTCAATTGTGTATTTAAAACTAAAAAAAAGGGATGGGAAATAATTTTTTGGGCACATTCGGTATATTGTGGTGCATATAATAACTAATATCTTTAAACATTTTAAGTTTTTCTTAAATGAAACCGTTTTTGGTATCATGAATATTTGCATCGATAAAAAAAATGTTTAAATTTAAAGTTCCCATCCAGGATTAGGAAATTTAAATTTTTTTATACAATAACATAACTAAAAATCAACTAACGTCGTTTTTTCCTGGTTAAAATTATTTTTTATTTCGGCAAAAGAAAATTGGTATAAAATATTTAAAAAAAATTCGATTCCAGGGTTGGATACTGCAATATTTTGTAGTACATGAAAGTTACAAAAGTGGTTACAAATTTGTAGTTTTTCTTAAATAAAACCGCTTCATACATCATGAAGACTTTCATTGGTGAAAAATAATTTAAAAAAATTAAATTTTCGCCTCCAGGGATCGGAAATTGAATTTTATTTTTTGAACATTAGGTATTTCGTGGTACATATAATAACCAAAATGTTTAAAAATTTCAAGTTTTTTCTTAAATAAAATCGTTTTATACATCATGAAGATATATTGATGAAAAAATTTTCGCTTCCAGGGGTGGGAAATTTAATTTTCTTTACAGAGATATAAATCAAAAGGCAACTAACACAGTGCTCTTACCAATTAAAACTTTTTTTAATTCAGGAAAAGACAAAATTAATATCAAGTACTTAAAAAATATAATTTCGACTACAGGGTTGGATATTAGCAATATTTTGTATAACATGAAAGTTACCAAAATGGTTAAAAGTTTGTAGTTTTGCTTAAATAAAACCGCTTTACACATTGTGAAGACTTGTATTGGTAAAAAAGAATTTGAAAAATTAAAATTTCGTTTCCAGGGGTGGGAAATTTTGAATATATTTTACTTATGAAAGTAACCAAAAAATACAACTGAAGCTATTTTATATATATTTTTAACCGAAAGGTTAAAAATATATATAACCGAAAATATTTTTAACCGAATGTCTTCGAAATATCGAAATAATAAAATATATACAGATATAACGAGATAAAACAACAAGAGTTTTATTTCCGATCCTTAGACCTAGAGCCTGAAGAATAATTATAACAAGAATTTAAATTATAATCTGCTTCCATTCTGCTCCTTAGGCTTTAAATAAATATGTTTAAATAAATATGCTTTCTGTATGGTATTAGACACAACAAACGACTGCCTTTCACGTTATAAGATCTCGTTATTACTGAAACTTACAGCTTCCTTTGATTTTTAGCTGAAAGGTTGTATCAAAAATTTTTCAAAACGATTATATCATACGTCTGGGTAGAAGTAGATTATCAATTATTCTAGATAACGAAGTCATGGTTATGGAGCGCTTTCTTCGTCCATAATGTGTGCAACTGAATATGAACTCTAACGAAAAGCCTCGGTTGAGAAATAATTTTAATAGTTAATACAAAATTTAGTGAATAGCATTTTTGTGTAATATATTTACTTTAACTTTCTTACATTTTCAATCAAATCAACCAATTGAAAAAAACTTAAATAAAAAACAGCTTTTTAATATTTCCATTAATAAAACGACAGCTGTAAGCTGATGGGATTATTTCCAATAACAAAAACGATAAAATTGGTTTCTGTGACACCTAAAACGGACATTATCTAATTGTAATTCAAACATAAAACCTATAATATCGGATACCATGACACCTTTTTTTTTTGTTGATTTGAAATCGAATTCCGATAAGATCGGTTTCCATGCCACCCCTGAATATATTGCAAACTCTAACTAAGTGTATGATTATTAAACACTTCTGACTAAAAACCTACTCTAGTCACATTGAAAACCCATTTTTTTGTAAACACTTAAATATATTTTGTAAATCTCAGGCTTTAATTTTCATCTTGCACTACCAGTGTTATCAATTTAGAGCGTTTCGCATCATTCAATGCCTTTGAAATTTGTTTAGCGAAAAATTTTTTATTTTGTACGTAGTCCGCTTTTTTACATTTTAGTGCGTTTTTAATATATGAAAGCATGAAACCAAATTCAACAAATTTATTTTATGGTGTGAGAAAATCAAATTTGTACAAAAAAATAAAAGTGATTCAACTGATTTTTCTCCATGTTAAAATTACAAAGTTGACAACGCTGCACACTACGCCATACATATATTTCGCAAACGTCATATACATATATTGTGTTGGATAGTGAATCACATTGTCTTCAAGAAGGGTCCAAGAATTATATTCCATAACTGAAATGTTTTGTGAAAATTTTTCAAAATGATTAATCTGGGATCTATGTATGTAAAAAATCAGAATACAATTAGAATGGATGTAAGTATTTCTTAAAAACATGTTTGTAATTTTATAATAAAATTGAGTTCCACAGTAAAGACAGCCGTTTTAGAAAAAAGTTTGTCCTTTGTTTTTAATTTTTTGTTGTAGTTTTGAAAATAAGAATTAATTTTGAGATGTGACTCTTTTGTACCCAATTTTTTCATTGAGTAGTGCCTCTTTAATGCGAAATATGTTCTGATTTACTTTTCAAATCAACCAAAAC
The DNA here is from genome assembly GCA_963675445.1 of Linnaemya vulpina. Taxonomy (NCBI): domain Eukaryota; kingdom Metazoa; phylum Arthropoda; class Insecta; order Diptera; family Tachinidae; genus Linnaemya; species Linnaemya vulpina. Next base: position 83,193,871 of record OY776276.1, on the reverse strand, counting down.
TTACTAAATGGCGAACAGAAAATATAAACACAACATGAGCTTTATGTTAATTATAATATTATATGTCTTTTCAAATTATTTTTAAAATTTGTATGTTTTCGTGTCTTAAAAGAAAAATATATAAAGTAGTATTTGGTTTTTAAGATTCCATTGAACTAAGTACACATTGCTTTTTTATAACAAGCTTCGTAGTAGTTTTTAGAAATATGATTTTTATCGCCTACTTAAGTTGCTTCTTACTACGAACACTTTTTGGAAAGTGGTCTCTTTATAGGATGTGTTTAAAGAAATAAATTCATGTTTTCCTTATTGATACACAAGACTTTAATGTCACGCCATATAACTTCTTGATTGCCACCATTCTTCTTAGAGAGTCCTTAAATCGTAAAAGTTCCAATGGGTTAGTTCTCGAACTGTATATGGTGAACCTTACTTTTTCAAAGTTGCTTTGAGGCTCCTATACTGTTCTAGCAAGTATGTATCAATAACGCTATGCACAATCGCAATTTCATTACTTCCAAAAAAGAATTCAACATTTTTAGCGCTGAGGGCGCTAACAGTAAAATTGTATCAATTAATTTTACTTCTGTAGTAAAAAAAATGCAAAACCTTTGGGAAAGGTATTTACCCACGCTCTTTTGAGCCTGTAAGTCAATACACTAACATAGTAATTTTTCATGTCATTATGTTTTTATGTTCGACATAGTAGCTCCTTCTTGGTGCGCAGTGCACTTTTCACTTAAAATTGTTTTATCCCTTTAATCCACATTTCGGAAAGACGCGCGGAGTTCGCAATGATCTTTTTTCGGTTTGAAGGATATATTCAATTCTTTGTAGCATATTCTGTAAAACAATATATTAATTCCGAAAGGTAAATTTTCTGTTTCAATATATTCTTTATAATCATGGTATAAATCAGTAATACTTTTACTGTTTACGATGAACTCTCACGAGGTTTCAGACTCGAATCTTAATTTTTTTTTAGTTCTATTACACTTATTTTGATTTCGGGGCTAACAACTGTGTGGTTCCCAGTTTTTCCACGAAACTCAATCTCAACAAAACTTTATCGTCCTTTTTTTCAATTGATATCCATATAACCCTGCCATTTATATCAACAATAGTTTTAAAAAATGTCTTATACGCTCTAACAAGTGCCGAGCTCACACCAAAGGCGTTGCTATATTTGCGAATCCCTTGTGTACAGCTAAGTCTGCATTTTGGTCTTATTACCTTCATGCGCGTAGCTAAAAACTACCTCTGTCTTTGCAGATCGCGTAAACTCCAATAGTTAGTGAATATATTAAGGCATAGTGATTCTGAAATTCTTTCATTGCAATTCAGGCGGCATTTTTCTCCAAAAGATGATCGCATTTGCCTTCCCTTTGGGATTTTAAAAGAGAAGTACAAGATAAGCGAGCATCTCTCAATGTTTTTTGCTTCTTTTGTGTCTTATTCTCATTAGCATAATTAGAACGTCGTCTTTTTCTATAAAATATTTCTACTTCCGATAAATATTTTTCCGATGCGTTTCTCTTATTGCCATGAACAGACTAACTCAATCCCAGAATTTCTATATACTCCTACACTGATATCACACATTCGACTATTTGTGCTAGAATCAGTGTACACAATGATATTTAGGTACCACATTTTTAACAGGAAAGTAAACATTAAGAAATTAAATTTTTGCATTAAACTTTCTTACAAATTTTACAAGAAGTATTTCTAATATGTATGTGTATGATATTTATAAGATTATAAACCTTCGTTTATTAACAAACTTCTAATCGCAATGGAAATACAATTTTATTTTGTTATGTATTTATTTCAATAAAATCTATAATAAAATTTACAGAATCGTGATTATTTCATTAAAAACTCACTTTTCAAAACAATGACCTCGATTTTGAAAATTTTTTTCAATTAGATAGGGACAACTCGAAATCATGCACAATAAAATTTAACACTTATTTCATTAACAGCATCATTACTCCATTTATGTAAGTAAAAAATACTCATAAGCGCGCTTCCACAAGCGAAACATGTAAAAAGAAAACAGAGTCAACTGAATTTGTAGAGTTAAAGAACCCGAAATTTTTGTGATCGTTATATGAATTGATTTGTGTAATAAAACCGATTTTGAAAAATTTGTGCCTGTTTATGATTTATTGTGCGACATATATATATATATATATATATATATATATATATATATATGAATATATATATGTATATATATATATACATATATATATATATATATATATATATATATATATAAATATATATATATATATATGTATATATATATATATGTATATACATATATACGTATATATATACATTTATATATATATATATATATATATATATATGTATATATATATATATATGTATATATATATATATATATATATATATATATACATATATATATATATATATATATATATATATATATAAATATATATATATATATATATTATATATTTTTTTTTACTTTTTAAAATCGGATGACTCGTTCTCGAGTTAGGGTGAAATATGTCTACGTACCTGGCTGATGTAGAAGCAAAAAATTGTCATGCTCATAAAAAAATTTCGACCTGATGGAAAAAAACGAAAACGGATTCGAGCTTAGCGCATCAAAATTCACATAGTTTTAATCAGAAGAGGATTTGGTTGCTGAGCAGTGTAATCAATAAAGTTGAATTGAGTTGAATCGAAATTTGCATAGATTGTAACTTGAGGGGTATGTAATATCTGGTTGGGCGATCAGGGACTATAAATTCAAATTTACGAAGAAGAACATAAAAGAGAGTGTTACACAATTCAAGGTTGTTGAAGCCAAGAAAAAGCTTTACGTCATCTACATTAGAATATTGGGTGCAGGATGGCAGATCATTTATGATTATAAGAAACATTAGCGGGCTCAAGTGGCTACCTTGAGGAACTCCAGAAGGCACAAAAATATTTTTAGATATATGATTTCTAAACAACACACACTGATGTCTGTTATTAAGATAAGATATAACTGAGGATGAAAATTTCAAGAGATTAGTGGCTGTAGAGTGACCTTTTCTAAATCCATATTGAAATGGTGACAAATAAGATGTTTATTGATGTAATAATGATCAGTTCCGATTTTTTCAAAAAGCTTTGGAATAACGCTTAATTTCGCAATACCTCTGTAACTTGAGATGTTAGTTCTGCTTCCGGACTTAAACAATGGAATGATAAAAGATATTTTTCAATAGTTAGGAAAATAACCATTCGATAGGGAAATATTAAATAGGAGAGTCAAGGGTATAACTAGAGGATATAAGCATTTGTGACGCCATCTGGACCATACCTTTCGGAACATTTCAAATTTCTTATAGTCTTTATAATAGTAGTTGTATGTAGATTAGGCGAAGTAATTTGCGTAGCCTCAGGAATTATATATAGATAGCTAGACAATACGTTGTGTTGTTTTAAATTTTTTATTATTATATCTATCTTTATTGTTAAAATTGTACATATGTATATATTTTATAGATTATGGAAAGCAAAAAGAAATAGACATCCTAAAAGCGCGTGACGAAAATTGAAACGTCCAGATACATTGAGTGTGGGAGCACTTGCGAATAGCTCACTATGATAAGACAACGTTATTTTTAAAACCAATTTTTAAGCTGGTCAAGAATAGTATTAAGAAATTTTCTTTAATATTCAGATTTTTATAATATATAGCTATAGAGCTTAAACTACTAATAGAGGTCGTGGTCTCTTGGAAAATGAATCATGAAAAACATTTGAAAACTGCAGATTTTCATAGGATTCATAGGTCTTCACTTATTAGAGTCAAAGGATTGTTCATTAAGAAATATAAGCAGAGGCGAAAGATCCAAACAAACATATACATACATACAAACAGTAAGTAGTGCCAGATTTCTGATGGTCAGTACAACATTCCTTTTCCGGTTACACCTTTGATGGTAGTAATAAATTCTGCCGTTTGCTTTTGAACGACAATATATGTATGCATGTATGTATGTACATTTGTATATGCTGCTGCATATAAGAATGTATTTACTTATGTACATGTGTATGCATATAGCTTCAAATGAAAGTAAACACATTGTTATATAGTAGTGTCATCGTTGTCCATGTTCGTACTAATTGTTAGGTACTATTGTAAATTTCTAAATTCCAACACAAATATATACGATGTCACAATGTTGATGCGCATTACGGCTGTTTGTATGTATAACGCATACTAGCCAGTTATCGGCTTTTGTTTTTACCTTTACCGCTAGTATATGATCAACAAAACTCATTAAAAGTACGTATGTGTGTACATAGATATGTATATAAGAATATATATGTATATTCAAGTATCCAGTACGACTACTTAGTTATTTTCAGTCACGTGTGATTAAATATTGACTTCAACGCTCACGTCTCCAATACTATGAGAGTATTGAGGTAGACATTTTTGCCAGAGTAATTTGTATACCATAAAGTTGGCTTAAACATATAAAGTGCCCATTACTTTTAACTCTATTCTTCTCCTATTCATTTCTTTATGTACTCACAGCGTTGCCAAATGTTCAGTTTTAACTGATTTTAGCAGTTTTGTGGAATGATGAAAAGCTTTTTAGTGTTTTTTATAAAAAATATAGTTTTTTTGTAGAATTATGTTATGTTATGCTAGTATATAATACTAATTTGTGTAATTTTTAAAACCGTTGTAAAGAAAATAATAATACCTACGCCAGATGATGCGATACAGATTGAAGATGTTACAAAACCCCAAATATAAAACTGCCAAATATGGATGATGCTTTTAGTAAGCTTTGTAACTCTGATATAAGAGCAATGGTAGGTACATCAGATTTTAAGATCAAAACACCAAGAAGGTGCAAAAGCTATAAAAGTTCATTCGGGATCTAACTTATATTAATGTTACGTTTTAGAACTGCAATCAAACA
>OY776276.1:83176398-83186398 GCA_963675445.1 Linnaemya vulpina | reverse complement strand
CTGCTTCATAATACTTGAAAACAGCAACAGTCAAGAACACCCTCCTATTAAAATGAGTGCAAACATTATCCATGTGTTCAAAATAAAAATATTACTTGAAGAAAAAAAGAAATACATATAATAAAAACGTAAAAATAAAATGTAGTCTTTATTAAAAAAAATCTGTTGCGATTTGCATGTGTTTAAAAATTGATGAATGTGCATGTGAATGATATGATAGAGTTTCGGATTTGTATAAAAAAAAATGTATGAAGTTTTTGTACTTAAATAAATAAATATCATGTCCATACGCAAGCGTAAATACCTCGGGAAAGTTAAGTTTTGAAAAACAAGTGTACAAAAAACCCATTTCTTTTCATTCAAATAACAAGAATCGAACATCTGGAAGTTAGAATGTGTTGAGGTTTTGAAATTTATTTTAGTGGAAGTTTAAATTACTCCTCTCTTAAAACTTATCTATTGAAGTGGAATAAAAACACAAGTAATGGCGTTGAAACTTCATACTATTCCCTTTGTACGGCCTAAATTTAAAATAAGGTTAAGTCTTGAATTTCGGTTTTATGTATAATATTATACATCGTCTTATTTCTATTTTCTCTTTGTATTGAGCTTTGCTATACTCATTATTGAAAACTTTTAATAATTATTTGTTTTACTTGTTAAAAAAAATCTAAACATTAAGCCAGAAATTCAATATAAAGTGTATGCCATAAAAAAAAATACAGACATCGATTTAACAGTTCAATATATAAAAAAGTTGTCCAAATTATTTATTTAAAAAAAATATAATTAAAAAAATAATATATCAAAAAATAAAGTTTACATCTTCGCCTAATTAATATATTTTAATATTTTTACAAATTGTTCTAACTTATCGAACTAAAACCGAAGCTGCTTCAGGTCATGGCAGTCTGTGTGGTTTTTTAAGATTTTTTTCACATCTCCATAGCCACGAAATAATAATTCTATGGTAAGTTTATCAGGTTTTTTGATTCTTTTATATTTAGAAATTTATTGCGATTATTTTGTTTCAACTTTAATCGTCCTCATGCAAAAAATTTTAAAATTGTGAAGGAGGAGTGTTGTGTTTTATACCACATAAATTTTAAATTTGATTTTAACCAGAGGCTAATTTCAACTTAATCGACATAGTTGGACGTTAAAATAATTTTATATACACAGTATGGAGAATAGAGAGTTGTTTGAATTAATAAAAATGTCCAGTAAAAATGTCTTTTTCTCCTTAATAATTATTCGTGTTTTTTAATTGTTAAGTACATATATACATGATTAACTAAATTTGGATGCAAAAATTATAAAAACCTATTTGATTTATTTTTTGTTTTTAACAAAAACGGCTTAAACTAAATAACTAACTAATTATTACGATGAAGCAAGTTCATTAAGCATCTGAGATTAAAGTTTTGTGTTAGCCTTTCTATTTTGATGCTTACTAGCTCTATATCTGCAAGCGCATGAAGACGATCTGTGGAGAAGTGCCATTGTAAATTATATATTCGCCCATATTCTATTTGGCAGCGTCAACATCGTCGTCAATATTATGTCAACATCACTTTTACTCAACATAAACACCGCATCAACACTAATTTGGTATTCTATAAGGGTTGAAATGTGACGCTGCCTGTTTATCGATAATTTAGTACACATATCTAATTCTTGGAACTGCTCGTTTGTTTTATTTACAATTTTTGTGGAAAATTCGTTATAAAATATAAAGTGCAACCAGACCACTGATTGTTTACTCTCTTTTGAGAATTTTTCCGTTTTGTTACAGATCCTATTTTGCTTAAAAACTATTTGCTGTACCTTTCGCCATCCATCGCCATATCTCTGCGGTGGTCCAAGGGCATTTAACATTGTGGAAATATTCTCCCACATTTCCTTAAAATTATTGGGTACTATCTTCATTCCTTTTTTTTCAAAATAACGCAAAAAATTTTGTAAACACAACACAACACCAAAAACATTGACGACAAAATCAGAGTCAATATTGAACAGCATCGTCGTCACATTTTCATAGAGAATATAAAAAACATGTTGAAAGTAATCGATAACTTTCAATATTGACATTTCGATTTGCATCAAAGACTAGAAACAGTATTGTGTAGCATTGACGCCGCCAAATAGAATATGGGCGATTATTTTTAATAATATATTTTGCGAAACTTGTAATTTTTGAATGTGACATTTTGCACTTGTGGAGCACACAGGAGCTGCATAAAATATGACGGCATGAGAAACTGGTTTTAATATTAATTTTTTGTTTTGGATGCTGTGTAGAATTTCGATTAATAAATGGATACAATATTGTAATCAGTTTTTTAACACTATTTGTTATGTATGAAACGTGAATTGAAAATCTAATTTTAGTATCGAGGACTACGCCTAGGTATTTAACTTAATTTTTCCATTCGATTGAATTGTTATTGAAGTAAATATTATGTTGTGGTAAGAAGGATGGTATTCGTTTCCAGGAAAAATATATAGCCTGAGTTTTTTCTATGAAGATTAGATATGGCGCCATCAGCCAACGTACCCGAGCTAAGTACCGCAGTTCCATCAGCAAAAATAGACATAGTGCTAAAGTTTAAATGTGGAGAATCAGCTGTATACAAATTATATTAGAGGTGAAGGTAAGTTATAGTTCACCAACTTAAAAATCAGTCCTTTGTACCACACTGTGTCAAATGCTGCTTTGACGTCAAGCAGGACCATTCCAGTTGATTTTCGCTCTTTAAAGTTTCTACTAACATGGTTCCTTATTCGAATCAGTGGATGGGTAGTGTTGTGTTGGAATTAAACCGTGGTTATCGATAAAGTTTATTAATTTCCTCCTTATAACTTTTTCGCGGATTTTGTTCACTGAAGACAGAAGACTGATAGGACGATATGATAGTAAACTTGTGGGATCTTTACCAGGCTTCCTTATTGGAATGGTTTTTGATTCTTTAAAATCTAACAGAAAATATGATAGTTTGAAACAAGAATTTATGAGAGTTAGAATCTTTATGCCTCTTCGAGGGAGCGCTTTCAGGCATCTATTATTAATGTCATCATTTCCAGGTGACTTTTTATTTTTTAATGATTTAATAATGTCATAAATTTCGGAAGTGTTAGTGCTAGTTTCACCTGTGTAGTATATGTATATAATTAAAAAAATTAAGTTATACTGTTTTTTTTAAATGGCCAAAAACTAGAAAATTATTTTTTTTGTCAAAATGTATGTTAACCTTATAATATTTCAAAGTATTGGTTGTTCTATAAATTTCATTAAAATAAAAATAATGTCATTTTATGGCGGGGACTTGAAAAATAATAGTGCGGAAAAACTTTTTTCAACAAAAAACTAAAAACCTGCTTTATCATGAAATTTCTCGAATAGACAATTATAGCAGGCCATCGCGATATTGTGATATAAAAAATATAAGATACGAGAAAGCCAACCGCCCACTACTCTAATATCAAGATCTCTAGGATTGCGAAAAATTATCGAGCAGATACAGCCGCAATCGAGAAAATCGGCGTTGGGACATTTGATGAAACGATTCTAGTCTCTTAATCGTACTGAAATTACTGATATTTAATCACAGGTATGGACCCATTATAAAGCCAATTTGAAAAGAAAATTGGCTTCGAACAAAAGAAATTTTCAAACTACTGGTGGCGGCCCATCCACTAAAGTGAGCTTGAGCCCATTGGAACAGAGCACTGAGGAAATTGTGTCAATGCAAACACAAGTAAACCCAAGTGGTTCTGCATTGGGCTTGGCAACTCATCACGATTCCGATGGGGCGGAATCAACATTTGAACCTGAGGAGCATTCAACTTCCGCTATATGCACCGAGCCACCATTGGTAAAAAATAGAAAAGCATTAAACAATAATCGGGAGGACGAACGATTAGCAATATTAAAAATCCCAATCAAAAAACCAAGAGGAGATTTTAAAAACTTTAAAATGCCTGGAAAATTAAAAAAAAAACTGTCAAATAAATAAAAATATGTATGAAAAAAAAGAAGTCTGCTTATGAAATAAAAATGATAAAAGCCAAACTAGAGTTAATAATTAAAATGTATGTATTATTGTTACTTTCAATTTTATCATCAAAATATAAATCAACGTTAATATCCATAATTATTCTTGTTTTATTTATGTATTTCTGACGGATAATACCTTTATTCAATTTTTTACCTTGACATTTATTGTCGCGCAGGTATGTTTTTTTATGAAAATATCACTACAATTAAGTTACAACCGTGTGACATACACAACAGCTAGCTGCTGTAAACCATAATCGCAAAGAGGGTTAGTGTTGTGTTGTAACTAAAATCAATATTATTTAGTGAGTCTCAATCAATATCTAAGTGAGTCTCGTTGTTGTTACAAATATAAAAAATTTTAACTCTATCAACTCTAATGCAAAGAATGACCAGCTGTGATGCACATCATTTTTATGTGTATAAACTTTGTTGATTGTTCAGATAGTTAATAAAAAAGTCTATAATGAAATGTTTCTCATACATGTGTGGTTGCAAGAAGTAATTCTTAGTAAGTGTATTTTAAGTATTGGCCAAATTAATCACCAGGAAAATTATGGTATGAGTTTTTATATATGCCCAAATGCTAATCTGTGCATGTAAATGCATGCATGTATTCACCCTAAAAGGAGTTTGCAATCTAGTTTAGACAAGTCAACAATTTGTCGATCGCTTATAGAATGAATGTCAACAATGTTTTTACACCATCTTCTTCGACGACGTTAATCGAAAGACTAAATATTTTGCAAATTCATATTGTGTAGTACAGAAAATGAGTTTCAGAAGTAAGAAAATTAATGAAAAAGACAACTAATTCTAATAAGAAAAGTTGAAGTAGAAAAAAAAGCCGTGCATAAACACCAAAAAAGTCTTGAAAGAAATCGCAGCAAAATCAAAGAATTTGGTATTTGTTCTCATCACAGAACAAATACCAATAAAATTCATGTGTTGTGTTACAATCCAAATGATGAAGTTATATGATGGTGAATCAGAATAAAGATGAAGTACTCGTAGAACATCAATATTATTTTAAAGCTATCAAAACATGTGTAAATGTTTTAATTGCTAATTCGAAAAGTACGAAACAACAACAAATATTATTTTAAAAATGTTTTGGTGTATTCAGTGTTTTCGCTAAGATTTGCCGTTTCTTTACTTCATTGTCGGGTTTTGTTTAGCAAACACAAGCACTTACAAGACTGTATAGCCAAACACTTCGAATGAGTATTCATTTGTTTTAATAAGAGTCATGTTTTGTTATTTACGTTTGCAATATATGTAGTTATAATGCTTGGATGTAGATGCAACAAAACACGAAACTTTCAAACCGTTATGCGCAGCTCTTTAAGAGCAACATATACAACATACATTTTATAATAAGTTTTAAGGGCAGCTTTTCAACAGCAGAAAGAAATGTTCAAACCCTGGGTTACAAGACATGTTACTTACGTATGACTTATATATTAACTTTTCAACTCATATGTAAATGTGCAAGTCTGCTAAAAACCTTTTGACGGAATAAACTCACAGAAATAATACTCTACTTACATGTTAAATGCTTCTGACGTAGTATTGAATAAAATATTTTTTCAAATATACGATAAAAATAATTTTCTCAATACTTTTGACAAAAGTTTTGAAAATGAAGAAAACGTAAGTATAATTATTTACAACAATAATTTTAAACGTCATTATTTATTCCTAACAAAAAGAGCTGTTGTCAGAAAGTTTTTCAAGAAGAAATCAAAATACGGTTTAAATCAAATTTTGTTAGATGGCTTTATATCTGAGTTTTACAGAAGTAATATTTTAAAGGTAACACACGACATGCAGTTCCACATTTGACCGGTCAGTTGTAGATAAACCTGTCGTGTGTGCTAGCAATTCGGCATAAGAATAAAAATAATAATTATTTACACTTATTTGATAAGAAGTAATTTTGCTATTTTAATATACATATATATATGTATATATATATATATATATATATATATATATATATATATATATAAAGCACTAATTTTATAAATCATTTTGCGTTGGTGTAACTTATGTGTACACAGAAACAAAATTTCTAATATTTTTACTGCATTTGCTCTCTTTTACTCTATTAAATATTTTATTTACAAATTTTAAACATTTTGATAAGCAAAGAAAAAAAAATTTATTCTTAGATATGTATGTATGTATTTGCAACGTGATTTACAGAATTAGAGTCTAAAATTGATTTCCTTTTAAACGGTTTAAAAATAGAATGACTACATCAAATATTGGATCTGTGGTTCCAATGCTTATATATGTCCCAAAAGAAGTACGTAGTCAGTAGTACCAGTGTCTACAGTCTAGTGTCTATGTCCTCCGGTTGGGTGCATATGTAGTTATTAGTAATAATTGTACTAGAGCAATTTCAATGCCAAGCATATCATAAGCGTTTATGGCACTGCACATTGTGAAAATAAGTCACTAGTACTAAACGGTAATGTTTTACTACTGGCATTTCCTTGCCGGCTATGTACACAATTTTCTTTGGTATATGTACGTTTGAAAATAGCAAACAATTATTCATAATGTACTACAAAAAATGAAGAGCAAATGAAACAAACATAATTTTCAAATAAATGATGACAAGATGAAAGAAGTGAAGCTGTAGTAGCATGAGCAGCAACATAAATCCTAAGTTTTCATATGCTCAGCTAAGGTGGACAATATGCACTTGTCACTCCATTCTCCACAACAGAACAACTGCAATAACGTTTCTTTTTTATTTTATCTACATACATATATAATTTTTTCTTATTTTCCTTACGTTCTGCTTACTGTAACATTCAAGTGAGTATGATTGTATGAGAAACAATCATATTCATTAGGAAAAATGCAGCATCTTAAAAGACTGCTTAATACTGAATAACAGCTTTGAGGTTATCTATAGCAAACTTGAAATTCTTTACTAGATTTCTTGATAACTTTTAATCACCAAGAAAATTTTCGCACATAAAATCACTACATTATTATTGTTTATTCTTCCTACTTTAACTTTAATTTATCAATCTTTGAGAAGGAATGCGCTGCATAGATATAGTAGATAGTATAGCAGATGTTAATTTGGAAAAAATAAATAAGTAAATAAATAAATGGATACATTAAATATAGGAATTTTCAAAATACATTTTTATATTATGTTAAAAATTTCTTTCAATAATATTATACTCAATTTGCCCTCTACATTGAAATATTGTCCTATTCATATGGTCCTGCTTATCTCTTTAAAATAACGAAAATATACAAAACTTTGTACTGATGTACAATCAACTCAAGCAAACAGAGCTCGTAGGTTTCTTTACTACTTATAAAAAGTTGCTAAATAAAAAACACAAATAAGTTTGCTTACATAACACATGAATAATTTTGTTAGCATAATCATAGGAAACTTGTTAACAGCAAAATAAAATTTAATGTCAAAAATATATATTTCAGCTAAACATCAGATACAGAATTTATATCAATTATTTGTTGAATGTTAAGCAGTTCATGGCTTATGCTCAAAAGGGAACAAAATTCTCATATGACTAATACTTTGATTATCTTTTAGTTTATTTTGACCTAAAACTTGTCACCGCAAATTTAAAATTATTAATAAATATATTTTTCTATGCAAAATCGTTCATTCGAACAAATAACTTTTGAAACAAAAACAATTTTTCAAAGCAAAATAATTTTTGTGAATTTTATGTTCTATTCTAAAATATTAAAAACATGTGTTTAACAATAATTTTTTAACGGGAAATTGTACAAGTTGATATTATAATACCTCCAATGTGGTATGCTTACTCACTTAAGCCAAAGGTCCAATATCTGTATTCAGTCAGAATAACTGAAAGATTTTTCTTGATCTTGCAGCCAGTGTATGAACACCACTAACGCAATGCATATCTCAGAGCTACGAAAAAAAGATGAATGCTAAAGTCTAGTTGGTTTTTATTATATTCTAATAGAAAACCAAAGTCTAGTATGATCAGATTTTGCTTGATCTTCTCTAAATCTCCACTTAAGAGAAGTGTTATGTTGTACTTAGGCCCGTTACTACTGCATATGTCAAGAGTTCAACATATTATTCCATTAAAGAACTGCATCATTCTTATCTAGTTCCACGAACGACTAGTGTTTAGGGCAGATCTGAAGTAAGCGTACAAAGAATGAAAATTTTTACATTGTACTTCGAAGTAGGAAAAGTATTTAACTCTTATTCATCGTTTAGAGGTGTGACTGCTATTCATATACTCGTACATACTTTGTCCCCTTAGAAAGTCAAAACAAGTACGTACACGTTTACTTCCTGCAATTACAAAAACACAATCACAAGTAACTTATTAAGACGAGGCAACAAAATGCGTTTAAAAATTTAAGAGTTAAAGGTCCAGTCCGAATCTCCTGTACTGCAAGAGTGCATCGAGCTATAACATTTTGAAGTATGAACAGACACACAACAAAATTGCAATATAAATGCATAGAAAATTCGCACGGCACTTTTTGCTGTTGTGCTTTTCCTCTCTGTAGTTATTATATTATTCATAGGGTCGCACTTGCAGTAGATTTGACGCTGGGTTATGCTACATTTGCTTTATTTATAATTTTATTCTGTTATTGTCTCTGCTGTTTAACTCTTGTGTTATATACGAGTATGTATTTACTTCATATGATGCACAATGCATTTGGCTTTGAAGTTGCTTAACAATTGCAGATATTCTCAGACACATATGCCAGTGCTTTTTGTTTCTTTCTAATGTACTTATGTCTCATTTGTTATTTTCAATTGTTTAGCATTGTCAAATAAGTAGTTTTTTAGATTATTAAAAAAAATATGTGTACGCATTAAAAGTAGATATTGACCAAAGAGTATAAAAACGAACCTTTAAAAGCGGACTCTATTGGTTGAGATGTAAATATTATATATGGTGTTTTAAATTATATGTAAATATCCTTGCCTTTAAATGGTATTACGGTTTGTCAAACAGTTCCATGCAATAGACAAAATCTTACCATGTAAAAGCAAAATGTATTGACTAGAAGAGAATACAGAAACAAGAAGTCGGTACTCCCAGTGCATGAGTGATGTATTTGAAAGGAAACATTCATTAATGGTATATATTGAAGGTGCTAAAAGTTTTATACAATAATCATATAAGGAACTAAAATTATGTCAGAAGATATCATTTGTAAATGATTTAAAACTATTTATTTCGTATCAAAATGAAACTCATACAAATAATAATATTATGACAATATGTCGAATAGTAAGTTCCATAATGAAGTTATGAAATGTAAATAAATATTTATGCCATATTATTTAAAGTTTATTAAAAAATATTTTCGATATGAAATTTATTTGTTGGATGGTTAAGCAATCTCTATATGTGTTTCATAGGCGCTTTTACCAAATTAACTTCAACCACAGTTTTAAGAAGTCTGTTAAAAACCATTCGAGAATGATTTTAAAAAATCACATTATAAAAATGTTACACATATTCTATTCGCCGAACATTTTTATATTCATTTCTCAAAAATAAGCAACACTTCCAAAAAGCAGTTTGTTCGTTTCAAAATATGTTATATAAGAAGCCGGCAAACATGTTTTAAACTCAACTTTGGGTAAGGGTGAGATAGTATCATTTTTTACAGCTGTGTTAATACTTTTATTTACAAGCAAGACTTATTTATGTTTAATTTTTTTGTGAAAATTGCTTTTAAAAATATATATAATGGATTTTAAAAATATTTTTTTCATGAATCATTAGAAACATCTTCGTCATCCGATGAAGATGAAGAGTTTATTTTAAGCTCCGTCAACAGAAAATATTTTCCGTGTGTTAAAGGCTTTGTTGAAAATGTAGTTCATACATACATATATCGAAATCAAGGGCAAAATGAAGGAGATATTTTTGTTCT
>OY776276.1:83006398-83171398 GCA_963675445.1 Linnaemya vulpina | reverse complement strand
TTTTCTCAAGTCTTTAAACTTTAACCTGAAAACAAAATGAGTTCAACATTAGACGTTTTAGATATTCCAATATCTGATGCGAATATATTTTAAAAGAACTATCATATATACATACAATACATTCAGTCTTTTAACAACAAGGCTAAAATAACAATTCCAATAGAAAACCAAGATTTATAGGTGCTACCTAGTGAAAGCTATATATACGCGGAAGGATTTGTTGTAGATGAAAAGATACCGAAATCTACACCAAACTTTTAATTGAAAAACAACTTTGTTGCATATCTCTTTTACGAAATTCGCTATCAACTAGATCGAAATTAACCTTACAAAATATTTGGGAGTCACCAGAACCATAAAAAATTCGATTTATTATCACCTACGGAAAACGTTGTGTTGCAAACTGGATGCTGGATGGAATAAGCTTAATAATGTAAGGGTGCAAAGTGGACAGTTTAATTTATGGTCCAGGAGCCAGTAACATATATATATATATATATATATATATATATATATATATATGACCAAGCTCTTCTCAAGCGGTAAATAGTGAAAAACATCGGAAAATAGTACTACAAAGCCTGGACAACGTCAGCTGGCACTCGGTGGGTGGCATGAGCGCTTGTAGCCTCCCATCCCAAAAAAAATACATTCACTCATTTGCTCTCAGCTATGAGTGCCAAATTGTGTGGAAAAATAAAATACGAGTTATATCGAATAAAAGTTGTTTGTTGGGTTTTGGTTTGTATAAGTTTCATAGCCTACTACACTTATTATAATGTGATTGTTTTAAATCATTTGTGAATTTTTATAGTTAATCTATTAACAGAATTCTCAGATGGTTTATAGAAGTCTTTTAATAAGTTGAGAAGTTTCAAACTTTTCAAAACTGTGGTTGAAGTCTACGGACTATTTGATAAAAAGCGCCAATGAAATGCAATATATATATATATATATATATATATATATATATATATATATACATATATATATATATATATATATATATATATATATATATATGTATAAATATATATATATATATATATATATATATATATAAATATTTTAAAATTAAATTATTGTTTAAGATAAAAAACATATTTATATAAAGATTAATAATAAAGTAACAAACTTTATTTTAGAATTGAATTTATTCGGCTTCACCGATTGACTTCATAAGTTAATCAGCTCTTGACATTTAAAACCACGTCACAACAAACTTGGTGAAAACCGGCTAATCCCCTAGATATAATGATGGAATAAATTCGATAAAGTTATTATTTTAAGCTCTGATATTATATAGCTGATCAGTTAGTGTTCTCATTTCTTTTTTTAGTAATCGAAAACTAAATCAATCCTCGCTTATCTCATGGGAGTTGGTTGATTTGAAATTTTAAAATAATAGTGAAGAAAGAGCTCTAAACCATAGAATAGCACAAAAACCAGGTTACGATAGCGTTTGACAAAGGCATTTTAAGCATTTAATAAATTTTCAGGAGCCTTCTAATATCCAGCAAATTTCAAGTTGTAGCAAATGACAATTGAATTTGACAGCATGTGTTAAAAGATTTTTGCTCACCAACGTATTTTAGGCCATTATTACAATTTGACGACAAAGTTGGTGGTAGTAAATGCCAACGTTAGCATAACAAGTCGATAAAGTGGACGGTAGCAACTTTTCATTATTACAACTTGCCGGTAATATTAAATGTATATTTCTTATTGTGTGGCAATACCACTAGCAAACACCGACTACTTTTGAAAGATTATTTAGATCGCGAAAAATTGTAGTGGCAACGACACACTTGTTTTACCTTTTAAAAATATATGCATCTTTTATTTGTGAAAATATAACTTTGTGTTATAAAATAAAAAATAAGGAAACAATCGTGCGAGCTGTGAGAAAACGGGCAAAAAACTTTTCAAGTGAAGAAGGACTATGTTTGGTGCTACCATATTAAAAAGTAAGAAAATATGGTAATATAAACATAAATCCTCCTGGTAAAACTTATCGCAAAGTCGAAGTTGCCTTTAATATATCGCACATATATAGGTTAAAGGAAAGTTGTAATAATGAAAACGTGTTTATCTGACCAATAAAATCTCTTTAAGATAACACCAAGTTGAATAATTTCCCTTAAAATGTTCTGCTTTATAATATGCTTCTAGCCATATGAATACGGTTCATAAAAATATATTGTATCTCCATTTTGTTTTCTTATCAAAATGACCTTAAGATAAAAAAATTGATTTAAAATTAGTGTATTCCTTCGTTTTTTTTTGTTTTCCAATTAAGGGAAGAGATAAAAAGCTTAAACTTGTCAATGAAATTGATTCATATGCAACCACGCAATTATCCAAGCAAACACTGCTTACATGGAAAGACTCGTGGCTTACAAATAAATAGTTTTAACTACCAAATAAAACATCAATATTAAGTATACAACATCAAGTCTCAATCAAATTGGTTACTACACTCTGTATTTAAATCATTATTATAAATTCTTGGTTTCTCACCAAAAGCAATCAGGAAAAACACATCCATCCGCTAAAGATTGCAAAACACAGAACTAAAACTATGTATATGGCAGAAAAATATATTGGTTCATTCATTTTTAGATAAAACGGCTTTCTGTAAACTAACGTAAAGGAGGAATTTATTAAATTGATATATTTGGTATTCCAAAAGTTAAAGCAATCAATTTCTATTTGCTTTTTGAAGAAAATAAGATAAATAAAACTTTTTACGTGATCTCTTAATATAAATTTATGAACAATTACAGTGATTGACAAAAATGAACTTTTAATTTGTCACATTTTTGGTCTTTTCTACTTTATTTCGACTTCCTTAGGTGGAAAACAGAGGTAGAAAAAATCTGACACCCATATTTATTTTTTTATAGGAATTAATAGTTATTAATTTAATTTAATTTAATTAAAGCCAGACTATGAAAATATTCTTTGTATTTTCAAGGATTGAAAGAATATCAGCATATATTTATTTAACATCGAAGTGCAAGAAAAATTGCACACTATTTTTTATTAGAAACAAACTCTGCAGATAACTTACATAAATAGCCATGGAAGATATAGTAAAAAATAAGGAAAACTGTTGACCCTGAAGACAATCCCTGCATCATCCCGTTAATTTTAACCGTTAAGCTGTTGTACCGTGGTTTTTGTTCTATTTTTTAATTTTCACACTGCTATAATTGACTTCGGAGTTCCTCAAACACGCATATATTTCAAGATATCTCATGAACAGATTGACCGATTTTGACGTAATTTTTCAACATCAAGAGCTGCGACGTTTAACTTTTGAGTGTAAGAGTTTAGTTATTGTTTAATACGTAAATTAATTTTATACCAAGTGACACATTTAAAACTTTGAAAAGTGTGTAAATTTAGTGTGCATATATGGTGATGTCGTAGTAACACAAATCAAAACTGCCCGTCAATTAATAAATACGAAAATGTTAATTTTTGTGTGAATATTTCAATTAAAATAAATATAAGAAAATAATTTGTTAAAATGCTCGGAACGCAAACGCGTGTTGTAAGCTCCCTACAAGAAATGTAAAGAAAGTGAAGAGGGAGTGTTAATAGGATTTTTGGAAACGAGTCGTCCAATGGGAAAATATTTGGAAGAAAATAAAGTCTCAAGTGTATGGAAACATGTTTGGTGTAAATCTAAAAATATGCTCGTATCCTACAATAATACGAGAGTAATGCAAAGTACTACTCGAGAATGCTGGCTGAGGGATATTATAAATATAATTATGTAATTATTTCAAATAGAAAGATGCCTTATAAAAAATTTCTGATTAAAGAGATGTTGTTATATACATAAATACTTCAATATACTGCGTTTTATAACATTAGCTGTGCACAATGTCATAAGGCCGTATTAAAATTTTAATAAATTTATTATGTATTACAAATGCATATCGAAATATTCAAAGTCAGCTCTTATTTTCTAACTCCAATATACTTGAAGGTAAAACATACTTGGTTCTTTAAGCGCGTTCTTTAACATGCCGTTTCTTTAAGGTCGAGTTCAAGAACGAGTGTTAAGACATCCTCCATTATAAGATCTATGAAATACTTTCTAGCCTCTCAGTACTTTTGGATATGTAATTTGTAGCACATCTGTATTCTTGGCAGCTTTTGATTTGGATCTTTATGAAAATAAATTCGATTGAAACTCTGCATTAATTTTCTAAATACGTATACATATGTCGTTTCGAGGGCATAGGAAGATTCCCCGACTATTTCTTAAAATCTGTCACTATGTGCGTATGTATGTCTTTTGAAAGGCTGATTGGAACTAAACCAAAGAGCATTCCTTAACTTATTTTTTACCGGAAAATTTCAAGATATCTCAAACAACTTAAAAATTTTTATTTATGAAGAATCTTTCAGCAATCGGTTCTACAATCCAACTTACTCTTAGTTATGAAAAACTACATCGAACATTGCAATTTGGGTCAAAATTGTATATGCCGTTCGTGAGAAAATCCTTAATTGTATATCTTGGGGGCGAGTTATTGGTCTCGGTATCAATCAAAGTTTGTATATATATAGTATTGATATTTCGATCGATATTGATTGCGGTAAATCAACCCCTGATTAGTTAGTGCCTACGATTCTTTAATAGTAACCGAAAACTATATAATCACCACTTATCACGTAAAAATCGGAGAATTAAAATCATAGTATTTTAGGTCAAAAGTATAGAATAGCAGAAAAACCAGGTTACGATAACTTTGCTGGAAGTTACAGGGATGGCTTTTAAGGTCAACCTTTCCTTGTTTTTTTATTTATAATATATTTTCTTTTTGCTTTTAATAGAACCAGCACCCATTATTTAGACTTACATTGGCATGCTGCATTTCAAAAAATAAAGCGTCGGATGATTTTCAGTTATCAGTTATCAATAGTAAAATTTTATTGGCTAATGAAACAAGTTCGATATCCTTAATATCCAAATTTGATTTTTCGGCAGCAGATTAAGTACTTCCTAAGTTGCATATTTTACAACTATTTTTAATGTAATCCCACTGTACGACATTTTTGTGGCATTACAAGATGACTTTAAGTCCTGGTGTTAATGCAGCACTAAAGTAACAAATATGTATGTATGTGTGAAGTAAAGAAAATCATCAATGCCGTAACTTTGATTTTTTTATATCCATAATACAAATAAAACAAGCTGCAAACATAAATAGAGAAGATACACAACCGTGAGTAACTGTTGCAAAATTTATTTCTCTGTCGCGTTTTGCATTCAGCACCCCACAATACCACTCAACGGTTATGTCTTGAATATTGTCTTTGTAGATTTTGGTTGAATAGGGAAGAGTTGCGAGGATGGCTGAGAAATAAATAGAGAAAATTGTAGCAAAAAAAAGAAAAGCAAGTAAAAGTGCTCTATTCGGTTGTGCCGAATCTTATATACTCTACACCAACGTACGTTTGGCGTTACATATATTTTTGAGAAGAGAACAGTGTTCGTTTATTTTAAGCTCTATTGCAATTTTTAGTAACCCAAATTGTGAAATAGTTTTAGTTAACAAAAAAAAAAAAAAAGCAAAGTAAGTTGCCTTTTTGGTTGCTTTTATGAATGAAAAAAAATCAATTTCCCACCACTGGAAACGAAATTTAATTTGATTTTTTTTACCAATGCAAGTCAATATGAGACATGAAATAGTTTTATTAAAAAAAAACTTAAAATTTTTAATCATTTTGCTCATTTTCATGTACCATAAAATATTGCAGTTATCCAACCATGAGGTCGAAGTTTTGTTTTAAAAAAAATTTATTTTTCCTGATTTAAAAAATAGTTTTAATAATAATAAAATTAAAAAAACTACTTTAATTGTCTTTTAGGTTAGTTTTATGTATAAAAAATATCATTTTCCCATTCTTGGAAGATATTGTTTTAAACCAATGCAAATCTTAATGATGTATAAAGCGGTTTTGTTTAAGAAAAACTACAAATTGTCAACCACTTTGATTACATTCATGTACTACAAAATATTACATTTATCCAAGCCTGAATTCGAAATTTTATATTTTTTTTTTTTATTTTATACCAAATTTGTTCTTCTTATATTTAAAATAGTTACAGTTAAAAAAAAGCATCGTCAGTTGCTTTTTGACAACGTTAATGTATAAAAAATTTAATTTCCCAGCCCTGGAAAAGAAATATAAGTAAAAAATTTTTTTTACCAATGCAAATCATCGTAATGTATAAAGCGCTGTTATTTAAGAAAAACTTAAAATTTTTAAATATATTAGTTAATAAATGTACTACAAAATACTGAATGTGCCAAAAAAAATCTTTTAATTGCCCATCCCTAGATTTTTATTGGTTTTTTTGTTTTTAATAGATAGTTGAGGCTTCCCAAAGCATAAAATAGGTTCATTTTAAAAACAAACAAAAAGTTATTGGTTTTCGGTATTAATTTTTCGTCGAGAAATTGGTGTAAGCTTCCCAGCTCTGGAATTGTGTTTTTGAATTTCAATACTACTCTATTTAAGTATATTTAAGCTCATTTCCAATCCATCAGTTTAAGAACGAAGGCTCTTCTGTGCTCTTGGAAAAACGGATTTCACGTACAGACAAATGGACAGACAGACATCGTTCAATCGTAATCGCTATTCATAAGGATCCAGAATATATGTACTTTATATTATATTCAAGAAATTACACACGGAATGACAAACCTATATATGGCCCTTGACTTTTTTGTGAAGGATATAAAAATACGGAAAGCCTTTGGAAAAACCGAAGTTATGTGCTGTTATTAAGGACATTTTTTATTACTTTTGCATTTGATTGTAATTCAGTTAACATGAGATGTATCAAAAGCCGTATTATATACTTCTCCGGAAAGGAGTTACGGCGATTTCAGGGCACATCGGATTCATCCCACTGCGCTGAAAGCGACAATTTGATAAACAGAAAAAAATTGCGAGTACCTCCACAACAAACAGCGGAAGTATATTTCGGATTACACCCTGTCGACGTTTACGATTTTAAAAAAATCATATTAAAAGTTGATCCTTTAGGCCATCCCTACAACTTCTCGCTAATTTTAACAGCAAAGCTATCGTAATCTGGTTTTTTGCTATTGTATGGTTTAGAGCTCTTTGAGCTAAAACATTATTATTTTAACTTTGATTTATTTGCTTTTCGGTTACTATAAAAGAATTGAGAACACTTTTTTTAATTTTTTCGTTCACGATATCTCACGAACGCTTTAACTGGCGTACAGTGATCCACAATCGATTTTTGAATGTCAAGAACTGTGAAGCCATTTTCAGTAATTCTAAAATCCACTTTGAAAAAATTAATTTTCTAAGAATGTTGGAGATATATTTAGGTCTACCGCTTCGAATCAGTTCAAATCTACAGGAAATCTAAGTTTAGAAACGCTATTTCAGAACGCTTTTAGTTTTCTTCAGGCGTTCAAAAGTTAGAGCACACACACACATACTCATACGTACAGACATGGTGGCACCCTCTCTAAATCAGTCAGGAACACTTCCTAGGGATTCGAAACGTCGAGGTCTGAGGAGAACTCAGTTTTTGTAAGACGGGGTAAGAGGACAAACTACTAGATTCTTGCACATTTTCGACTTTTGTGGCGGGAATCATGTCCTTTAAAATATTTAATTGTTTAAGACGACGAGCTAGAGGAGATTTGCAAACTCAGCTGTGCAGCTACGAACTTCGTAAATGCGCATTAGAATTCGTAGTTACTTTTCTATATTCCCTAGCTTAGGATAAATATGTCCACCAAATTTAAATATATCATTGTTTGGCTGTATTAATGTTTTTTTTTTTATATTATAACTTGCATTTTATTTTAAAAATAAATTGGTGATAAAATATTTAGTAAACAGGGCTTGAAATATCTTTAGCCGTTAAGTCATAAAAAGCCGATGAACTTAAAACTTCGAAATAAAGCTAAATAATCGTTAACATGTTCGAAAAAGTTACTTCTTTCACACTGTTATTAAGTGCTGATAAATGTGGCAGCTTTGAAAGTAGTTGGGTAATTGAGCTGATGTTGATCTTCTCTTGGAAGCTTACATGTTACAAATACTAGCATAACAATTTAATCTGCATATAATATAGCCAAAAAATAATATTATATAAATAATGCGATATAGATTCCAACAATAATTATTTTATTGCTAAGATTTCGACCTTCAGATATGCTTTTGGCTGAAGAAGTTAACTCAAGACTACTAAAACAAAGATCCCGAAATCAACTCCGTACTCCTCAGTCACGAATATGTTACCGAACTTTTCTGATCTCAATTAGTGCATGTTTGTCTTAATAGTTATCCAAATAGCAAAATACGGCACCCTTCTTCGTAGGCATCTTAGAAAAAATTTACCGGCAAAGAAAAAGAAGCTGCAACAAATTTTACCATATCATCTGTCCCCTAAAAGCTTTGCCTTCCTTTCAAGTTCCTACAAATGCATTTTATATGTGGGGTTCATATCCTTAGTGCTGGTTCATATCATTGAATATCACTTATAATAAAACCAATTTGGAAAATTACTACATATTCTGAAAACAGAATATTGCTATTTTTTTGCCTATTTGGTTTGTATTATAAAAAAATAAGGTTCATTATTTATAAAAAATTGTAAACTAAATAAACTTACTTAGCTTGTGCTAAATAACTTTTTAAAGCTTTTCTTAGGTGCATTAATTAAAAAATATTAGCATACGAAATTTATTAGTGTTCGAAACAATTTTGTAGAATAAAGCTTTCTCTAACTTTTGTATGGAAAAGTTCTTCTGAATAATAATTTTTGAATAAATTGCTGTGATATTTGAAATATAGTTGTAATCTGTTACAAAACTGATATTTTTTAATTCTCCTTCCTTTAACCTACATCACCAACGTTCATGCACTCAAAGACCTTCCTTATTATTTTAAACTTAATTCTTTAGTATTTATTGACGAATTATTTCTGCTGAGACTGATATGATGCTTGCAAATCATTGTTTTTTTTACTTTAGAAAGACTGCTTCTCACAATTTTGTTTTCTTATTGTTGAAAATTTGTATTCATGGCAGCATACTGCACGTAATATACGACTACGTGTTTCTTGCATTTGATGCGCACATGTTGCTACGCAAATAATTGCAAGCATACATAGTGTTAGGGTGAGCGAGTTGATTGACATCCGATCCTAAGACCTATTTGTTATATATATATATATATATATATATATATATATATATATACATATATATATAAATATAACATATATATATATATATATATATATACATATATATATATATATATATATATATATATATATATATATGTAAATATAACATGTCACTGAGTCTAAAATATTTTGCTACATTAGTCGTCTAATTTGATTTATAAATAAACTGGTTTCGTCAGAATGAAATAAGAAAAAAAATAATAGTCATACTATTATTGCAAAGCAATTAAAACAATTTTCTTAGAAATCGATTTTAATAAATAAATTTTATTAGCTTGTTTATAAAAAAGAGCTAAAATTTAATTTTGTAAGAAATGGTTGTTTCTGCTGTTTGTTAACCGGGTTTTGAAAAATTAAAAATCGATCACTCTTATACATATATACGAGTATTGTATGAATCTTCACAACTCGGTTTAACCGATTTCATGTTGGTTCAAAAAATAATAATATGGTCGCCTTTATTAATATTAAAAGTAATAGTTTACGTTTACATAAAGTTGGATGTTTATATATATGTATTTTGTATTTACTTAATCTTGTGACTGATGTGTACACTGATGATTATGAGGAGCTAATGAAGTTTCTTCGCATTTAGGCTTTAAAGCAAACTATTAGCGTTTGTTAGCAGTAAAATGATTGGTAAAAATTTATTACAAAAATGTTTACAACTTTATTTCTCATTTACAAAAAAAAAAAAAGATATTGTAATGTAGTAAATTATATTATATTATGATGTATTAAATTGTGCAATCCTTGAAATCTTATTTCATTCAAATCGATACAATTAGTCTTCCAATTACTGGTTTAATGCTTAGATATAAAATTGGAATAGAAATTGCTTATTGTTTTGCTGCAGTCGAAACCAGTCTTCTAGAAATAAACTTGGATATGGGAAAGCCCAATTATACTCCAAGTGAAATAGCAGGTATAGAGAAGGGACTTTTTTCCTATTGGGCTGTCGATTATAAATTTGTGAACAAAAAGGATACTGATTCAGTCGGAGATGGATTTGTCAACAAAGATCTAGGACGGATCCAATATGCATGGCGTATTACAGATATTGTTTCGATATATAGGTTCTTCCAACAGAAACTTACGAACTATAGTTTAAAAAAATTATTTTGCATTGTGTTTATGACAGCTTGTTAATCGATGTTAATTTAGTATGTGTAAACAATAACATAAGGATACTTTTGTGGGAAAATCGAAATTTACTTTAATACATTTTCTTTGATGATATTATAATAATATTTGTGATACTCTTACATGGCTACATTACAACGAAACTTTCTTTTCTTATAGTCTTTACATAGCATGAACACATGAAAGTCGCAATACATTCACACTTTCCACTAAACTTTAAACAAAATTTCTTTGCAACAGATTTTTTCACACGTTCTGGAAGTATAACGACAATTAGGTAAACGGTGCTGCCCATTCGGATTATATATAAGAACTTTCAGTGTTATGGTTAATAATTATAAATTCAACATGATTTGTGTATATATGTAAAAAGTTTTCATACATACATATGTTATAGCATATATAAAAACGCTATTGATATCTTTTTAAGCGAACATTTTCATCACAAAATTAATAATAAAATTCATTATTAAATATCTTCCTATACGTTTTTATATGAAATTTTTGATAACTCTAAACGAAACTAGTAAACAAAAAAATAAGAACGGTGACAAAATTAAATAATCGAAGCGCAATAAAATGAAATTGTTTATCTTGAGTCATGACCAATAAATCCTACAAACGAAATGATTTGAAGGGTAAGGGGTATGAAGCAATTGTAAATGAAATGGGTATACCAGCTGAAGCAGTAACAAAAAAGCAATTTGAGTCCGATCACAGGGGAGATGTATAAACATCTAGTAATGAACATTTTTTTTAAAGTTGGAAGTACTTATGCTTTTAGCATATTTTTTCAATTAATCAATTAATACTATCAAAACTTTCAATATTGTAAATACATAATAATTTGCTGGTTTTTGTTTGTTTTATTTAACTTATTTGGTTAGTAAATGGGCAGACTGCAGTGTATATGTACTGGAGTAAAAATTGCAGTAAGCAGTAACTTTTTTCAAAAAATTCTTTGAATTTTTACTGATAATGAAATTTAATTTGCATTACCAGTAAAATCGTAGGGCCGTATTCATAAAAAAGTTATAGCTTTCATCATTAAAATTTTGTATGAAAAAAATTAAGCCACTTGGTAAAATTTCATTACTGAAAATTCAATGCACCTCATCATATAATAAATCATTTAGGCACCTTATAAAAATTGCAGAAAACAAGCTATTAATCAGCGCTAGTATAATTATATGCTAATGAAAATTAGTAGCTGCTATTGCATACTAGATGGTAGTGATATGCAGCTTTTAAGTTTCTCTGTACTTCTTGTTGTCCGTATGATTACACTAATCCCCTCATACATAGCTGACACCTATTTGATAGCGCTTTACGATTGGTTAACGTTTACATCGCACATCTTACTAGAAATTTGTGATTATATTGTGTAAAAGATTTTCACCCCCTAGCATATAGATGTTTAGACATTAAAAAATTCATTCGTTGCGTATTCCATATACAAGTTTTCGCTTCGACGACATTTTAGAATCTTATGAAAGTAGTTGTTTTCTGTGAGATATGTATTTGTTTGTAATACGAATATAGAAATTTCATGGAAGCACTTCCATGTGTAAATGCTATGTTAGCTGATAGTCAATACAAAGCATATAACGGCTTTGTTGTATTGTATGCATCTGTAAAAAGTCGAATACGGGTATTAGCGTGTAAAAAGTTATGGGACAAAAACGCGTAGAACGCATAATATAAAATTTGTTTTTGTGCTTTGAATTTAGAATCGTATATAATCTTGGCTTGCTTAACAAACTTTCGGATTATAGTTGTCATTGGTAGAAAATAATCACAGCATGCTTAAATATGATGACATCCACATATTCATGTTAGTATTTATAATTTTTGTGCATTTGTATTTTATTTACATGCATAAAACAGTCTAAATTAATTTAGGTATTAATTAATGCAGACATAGTTCAATAGCTTACTCATCATATGAGTTCTCTAAAATGTTTATTAAACAACGTTTGATTGTAGAATGACACGCACACATACATATATGCCAGAGCTGCAAAGGAATGGTTTATAATCGAGTTATTTGATTTGCCTCGATTTAAAAAATTTTATATTTTGCTCCTATTGATAAAAATGTGATGAGTTATAGATATGTTGCTCTTGAAAGAATTATGTCAATTGAAATATATTCATCTTAAGTTGAAATTGCACGGCGTGTACTCCATTTTTTCAATCACAACGGTGTCACAAAATATCTAAAAATATTTTATTTTTATAACCAGGGGAGTTTAGGATTCACCTGTTAATAGGATTGCCGATAAAAAGCATGCTATTGACTAGCCCAGGTTACTCGACAATTCATACAAGAATTTAATAGATAATTTTTCAGGTCGGCAAGCCCTTTACCAGGTCAGCGGGAAGAAAGAATTTTTTCAAAATACCAAATATATAAAAGACTTGATGAATTATTGGTACTAGTGGATGGATGTGTTGTAGCATAAATGATAACACAAAATTCGGAAAAGCTAATATTTCGCATATATCATAATAAACAAACATGTAAAAATGAATATATATATATATATATATATATATATATATATATGTATATATATATATATATATATATATATATATAAATATATATATCGCCTAAGATTTGTATGGAATACATTGCATTGCCCTATATATTGCAAATTTTTAATAATTCAAGACAGAAGTAAACACAAATTAAGACTGCATTCATATATTATCGTAGTGGATATATTATGCACTGGAAGGAAGCCAAGATGTCATATGCGTTTTGAAGATACTCATTCTTTTAGAGTTCTGATGACAACATATGTAAATTGCTAAAACATGTTTAGACCGACATACCAATTATTATATGCGTACTAGTGATGTGTGAAAATTCGTATCTTAATTCCCTAGTATTCGGTAATTTATGAATGTTCGCATTCATTCGTATGCGGTATTCAGGCGAATATCTTCTGTATATTTTATAAGTAATATATAATGCTAATAAATCAGAAGTCTCAGGGAAATTTTTTATAAATAGCAAACAAACTATAATTGAAATTAGAAATAATTGGCTATAACATTGATGTTTACTACTAAAGATCAGTACATGTATGTAAGCAAAAATTTCTGACGATAACTAGAATTGGTGCAACGCGATGAAACCCATTTACATTGAAATGTAACGTTTGGTATAAAATGAGCGCACAACCCAGTTCAGTCCAAATATGACTATAATCTGGTAAAAAATAAATTAAGTCTATTTCTTTAAAAATGCTTAAATACTCATGTGACTGCTTTGATATTAAAAACAAATATGTATTTGCCATATATGTATATATATAGTCCGCTTAGAGTATAACCCTGCTTAGCCCACTTTTCCAAATATATGATATTTTGATGTAATCCAAAAGAAAAGTTTTTAAGTTGACCAAATTTTCGCGCACTCTCAAATTAAAAAACTAAGGTATGAAAATTAAGAACATATTGCAGTTTTTTATTTATTTTTATTTTTTTTTTGTTGAAGTATATCAACTGCCACAGTGATATACTTCAACATTTCATGTGAAATGTGCCAACAAAATTAATTTATTAACGTATACAAATGTTGAAATGTCTTGTCTAAAATTATCTACTTCTTCAAAAATACTTTATTCTCTTTTATGTACCAAAAGTTGCGACTTCAAAAGATAGAAAAATATAACAAATGAAACCAAACGACATCACAAGTAGGCACGGTGGTATATGCATACATTAGATTGTGTGATAGAAGCATGTTATCATTTTTGGAGATGTACGTCTTACAGTTTTGAAATTATTTCTTTTGTTTTATGTCACAAATGCCGCCTAAAGTTAATTTTTTTATCGATTAGTTCTATTATTATTCAAGAAGGAGTGGATAGCTGGTATGATAAAAAGAGCACTTTAGTATTTCAATTAACCTAAATTATGGTATTACTCGTATATGGAAAGTCATAAGATATAAAACGGGTTATTGATTTTTCGGTTTCAAAAGTAAAGTTAAATAGAAATGAAATATTTTTAGAATGCTCGGACAATTATGTACGGAATACAATGTAATTTAAATGATATACTTGGTAGCCGCAAGAATGTAACAAATTAACAAGAGCTAAAACAATAGGGCGTTTTATTGTTTTATATGTGTCCTACCTAATAATCAACAGAAGGTGAAACATATATACAGTAGGTGGTACTCTAGTGGTTTCTTTATGCGCTTTTATTTGTAAACAAATCTGCCAGCTACGTCGTTTGTTAGTAGCTCGGACAAAAAAACGAAAACGGTTGATTTCAACAATGCAGTGTAGGTAATTTGGCCGTAAATCTTGGCCAAAAATAATTTTTTCACTAACAATAATAATGTTTTTGGTAATGAAGTTCGATTAAGAATATGTCAAATCAAATAGCTGCGTATTTGGTTTTTTGTAGAAAACAAATATCAGCTGTTTTATGGGCAGTCGAAGTTGAGATTTGCAAACAACGTGCTCAGTGCATCATAAAAAGTTTAATTTTGATATAAATTAAAACGTCTTTTATCAGTTATTAAACACAAAGAAGGAAATCGTGCATAATATGGAGAAGAGAGGGGATAGTAAGTAGTTAAAAAAAACCAAAATAATTTGGTGGACGATATTGCTTTTGTTAACAAAACGTGTAATTCTAACTTCACCTCAAATAAATTACTTTTTCCATATATATAAACTTCGCATAAGCATTTGATAATTTTGGCAGTGGACTGCCGTATTATTCCTTAACGAAAAGTGTTAAGAAAAGAATTCTGAAATAATTTTTGTTTATTTTTCGTCTCGGTTTTTGATTTATATCATTTTCTTTCAGACAGCCTCAGATTGATATATAGTAAACTTTTTAATGTTTGGATTTGCGAAAAGAATAGAAAGGAAATAGCTGATGCAGTTTACAATTTCATTATCAGTGAAATAGATTTAAATAATGTTTCAAAACAAGACTTGGCTTCGTTGAAGCAAAAGGTACAAACTTTTTGTTTTGGTTGTTCAGCTTTACCGTAGCTACAGTTTTTCCAAATATAATGTATAAAAAATCAGGATTTCCAAAAATTCATGATCGAAAAACCGAAAAAAATGTTTTGTTCTCTAACTTTTTTGAAAAATCTCTGAGATAAAATACATTTCTGTCATACAATTTTAGTAAGAAATATTCAACGTACTCTTGGCTACATTTTTGCCGAACATAGTTAAGCGATATTTTTAAGTGCTGATTAGCTATTTGGCAAAAACTGATGACACCTTTTTTTGGGCATCATACCAATATTGGGAAACTTTGGAGGCCCATAAAAAGAAAACGGTCACCAACTTGACCGAACTGAGTATAGCGTTTTACTACATTTTGACAGTAGAATCGAACCCATGTAGTCACGATCTTGCTCTTTTCATTTTTCGCATAGTGTTACAAAGGGAAAGTATTCCCGCACAGCTTCAGTAAAATAAAGAATCATTAAATAAAATATTTATAATATATGTGCATCCTTTATAATCGGACACCTCTCGTCCGGTTAAGAGAAGTTTCACTGTAGAGTACCTTCGCTTGGAGTGGAATATGCGGTCAATGTGGAACCTTCACGTATTTCTTAAACTAACCCCCAGTTTTTTACTTCTTATTTAGGTACGAGATTAGTTAATTTTTCCATAAACTTAAGTTATGTTTAAATACACTTTCTGTTATTCAGTCAGACTTAAATACTTCAATTAATTTATGCAAAAAATGTGGTAGCACCATGAAATATGTAAACAAAAATCGCCATTGTTCAGAAAACATGTGTTTTGCTTATGATTCAAAGTATTTCAAGTGTTGTGTATGAAATTGTTTTAAGTTTCTCAATTGTGTTAAGAGTCTATTTGTACAATAAATACTGTTTTAGTCATTTTCGACTTTATTCTATTGATAATTAAATTTATTTACGCAACTTTTTAAAATTTTTTAGCAAATCTTTCTCAACAACACAATGTTTTCTTTTTTCTAAAAGAGAAAAAAGTCAAAGTCATATGTTTCTGTGCTCGATTTGAATAACATTTAAATGTCCAATGAGGGACATTTAAGTTTATTTAAGTTTGCGGTGAAAAACGAAATTTGGTATTTAAATGGCATTTAAAGTTAAATTACATTTAAATAACCGCCCATTTATTGGGCATAAGTGTTGCTTAGCATTTGTAAATATCAGCATTAGGGTGTTTACTCGAGTAATGTTTGCTCGATTAATAGAAAAAAACAAGCTCGTTTAATCGCTCGAGTAAATTAAAATCTCTGATCTTAAACAAAGATATATTGGAGTAATTTGACACGATTAATCGAGTTACTCGAGTAAAAATCATTCTTATAATATTTTAGTATCTTTTTTAGGTATTAATAAAATAAAACGACTAAAACTTTTTATATTGTATTCACTGACTACTAAGTTTGTTTGAGAGTATATCTGGTGCCCATAATTTTATTAAAATTTTCTTAAACATAACTTAAAAAATTCATTTGTATTATATTTAAGTTCAGGAATATTTCCTACATGTTAATATAGTTCCACGGCTGCAACAAAAGATTTTGCGTCTAGAAGAAGTTGAATTGAATACCTCGGGTGAAATGCTTGTGGACGAAAATCTTGATTCATACGAAAATAGTCTAGTAGCTGAATTAAACCAATATATTAAAAGTGTTCGAAATATAAAAGATACTAAAAGAGATTTTTATAACTTACTTGATGATTCTATGTATTTAGAAAAAAACAAAAAAGGATCAGAAAAATTGGAACTGCTTTTTAATGCTCTTCTTTATATTTCGCCAACTTTCACTATAAGTGAGAGTATTTTCAAAATCTGGACTTATTAAAGGCAAAGCACTTAAATTGCCTTTTATATTTTAAAGAATAACTTAGGCGATCAACTGAAATTTAGATATAATCACTTAAAATATTTATAGGTTATACATATATTTGGTAGGTTGCATATATATTGTAGGTTATACATAAATATAGTACAATTATTAATTTTTGTGAAATATTTTATTTTTGTTTAATTATAATATGAAATTTATTTGTTGGGTGGTTAAGCAATGTTTATATGCATTTCATATTATAATAGTGCAATGAAAATATGCCATATAGTTAATTTTTTGAGAATTGATGTTCAATTACATTTGATGTGAATTGTTGAACTTTTTTGTTAATAAAACACTATAATATTTTTTAACTTGTTGTATTAATTGAGATTACAAATATAAATATAAATACTTTATTGAAAAATTTTACTCGAGTAATTTTAAGATGAATATTTTTCTCGAGTAACTCGAGTAATTTTTAACGACTAACCGATTTTTGGAGAAGTTAAAAACCCCAATTTCCAGTTATTTGATTACTTGAACAATTGAAAAGTCTGCATATAAAGAATACAGGTACAAATTAGCAGTACGTATTTGTCTACATGTATAATTGTGCCGTTTATTTTCAGTTGGAGTTTAGTCAACTCTATTTTTCGCGTACATTGAAAAAAGAGTTTGGCTGGCATATTATGAATTTGTCTAGTTTTTCCTATAAGCTAATACACGATACAATATCTGTAATCTGTATGTACATCGTTTTAATATGTGTTATAAATTGATCATTTTTTTTTTGCATATTTCAGTCGGCTAATGTATAATACCTGAAGGTAGGAATTGTGGAATCCTAAAACGTAAGCTATCTTCTTCTGCATAAATATTTTAGGATGGATTCTGAGTAGTTTGTCCCATATGTTCCTTTCATCTTATTACATTCAGTTAAAATTAAGTCGGTGTAATAGGTCAGCACTGCAGATTATTGCTTTTCATAAATCATTTGCTAATGTAAATTTTTATGAGAGGAAATAAGAGCGAACATGTAATTCTGCTCCAACAAATTCTCTGTTTCTTGGAAAATAGATCTACGATTAATTTATCTCACACAAAGCCATTCAAACAGAGTCGAAATTAGCTACTTAATGCAGAACTAATTCACCTTTAGT
Source organism: Linnaemya vulpina (assembly GCA_963675445.1). Taxonomy (NCBI): domain Eukaryota; kingdom Metazoa; phylum Arthropoda; class Insecta; order Diptera; family Tachinidae; genus Linnaemya; species Linnaemya vulpina. The sequence continues at coordinate 83,152,984 of OY776276.1, read as the reverse complement.
TACTAACGTCAACAAAATTATAAAAAATGTCGAACTGTTTGGTATCGAACCTAAAACACTTAATGGCACTCTGCTACAATGTACTTATTTATACCTCTTTACTATCAAATAAGATGTTACGAAAAATGTGCTCTTTCGCTCAATTGCAGTGAAATCTTGTGAGCAGCAATTTTCCCACAAAATTCAATTTCACATAAATCAATCCCAACATGCCATGTTTAAATCACACAGACACAAAACTACAGCCTGGAGTGATATATTGGTAACGAAAGAGATCAATTGTAATTGTTGCAACATCCAGACATAAACAACCAACAGAAAAATGAACACAAATGCCATGCATGCTTGTTTGTTGCTAACGTCATGTAATCAAATCTAATTAACATTAATGTGCATTGTATGCTTATGAAATTGTTTTATTATTATCAAATCTTTTTTTTGCAAATAGCATTTGGAGATGATTGATTTCTAATTCACACGACAGCTATTGGCACAGGCAACGTCATATCTGCTTCAATGACACCGTTTCTGTTGTAGGAACAAAGTACAGAAAACTGATATTAACAATTACTTTTATTGACAACGACAACGAACAAGGAAACCGAGTATTACATATATCTGACAAGCTATGAAATTTCAACCTCTTAACTCTCACAAAAATCAAATTTAAGAAAAAATTAAATTGAAATTCACTATTTACAGTCACAAGTTGAAGAGTATTTTACGGAAATTCATGTTGATATGAACAAACCACATATATAAGGAACTAGAAGGCATCGCTGTTCATAAATTTTGATGTGATGCTAAACGATACGTCGGTAATAGATCAGCGTCCAAATCAAAAACCCATAGATGTAATTAATTCAATAAACGGCACAGAGATAAATTTGGTTTATTATACAGATCTCATTGTATACAAATATGTTCGGAATAAATAAATATATGAGACTGCAAATAATTACATGACACGGATTTTTATCAATAAACAAATTAGTTTTCAATAAATTTAGCTTAGATGAAAATCATTAAATAATTTTTAGAGCCTAGACATGTTTAAAATATCTAAAAATATTTTAAAAGAACACAAAATTATAGGAACTGATTTATGTTAAAATATAGTACTTCTTTTTTGTACCAACGTTTCTTTATACATTGAATAATAGTAACAATAAAATATTTACAGCGCTGATTTGATATGTTGGCTTGTTTTTAAAGTATTTAAGGTGTTGCCACAATACTCTTATAATAACAAAAAAACCCTTTAATTCGTTTTCTGTTTGATAAAAAGGATCGGAATCTAAAACATAACAAATAAACTCGGCGGAATCAAAACTATTCCGAATAGAATCTGTGACGTGGCTGATATAAACAATAAAGTAAAATACTCGTACATAAAAAGTTGGAGTTAAAGTCTTGTACCACGCCTTTTCTACAAGTTACATAAAAATGGCAATTCAATAAAACATATGCCTGAGAAGGACTTCAATAAGGGCTGAAGTGACAAGGTCTTCTGGGGTTCGCGTTGGGTAATTGTTATCATAAATTAATATACTGTTGAATTATCTTATATTAAAGAATTAATATTTTTAGATCCAAAAATAACAACAAACTTGGAATTTTTACTGCTTCAGGTGTGTCAGCCTGCACCTATCACTTTTATACATCACTTCCTGCATTTCACATCTAGAACCTTTGCACGGCATTTTTGTCAAATTTAATTTTTTATGCACATAAAAAGTTGGAGTTAAAGTCTTGTACCACGCCTTTTCTACAAGTTACATAAAAATGGCAATTCAATAAAACATATGCCTGAGAAGGACTTCAATAAGGGCTGAAGTGACAAGGTCTTCTGGGGTTCGCGTTGGGTAATTGTTATCATAAATTAATATACTGTTGAATTATCTTATATTAAAGAATTAATATTTTTAGATCCAAAAATAACAACAAACTTGGAATTTTTACTGCTTCAGGTGTGTCAGCCTGCACCTATCACTTTTATACATCACTTCCTGCATTTCACATCTAGAACCTTTGCACGGCATTTTTGTCAAATTTAATTTTTTATGCACTCACTATTTTTCGATATTAATACGAAAGAAAAAATTTCAAACTAATTGATAATTTGCAAACAGTATTCCTTTACAGTTTTATTAGGAATTTGTTTGAAATTCGTACAGAATTCTGTTAGACATTTAGGCAGAAATTAACGAATTATCTAAGACAAGAAGATGCGCATTCCTGTCGACACATATTCTGGCCGCCTTCATATTTAAATCAGGAAAAAAAATTCGCCAAAACCAAAAATCGTCCATCATACGTCCACATAAATGGTTTTAATATCTAAACAGAATACCGTTTACGATAGCATACATAAAATCTAAAGTATATTCTCGGATTAGAGAGTAAACTTGCTAAGTCACTTTTTTAAATATATGTTATCTTAACGTCACTCAAAAAAAAAGAGATGCCGCATTGGCTGTCTAAAATATTTAGTTTAATTTGAGTCTCCTCAATGCGAAAAAAAACTTATTTATTGGGCTAAATTTTTAAGCTGCGCGTAAAAAATGCTGTCTTGTAAAATTTGTGTGGAGTGAGTTAGTACGTTTGTACCTTAAGCAGACGAAATATTCCTTGTCTATGGTGATGGCTCATATGTAACAAATCATGTAAAATTCGTATACATACATCTATTATTTTGTTTTCTTGTTTTAATTATGTATGAATACGAAACAATGTCAAAACATAATGATAAACACAAATAAATTTAAATATACTTGGGAATGTTGGTTGGTTGTTTTGGTTTTACTTTCGTATGCGTTCGATACTTTCAGCTACTCTCAAGCATTCATAACAGAAACTTGTGTGCTTTTATCTTCTTCGAGACTTCATTTTTTACCTCTTTGTTTTGGCGCTTCTACTTGAAAACAGCCTTTCTTGTTTTATAAAATTGTCTTTGGTTCACGAATAATTTCGCTTGAACAGTGATCAAGTACTAGCGCAGTGGTATAAACAACATATTTTGTGTTCATCTCGTTTTTATGATATACAGTGAGAAAAATATAATACGTTAAATATAAAAAAATTATAATTTGTTGTTTGTATTTTTAACTAAATCGAAACAAATAATATAAGAGACCTATAATAACGAAAATTGTTCAAAATATTCGAATCTATAACAGTTTTCGTTTCCGTTTAACCCTTGGAAGTATAACCAAGTCTATGGAGACCTTTTGCATATAAAAGTGTGTATAACTTTATTGTTTTTCATGTTAGAAAGAAATACTTCTTCCATGACATCTTGGAGAAACATTCTCCACACGTAATAAACAAAGAATCATACCGATAGCAGCTATGGATTCGCGTTAATCCAGATTTTAAAGTAGTGTGGTTCAAACGTCAAAGGTCTGTGCAGACCTATGAATAATTTGTATGGGATATATATGAGGCAGGTGATTAAAACAGTTTTTGATAGAGATTTTGAAAGAACTTGTATATAAAATGCCAATATTGATTATAGCGCAAGCAAAATATTAGTATATCAACAGAATTTGAAGCTTAAACGGCTCTACATCTTCTTTGAAGGGCAATAACTTGAAATTTTCAATATAAATAAGAAGTAAAAACTGTAACTGTATCACTTCCATAAAACAGTCGCTTGAAGTGTAAATATAAAGTTATTTTAGTGAATAAAATTTTTTTGTTTTATTTTACAAATTCAAACGGTAAGTATTTTTATTATATTTCTTATGAATACTGCTTATTATAAAATTATCTTTGAATAAAGAAAAGTGACATCAGCATTCACTACTGATGATATGATGGACCTTGTGAACCGCACCGCCAGATTTTTATGTTTACCAGAAGAAGAGAGAAGCCAAATATTCAGGGTACGTATTCAAAGGACATTCGAAAGCAAAGATATCCTCTGAATATACTTCAAATATTTACTCTTATGGTAAGCGGACGCTCAGTTCTCAAATTTAGGTGGGTCGGTTATTGTATATAATATTATTTGTGTGAACAGTTCTTTACTGTCGAAATTAGTTTTGTCGATACCTTAGAAACTGTTTTTCAATCGCGTCACTCCACTGTATCATTATTATACAGATCGTGATGTTATAGTTGCTTTTTCTTTCCATTCTCTTCCTTCAACTCACTCTTGAAAGATTCTTTATAATATATTAAAAAAAGGAACAAAAACGAAAAAAGTGGGCATATTTTATAGTCGAATAGTTGAATGATTGTAATCATTCGAACCTATTTAATTCCATAATGTATTGATGTTTAAAGTTTTTTATGTATATATTGCTTAGCTTAAGATCACGGCAATTGTACAAGAATACAATAATGAAGGTTACTACTCTTTATATCCGTCCATTTTTTGAGTTCTTTCAAAGAACGAACGGAAAAAAGGACGTATATGTTGAGATTCAGCTTTGATACCATTTAGTTAAACATTTACAAATATGTTAAATGTCATTAGTTTGTGATGAGAAATAAATACATGTTAGCAATTCAATGATTGCATACTTTGAAAAAAAAGCTTATAAAATAAACCGATAAAAAATAAATAAAAGTAAAATATTCGTTTGTTGTATACAACAGACAGCAAACACAGAAGTTGTTCTTACCAAATATAGCTGAAATATATGAGAATATATAAGTATGGGAACATGTTGGAAGCTAGTTTCGATATCTAGGAAAGCGGGAAATTCCTATTAAAGAAGTAATATTTCTATATCAGCAGAACAATGCTATGTGAAAATTTATTGTACTTCTAAATTCCTTATACTGAAAGTCTATTAAGTTATTTATAAAAATTAAACCAGTGCAAGGTATTTAAACCGGATCAGACATACCAAAGTTTTAGCTGCAAGGTTGTTCTAGGATATTCAATATTACATGAGAAGTCAAAATTATCGTTATAATTCTTAAGGCTAGAATAGGTTAGGTAGAAAGGATGGGTAACAAGTTGTCTCAAAACCTTACGGAATACACTTATGCCTCAGTGTCATATCGCTTTCGTTTTAGAATATAGCTACTTACCACGATAAAAAGTCAAACCCATTCGATTGATTTCGTGAGAATCCTAAATTCCTTAATATACTTTCTTGAGTCTTTCTATATCTGACGTGATTCCAAAATTAAATATTTGTCTCCTAATTTGACAGAAGTAATGATTAATGCCCAGTTTTTGACTTCTTATTGTACAAAATTAGTTAAATTAGTAAACCAAAATCGCCATTGTTCAGAAAACATGTGTTTTGCTTATGATTCAAAGTATTTCCAGTGTTGTGCATGAAATTATTTTAAGTTTTTCAATTGTGTTAAGAGTCTATTTGTACAATAAATATTATTTTTATTGATTTTTTACTTTATTCTATTGATTAACTATATTTATGTAACTTCTTAAATTTTTTTAGCGAATTTTTCTCAATATCACAATGTTTTCTTTTTCTAAAAAGAAAAAAGTCAAAGTCATATGTTTACTCTGTTCCTTTGTAAACAGATCGGTTATAATTATTATTTACTCTAGACAAAGCAAAAAAATAATAATAATAATTTGGGGTACTCAAATGGTGTGCTGTTAAGTCGCATTAACGACGTGTTGTGTAAATATATAGAATGCTTCTGTTGTTCTGCAAACACGTTTACTTTTGTATCATAAAATACCCACCAAGACCAGTACAAATTGTTTGCAATATAGCTTTATACATAATATGCATATATATAAGGACGGCAATGTTTTTATTTTCTATACAGATTTGGTTCGAACGTGTATCAGAGAAACCTAATCGGAGCAAAATAAAATGAATTAACCCAACATATTTTTATACCCTTCACAAAAAAGTGAAAGGGTATGTTTAGGTTTGTCATTCCGTGTGTAATTTCTTCGATATCAATTTGCGACTCCATAAAGTATATATGTATATTCTGGATCCTTATGAATAGCGATGACGATTGAGCGATGTCCGTCTGTCCATCTGTCTGTACGTGAAATCGGTTTTCCAAGCCCCCAGAAAAGCTAGAGACTTCATTCTTGGACTGACTCATGATCGGAAGGACGGTTCCAGAGGTGGGAAGCTTACACCTATTTCTCGGCGCAAAATTAACACCAAAAACCAATTATTTTTTTGTTTATTTGTAAATTTAACCTATTTCATGCTTTGGGACTCCTCAATTGTCTATTTAAAACAAAAAACAAAAAAAAACTTTCCAGGGATGGGAAATGAAAAGTTTTTTTTGGCACATTCGGTATTTTGTGGTCATAAAATACCTAAAATGTTTGAAAATTTTAAGTTTTTCTTAAACAAAACCGTTGAAAAAACCACCATGAAAATTTGCATAGAAGAAAAAATTTTAAAAGTTAAAAATTCTTATCCAGGGTTAAGAAATTTAAATTATTTTTACACATTAAATGAACCAAAAATCAACTAACGGTTGTTTTCCTGGTTAAAATAATTTTTTTTTATATTGGTAAAACAAAATCTTATATTTAAAAAAATAGAAATTTCGATTCCAGGGTTGGATAACTGAAAGTGACAGAAATGGTTACAAATTTGTATTTTTTTTTTAAATAAATCCGCTTTGTATATCATAAAGACTTGCATTGTTAACAAATAATTTAAAAAAATATAATTTTTGCCACAAGGTGTGGGAAATTAAAATATTTTTTGGTATATTCGGTATTTTGTAGTACATAAAATAACTAAAATGTTTAAAAATATTAAGTTTTTCTTAATAAAAACCGTATTATACAACATGAAGAATTGCACAGATGAAAAAGAAAATGTTAAAAATTGAAAAATCTCACCCAGGGTTTGGAAATTAAAATTGGTTTATATATTAAATTAACCAAAAATTAACTAACGTCGTTTTTTTCCTGGTTAAAACTATTTTTTATTCCGGCAATACTAAATTGGTATCAAAAATTAAAAAAAAAAATTAAATTAAAAGGAAAACTACAAATTTGTAGTTTTTCTTAAATAAAACTATTTTATGCCTCATTACGAGTTGCCTTGGTAAAAAAAAAAAACAAACAAAAAATTAATTTTCGCTTCCAGGGATCGGAAATTGAAATATTTTTGTGCATAAAAGTAACCAAAAGAAACAACTAACGGTTTTTATTTTCTAACAATAACCATTTTTTAATTTAGAAATTCAAAATTGGTTTCAAAATTAAAAAAAAAAATCACAATTTTGATTGCAGGGTTGGATAACTTCAATGTTTTGTGATACCTGAACGTGACCAAAATAGTCACAAATTTGAAATTTGTTTAAATATGTTGGTAAAAAAACAAACAAAAAAATTCTCGCTTCCAGGGATGGGAACTGAAATTTTTTTATACATAAAAGTAACAAAAAAGCAACTAAGGCCGTTAATTTTTACTAATTAAAACTATTTTTAATTTAAGAAAAGCAAAATTTGCATCAAATATTAAAAAAATCAAAATTTCGTTTTCAGATGTGAAAAATTAACTTTTTTTTTTCATTCATAAAAGTAAGCAAAAAGACAACTGACGTTATATTAATATTTATATAGGCTAAATTGTTCTAACTTAGTTAAAATCACAGAAAGACATGACGATAAATATTCCTAGGCACAAAGGAAGTCAACATCAGTTTTATTCAGCTTACACAGCAGAGCAGAACAGCTGTTTTCGAAAGTCGCAACACTTTCATCTTCAGTGCTCATGTGTATATTGTGTTTATCACCACTGTTTAGGTGGCTTAGTTGAATGTGATAACAGTTTTCTATTTACACAAAAAAAGGACTGTATCAACCTGATTTTAACACTTGTGTGTTATAATACCTGTGTTACCATTTGATTATTTTCTTCATGTCCCATTTTTCTGAATTTTTTGTTCCATTATACATTAAGTCAAACTTTTTTGGTTTGAATTTTATACTTAAGTATATGTGAACGTTTTTCCAATTTTCATTGGTAGCTCAAGCCAAAGCTTAAATTGTATCTGCTGTGTAAGTTGAATAAAACTGATGTTGACTTCCTTTGTGCCTAGGAATATTTATCATCATGTCTTTCTGAGATTTTATCTAAGTTAGAACAATTTAGCCTATATAAATATTAATATAGGAAAATAAAAATGTTCAGTAAAAATAAAATCACACTGGCAGAACAAAATTGGTACTTAAAAATATATATTATGCCAGACGTACGTTGGTGTAGGCTATATAAGATTAAGCACAGCCGAATATAGCAAGCAATAAAAACAAATTTTTTGGGAAAATTTAATTTTGAAAAGGTGGATTTTTTTAAAGAAGTATGCTTATTCCAGGTGTTAGTAACAGTTCTTTGTGTTTCTGTGCTATTATATGCTTCTGTGCATCAATTTTCAATCAAAACTGCTTCTCATGGTGGTTAATGTAATTTTCGGTTACTATAAAAATCGAGAATAGTAAGTGATTATAATTTCGGAGATTTTTCAAAAGAATTGCATTTTTGAATTTTTTTTATTCTTACTTAATATATATGAAAACGAATTTTTTAATATTATTGGACTGAACTTCAACTTTTAAATCTTATTAGGAATTGTAACAAATGCAATGAAAATAAGAAACAACTCCCTTAAAAGTTTTTTAATATTGTGTTGTTGATTTTAGTCCTATTAAATTATATTGCTATTAAAAATATATTTAACGGGTTATTTTCTTTATACACCTTCAGGATAAATACTGTTTCAACTGGATAATAAGAGCCTTACTATCTAACCTTTATTATAACGGTAAGTCTGAAATTAAAAATATGCTTGAAAAATGTTGCCCCTTAATATGCTTGAATATAATTATAGCCTAATTATTACATAATTTTTAAGTTCTTTTACATAAAAGTGATCATAAAGCCGAACAATAGTGTGTCAGCTCAATGAATTTTACATTTGGCTGACATCATTTTAATCTCTTTATTTATTTACTTAAGATATATGAAAAAATGCCTTATAGACTAGTCAAATATAAGGACTTAACAATGTTTTCGGATACAATTGAAAAAGATTTTATTAATATAATTGCAAATTCTTGTATTGAAAAATAAAATTTCTCTTACTGAAGTCATTATTTTATAAAAAGTCTATTAAGTTATTTATAAAAATTAAACCAGCGCAAGGTATTCAAACCGGATCAGACATACCAAAGTCTTAGCTGCAAGTTCGTTCTGGGATATTCAATATTACATGAGAAGTCAAAATTATCGTTATAATTCTTAAGGCTAGAATAGGTTAGGTAGAAAGGATGGGTAACAATACACTTATGCCTCAGTGGCATATCGCTTTCGTTTTAGAATATAGCTACTTACCACGATAAAAAGTCAAACCCATTCGATTGATTTCGTGAGAATCCTAAATTCCTTAATATACTTTCTTGAGTCTTTCTATATCTGACGTGATTCCAAAATTAAATATTTGTCTCCTAATTTGACAGAAGTAATGATTAATGCCCAGTTTTTGACTTCGTATTGTACAAAATTAGTTAAATTAGTAAACCAAGATCGCCATTGTTCAGAAAACATGTGTTTTGCTTATGATTCAAAGTATTTCCAGTGTTGTGCATGAAATTATTTTAAGTTTTTCAATTGTGTTAAATATTATTTTTATTGATTTTTTACTTTATTCTATTGATAATAAACTATATTTATGCAACTTTTTAAATTTTTTTAGCGAATTTTTCTCAACATCACAATGTTTTCTTTTTCTAAAAAGAAAAAGTCAAAGTCATATGTTTTCTCTGCTCTATTTAAATAACATTTAAGTGTTCAATAAGGGATATTTAAGTTTTATTTAAGTTGTATTTAAATATGATCTGTAAAAATTTATTTTGTATTTAAATAGACTTTAAGTTTAAATAGAACTTAATTTTGAAGTTAAAAACTGGGCATAACTGTTTCGCCATTTACTTGGTAGGTTCTGCATATTATATCACCGCCAATATACTTGTTGGGTAGCTCCATAACTTATGCTTAATCTTAGAATTTCTTTCGTCTGGTTGTTATTTTATCAACATTAGCATTCTACCAATCTCTGATATGCTGCTTTACGGCCCTATTAGTTCAGTTCGTTTTTGAAAGTCTGAAATTGTTTACGTTTTCTATTGTAACGTTTGTCATTAATTATACCATATTGCCTAATATTTTAGTATCTACTACCATGTTTATACGCACATCTTATTTGCAAATAACTAATTCACTATTTATACGACAAATTGCACACAGAACTTATGTTATTGTTAGTAATGCCAGGTGCCGAAAATTTGATTGTTTGGTAAGCTGTTATCATAAAAACTACACAAACATTCATGAGGTGGCAACGTCTTACATTTTATTTGCAAATAGTGTCGTTATTCACGACTTATTTGCGTTAATAAGTCACAAAAAAAGGTATACGGCAACATTTTTATTTTTTTATTTGCAAATAAGACGTGCGCATAAACGTGGTATATAGTACCTCAATACTTCCATCATCATCCTCACATTATAAGACCCTACGAGATTGAACTGTGAGATTTCTTGGGGCTGTGTGATATCTTGGCTCTCCACCGGTTGCCAATCTCTGATCCCTACTATGAAGTATCTTGTTAACCATTCTGGCTGGTATTATGTCATGTATCACCTGTGTTTCAATTAGAAGGGCTCATGACATATTTTTCATCGCCTTAGTTGATGTGGTGCTTATTGCGTAACACGTATCGATACAGCACTGTCTTTATATTAAGAGAGCATATAAACATAGTATATTCTCATATTGTAATAAAATATTTTCGTTTGTGAAGATTATTTAACTAACTTTACATTATAATTGAGAATGTAAAAACAAAAAATTAATAAAGCAACTAACAAATTAGCAAAAATCCATTCTAGTTTGATATCTTGGATACTTTTATATGATATTTAATGTATTATATATAAATTATTATTTTTACTAATTATTTCACACTTGAGCATACATACTGACGTGAACAATTTCAAAGTTTTGAAAGAATGTAAAATAGTTTGGAAATTTTTAAAAGATTATTCCAAATATCTTCGTATTGTTATATTAACTCAACTTCAATGGCATTTGTTGTCTTCTTTCAGTTTTTACTAGAAAATTTCAACAAATTTAACTGCAGCTTGAAACTAGCAACTGTAACTCCAAATATTGCTAATGTGTGGTTTACAGATCATAATTACTAAACAATTTAAAAAGTATGAATGTGAGGAAAATCATTTCGCACCTTTTTTTCTAACGAATATAGATCAAAAAATTTTTTTTCTGATTTCTGCTTTGCTTAAGTGAATATGGATTTTATTTAGAATACTTAATGAATCCTCGTGCACAGATTCGCAGTTCCGATCCGAATTTTATCCTTTGCTATGTAGAAAGGCAGAAGTTAAGTAGTGCTAGTGAGACTCGATGCTCTCGAATAATAGTAAACTAGTCTGTCTTCACTTAAAAAAAATAATTTCTAAAGATGCTTTATGTTAACTGACTCAGAGCTGCTTTGCGACTTTTAAGTCTGCAGTTTTGACTGGGAAAAATTTGGAAAAAGAAACTTTTGGAATTCTGTTTTGTTTTTCCCTTGCGTTTTTCTCTTAAAAAAGCAAAGAAAAATTCAACGAAGAATATGTTAACTAAAACGATATTCTCTCCCCCACCCGTAATATGCTACCTTGCAGACTAAATGTTTCCCACTCTGCCTAAGCGCATATAGAGATGAATATAATATTGTGGACAGTGGATAGCAAATGCATCTAAAAATTTCATTCAAAGGATATGGGCATAAGAAAAAAAAATTTTTTTAAATTATCTGTTGTGACTCGTTATGATTTAGTGTGAGATATCTTACTAAATGTATAAGTAAAAGCAAATATCAGCGTATTATTTTGTGCACACAATGTATTTTTAGTTTTGTGTACTGGGTTCAAGATGTATATTTTGTGTTCAAAAGAGTTCAAATGTGAAGGACATGGAAAAATGTTTTTCAAAAGCTTGTTTGCGTTCTCTGGGATTATGTATGTGTGCGCTCGTCCTTGTTTCATACAAAGAGAATTGCAAAAAAAAAGGGAATTTTGGTTCCCATTTCGTTATTTTTTCTGATGCAGGTCGATAATAAAAAGATGAATATATTGTGTTTCCTTAAATATTGCCAACACAAAACATAAAAAGTTAATGTAAGTCTTACGGTTAGTATAGTAAAAATCAGAAAATTGTGGTCAACATATTAAAGAAAACAAGTAAAAGTGCTATCTTCGGCTGTGCCGAATCTTATATACCCTTCACTAACGTACGTCTGCTTTCTAACTTATAAAATAGTTTCAGTTAGCAAAAAATAAAAACAACTTCAGTTGCGTTTTTTGGTTACTTAAAAAAATATTCCAAATTTCCCAACCTTGGAAAAGAAATTTTAATTTTTCAAATTTTTTTTTTTAGCGATAGAAGTACTTATAATGTGTAAAGCGGTTCTATTTATGCAAAAGTACAAATTTTTAACCGTTCATGTTATACAAAATATTGCAGTATCCAACCCTGGAATCGAAATTCTTATTTATTTTTTAATTTTTAATACCAATTTTGTTTTGCCAAAATAAAAAATAACTTTAACTTGGAAAAAAACGACATTGATGGGAACTTTAAATTTTTAAATTTATTTTTAATCGATGCAAATCTTAATGATACCAAAATTGGTTTTATTTAAGAAAAACTTAACATTTTTAAACATTTTAGTTACTATATGTACCACAAAATACAGAATGTGACAAAAACAAAAAAAAAAAAATTCCCACCCCTGGAGACGAAAACTAAATTTTTTAAAATAATGTTTTACCAATGCAAGTCTTTATGATGTATAAAGCGGTTTTATATAAGAAAAATTTTTAGCAATTTTTGTCACTTTGATGTACTACAAAACATGCAGTATCCAACACTGGAAACGAAATTTTGATTTTTTTTTTTAATTTTTGATACCAAATTTGTTTTGCAGGAATAATAAAAAATAGTTTTAGCCAAGAAGAAACGACGATAATTGATTTTTGGCTATTTTATTGTATTAAAAAATTCAAATTTCCTAACCCTGGATGGGAACTTTAAATTTAAAAATAGTTTTTCATCCATACAAATCTTCATGTTACCAAAAACGGTATTATTTAAGAAAAACTTAACATATTTATATATTTTAGTCATTATATGTACCACAAAATACCGAATGTGCCCAAAAAATATTTCAATTTCCGATCCCTGGAGGCGAAAATTAAAACTTCTTAAAATTATTTTTTACCCATACAAGTCTTCATGATGTATAAAGTGGTTTTATTTAAGGAAAACTACAAATTTGTAACCATTTCTGTCACTTTCATGTACTACAATATATATTAGTTTTCGAGCCCTGGAATCGAAATTTGTTTTTTTTTAAATTTTTTTTTACCAGGACAAAAAATAATTTTAACCAGGATAAAACGACGTTAGTTGATATTTAGTTATTTTAATGTACAAAAAATATTAAAATTTCCTAACCCTGGATAAGAATTTTTAAATTTTTAAATTTTTTTCCATCTATGCAAATCTTCCTGATGTATAAAACGGTTTTATTTAAGGAAAACTTAAAATTTTTAAACAATTTAATTATTATATGTGCCACAAAATACCGCATGTGTCAAAAAAAATATTAAATTTCCGATCCCTGGAATCAAAAATTTAATTTTTTTTAAATTATTTCTTACCAATGGAAGTCTTCATGATGTATAAAGCGGTTTTATTTAAGAAAAAATTACAAATTTGTTACAACTTTCGTTACTTTCATGTACTACAAAATATTGCAGTACCGAAACCTGGAATCGAAATTTTGATTTTTTTTTTAATTTTTGATACCAGTTTTGTTTTTCCGAAATAAAAAGTAGTTTTAACCAGGAAAAATGACGTCAGTTGATTTTTGGTTAGTTTACTGTATAAAAAAAATTTGAATTTCCTAACCCTGGATAGGAACTTCTAATTTTTAATTTTTTTTCATCGATGCAAATCTTCATTACACCAAAAACGGTTTTATTTAAGAAAAACTTTAAATTTTTAAACATTTTAGTTGTTATATGTACCACAAAACACCGAATGTACAAAAATTTTTTTTTTATTTTCCATCCCTGGAAATTTTTTTTTTTAAGTTCTAAATGCACAATTGAGGAGTCTCAAAGCATGAAATAGGTTCAATTTTCAAATAAGCAAGAAAATAATCGGTTTTTGGTGTTAATTTTGCGTCGAGAGTTTATTGTATTAAAAAAATTTGAATTTCCTAACCCTGGATGGGAACTTTTAATTTTTAATTTTTTTTTTCATCGATGCAAATCTTCATTACACCAAAAACGGTTTTATTTAAGAAAAACTTTAAATTTTTAAACATTTTAGTTATTATATGTACCACAAAACACTGAATGTACCAAAAAAAAAAAAAATTTTAATTTCCCATCCCTGGAAAAAATATTTTTTTTTAATTTGTAAATGGACAATTGAGGAGTCCCAAGGCATGAAATAGGTTCAATTTTCAAAAAAGCAAGAAAATAATCGGTTTTTGGTGTTAATTTTGCGTCGAGAAATAGGTGTAAGCTTCCCAGCTCTGGAACCGTCCTTCCGATTTTGCTGAATACCACTCTAGTTAGCTCACTTCCAATCGATCAGTCCAAGAATGAAGTCTCTAGCTCTTCTGGGGGCTTGGGAAAACCGATTTCACGTACAGACTGACGGACAGACGGACATCGCTCAATCGTCATCGCTATTCATAAGGATCCAGAATATATATACTTTATGGGGTCGCATATTGATATCGAAGAATTTACACACGGAATGACAAACCTAAATATACCCTTTCACATTTTTGTGAAGGGTATAATGAAAGTCTACACTTGACGCATATAACAATTAAACTGTTTAAATACTGGAGATACATATAATTTCGTTAAATATACTAATAGTTTTTGAAATTATCATCAGGAAAAATTGTTTTTTGTGGGTTAAGCACGTCTTAACTAAATTTCAAAATATTCCAGTTCTTCTTAGCTTATGCTCAAACTTTTAGAAACCAACTGAGAACTGCGTAAAAAGTACCAACGTAGGATTTGACATTTTAAAAAATTCTATTTTATATAAATTTTTTTGTTGTATATCCATATTTGCGCAATTACCTTGTACATGCCAAACAATAAAACTACTTAACCCCAGAATGTTTTAAAACATTTGAGCCAATACGTCATGGTCTGGGCATACCACGATTGAAAAGACCAGCTAAATAAACTAAACAAAATTTTTTACATATTTTTCGTTTATTGAAAACAACTTTGTTTAATTATGGGGTAAGTTTTTAATATAATTAATAGTTAATAAATTAACTATTTGACATAATGTCATTGTACTATTATAATATGAAATTTATTTGTTGGGGGGTTAAGCAATGTCTATATGCATTTCATTGGCGCTTTATACCAAATCTTTAGTAGACTTTAAACACAGTTCTGAAAAATCTAAACTTAAATCCAATCGTTGCTTTAACTTTGCAAAGTCTTGCGAGTACAGATTTTGACGTACTTGCAAACATTTTCATTCACGTAAATACAACAACAATCCAACAACAAAATATCACTGTCGAGAGGTAAACTTTGTCAGTGCAAAAAGTTATTTTTTGGTCCAGCTAAACCATGAGTTGCACTTAGTGAACTTGCTCTGCCGATTCACTCCAAATTTGGTTTATTCGATTCAGAATAACTCTTTTTTAGAATTCATAACTCATATAATTTTTCCTACATAAGAAATACTATTGCATGCGAAAGTCAATGATAGTGTGGCCAGACCATGAAGGTTAATAATAAGGCAACACGAGAAATACAGTTTATAAAGGGTGACCCAAAATTACCGAGAAAGTTTGGGCATACTAATGCTTTTTATTTCAGATATTTTTTTGTATATACATAAAATAGCAACGTTGTCGTGTGGCCGATTAACTGTAATTCAGCCAGAAGTTTAGATCTACTAAGGTGTGGTCTTCGGAGGTTTAAATGGTAAAAAAGGACGAAAAACTCAAATTTTATATCACGCAAACTGATGAACAGGCTAATAATTTAAAGTGGAAAAGTTCTTATGTATGAGCTCTTAGGGGTTGACATTTTATACTTTTTAGCACTCCAGATATCTTGGAAGGGTTAAAATTTGGGGATAAATGGACTCATAATAGTGCTCAGTAGTAGTTTGTCCGCGTTATACATACATATATATATATACATATATATATATATATACAATATATATATATATATATATATATATATATATATATATACATGTATATATATATATATATATATATATATATATATATATATATATATACATGTTTGGTCACTCCACAAATTTGCTAATCTATAGTATATTTCGGAAACTTTTAATCGCGTTTTGCTTTTTTGAAAAAGTTTCGAATATGTTTTAATACTTTTTAAAAACTTGCAAACATATATCTTATTCGGCGCTCTTTTTGTTAATAATGGGTGATTTTCTTAGAGCTATCGAATTTGATTAAAAAAACGCTTAAAAGGTAGAGGAATTTATGAAATCGTCATTTGAGTCGACAGAACGATCTATATAATTTAATGTTCAGACCGGGGTTATACCTTGAATTGGATCATATACTGGGTGCAATTTCGGCATACATATAACATATCCGCCGGTACCTCATGAATAAGTTCTTCAATATTGACTTCCAGTGCTTCAACAATTGCGGGCTTCTTCTTGTAGACATGAGCTTTAATGCAGTCTGAAAAGAAATTGGCCGCAACCGTTAAACAAATTGTTCACCAAATTCGTGTCTTAATTGCGCCACTGTTTCGCATGCTGCTTGGCATGTGGCACCGTCTTGTAGAAAGCCCATGTCAGCCAACTCCAGCTCTTCCATTTCGAACAAAAAAATAAATATCTAATCATTGCACGATAGCGCTCGAACAGCGCCGAATTGATTATTCAGAATCATCAGTAACACTGGCAGATGCAGCTGCGATACTTTACGAATGTATGCGTGTCGGAATTTTAATGTCCGATAATGAAAATTGAATGCGAAATTTAGCAAGATTTCGAACAGCTGGTGTAAAATGGAAGTAATGCACGATGCACTTTCTTAACCGACCACGAATTTTTATGATAAAAATTGAATTTATAGACGAAACTGAACATGTTTAACATTAACATGTTGCACGAAAACAGCCGATCTGCCAAAAGCAGTGTTGCCAAAAAGAAAGTTGCTTAAAAATCACTCTATATAAAAGCACAAGTGCACATTCATCTAGAAATAATTATAATCTCTACCTATCAGTAGCATAAGGTGGAACTTTTAGGAATTTAATTGCTAAGGTGTATAAAAACGAATGAAATCAGAAACTGTATATCTGAAAAAATGCGATGGATGGACTAAAAATATAAAAAGCATAAAAATAACGCTAAAAAATAATTCGATCCATCTTTGGCATTTTTTGCTGTATATATGAAATGTTGAGGGTTAAAAATTAAATATAGCATTTTCAACTCCATACATATCTTATGCTACAGTATAGTTAAGGAAAACTTTTTTCGCATCACATTCTTCTGCAAAAAATTTTTAAATTTTTTAGGCACATACACCTTTTCGGTAATTGTTTTGTTGAACAGTACTTAATTAAAAAAGGAGCTTTCTTAAAATATCCTTTTGCAAAAACCTACTTTTAAAGCACCCCAAGTATGATATTATCAATATCATTAAGTAAACGGCCTTTTAATTACTTCATTTTACTAGGGTTGTTTATATAACTTTTCGTTTCAAATAATACCAAAGAAAACAGTCCGGAGTGAACGCAAAGACCAACTGGAATTCTGCTTACGTGAAATAGTTCTTCAATTAAGGATGTTACGTAAAAAGCCTGTTGCTGTAGCTCCATCCTTTGGATCTATATCTGCGGATGCGTTAACACGGCTGACCAGAAGCAGCGGCATCGTCCTATTTTTCAAAATAGAAGAAAATTAAATGCGATGAAACTCCTTACAAATCAGAAATATGTCACTTTTTAGCCGTTTTTCTGTAATATATTGTTGACTAGTAGTTAAATGACTCGTGCATGTTGCTGAATTATGTACCACTGTTCCATTTAAAACAACACAAGTCTTGTACATTTATTTGGGAATTTTCGTTTAAACTCTTTAATATTGATTTTGTGCTGATTCTTTTTACCCAATATGTTACTAAAAAATTCAGAACACTGAGTTTTTGTTATGACTTTGATATTTGTTTTAGACTTCTCAGTTATTAAAGTGAAAGTTTGAAATTAATATCTTTAGTTATTCTAAGAAATGTTCGGTAAATGTTCCCTCATGGTCTGCTCTAGCCCCCGTGAAATGCTCATAGAAACTAACGAAACTGGAAAAAAAAATCAGAACAAAATTAAAAAAAAAATAAATTATAAGGAATTCAAACCCCTTCAGCTAGTCCATATAGCAAATAATAAACTAAATTTATTTGAGATATTGTTTCAATTAATTTATTAAATATTTATTTTGTTTGATGATTTGTTTAATTGAAAAATAGTTTTTAGATGAAATATTTGTCGTACAATATTTTCATTATAATTATAATACTTTGCCTAGTGTTGGCTAGAGTTATGATAACCCAGTATGAGAATTAAGAATTTATAACTCCCTTTCTACTTTCAATAACATTTATTTGGTCGAAATAAATTAAGGCCAAGATTTTTCATACAACGCTAACCGTGGCAACACAATTTGATATATAACAGCTCATATCGATTGTCATTGGATTCATCATAATAAATAACCAACCAAAAGCTCAAAATATAATTTTTGGGTTATTTGATATGCAAGAATAGAATGTTTTGGTGATCAAATATGGCACAATAAATGTTAAATTAGTGTTTATGGACTGCTGAATTCAAACAAATATATGTTTGCATATGGCTTCATATATTTTCAACCAACTGAGGACTTAAATTTTTAAGTAATATTTTTAATGGTAATTACATTCTTTATATTGGTTCAAAGAAAATAAAATCAACAAATTAATTTTTATAAATATATTAACTTGGCTTTATACGATAATCTTAACAACTTTTAATTAATTTTAAGTGTAAACCTCATTTCAATAAAAAAAAATAAATGCTAAGATAAATTTTAAAAGATTTATAAATATTTGTATATATTCCACAGACAAATCTAAATACTTTTCTAAAACCAGTTCTCTCTAATTAAATGCAACATAAACTTTATCGAATATCATACACATTCTTAATATATGCAAGTAGTTCAACCAAAAATAAAAAAAGAATAACAAACATTTCAAACATTCAAGATGATGATCTTGATTGAACGAAACTAACCAATCTGATGGGACTAAAAAGTTTCTTTATAAAGTAATATATTCATAAAACAAATTCAATTTAAATAAAAGATTTATATAAATTCATAAAACAATGCAATAATACTAAAAGAAATGTTATAAATATTTACACATATTTGAATTTCTTTACAAATAATTAATCGGTTGACAATTTGTTCAACGTCATTAACTTAATCTACATAAATACATTACCGACAAAATGCATTTAATATGAATTATTCTACAGTTCCAATATACTTTTAATGCATTCTAAGAAGATATGGTCAAAGTAGGCAAATATTCCATGAGATGAAATAATAACAATTAAAGACATAATAATACCAGTACGCACGTTGTGTAACTCTCGCATCGAGAAAAGTTTCGACTGATATGTTTGGAATGAAATAAAAATGACAAAAACTGAAACTACACCTTTTTTTATTTTTTTGTCAAATAACAGATGACACGTAAGCCAATTTACAGAAAAGTGTATAATATACTCACAAACAAAAACGTGGTGATGTAAAATATAACAAATAAAACATATATATTGAACATGGAAAAAGTGAGTAGTTGATTCTTAAGTGATTTTTTCTTGAATACAATATTTTTCCTTTATAACTTTTGAAAAATATGTGAATTTTTAAGCACAAAAAATAAAACTGTTTTGTAGGCAGACAACAATAAAGTCACTCTTTATACTAAAAGATTTCAAATTAAAAATAAATCACTGTTTTCCGACTTGGAATTATATTTTGTAGCACTTTTAAGGTAACAACGTATTCTTTTATAATTTTCAACTGGAGTTATAGATACACGCTTTTCTTACTTTTCAAGATACGGCGGAAGTTCTCACTAAGTACAGTAGCATGTCGAAAAATCCAACAACGATAGTAGAGAATTAAGAGATTTAAAATTTTTTCAAAATTATGGAGTTGTGTACATATATTAATAATACTGAATTAACAATAATACATGGTTAATAAATTCCTCAATGTTTCGGGAGATTCACTGCAGGCTTTATATAAACCGATAATGAACAAAAGCAAGAAAATGATTTTTAAGCAACTTTTGCTAAATTTGAAGGAAGTAACTGAAGTCAATGAGGTACCTATATTATTTCCTCTCTACCCTATATGTCGTACAAGACTCCACACTCAAATTAAGGTGCGCTCTGAAAAGAACTTGAAAGATGGATAATCGAACTTCGAATCGCATTACAACATACAAGCACTACTTCCAATCTTAAAATATACCTACATGCAGGCAGTTATCCATCTATCGGTTAAAATTTATACCTCCGATTACTTCGAATCTGACAATGCTTATGTCATTCTATTCTCTAACGAAATTCAGTCTATTATACGTATAGAATAAAAGAAATGAAGCGATTCACGATTGAGCATAAGTGCGATTTATTGGTTTTTCTTAAATAACAAAGGTAATTGGTCGGAAATCACACGAAAATGCAAAACTAAAATAAATCATCTCTTCGGATGAAGGTAATTTTCACGGTAGCAGCTACGCTGATAAGCGAAAATCGCCATATTTCGGGTTCAGAAAACACACTCGCTGTCTTACATGATCCAATGCATCCATTTCGAGTGACTTTATGGGGCGGCTGGTGAAGCGGAGTCATCATTGGCCCATATTTCTTTGCAAATGAAGTCGACACAATCATTATGATCAATCGACGCACCTTTCGTATTATAATAACGGAGCTTTTTGTCCCTGTTTCTTGTGTTTTGAACAGGACGGTGCAACTTGTCACACATATTATGCCATTTCGATTTATTGCATCATATGTTCCATAATTATTTAATTACCCAAAATAGTGAAGGCAATTGATCGCCAAAAAGCTGCAATTTAACACCATTGGACTTCTTTCTGTGCAGCGCTGTTAAACAAAAGTATTATGCTTACAAACCAGAGACTATTGAGCATTGAAGGCCAACATGCGTTATGTCAATGGGATCGAATCGATATTTTATCTCTAATCGGAACAATTGTATTTCACAACAAATCAATTAATTTGGCAAGATTTAAAACCGTTTTCGTTTTTTTTTAAATGTATGAGAAATTTGTTGCAGTTAATATAAGTGTCATTTCTTTTCCCAAATTCATGAAATTAAAATAATACTTTTTTAGATCGAATAACTCAAACGCATAGGATAGTACAAAAACCAGGTGATGAAAGCCTTGCAATTAAAATTAGCGTGCAGTTACAGGGATGGCCTTTGGGATTAACAGTTTTCCACACATATTTTCAAGAAACCTCAACTGAACTCATGCAATTGCTGCGAAATATTAAGAACAAAAATGAAAAATGGGAAAAATGCAGAAGAAGAGTCCATCGTCGTTATAAGGTAGATTTCTGCTATGAGTGTAAACAAAAAAGATAAAGAGCTTTGCATAAGTGACAAATTCGTAAAGATGTTCACATTTGATTTGCAACAGTATCTTCTCGCTTCATATTTAAAGACTAGAAGATAAGCTTAAATTTAAATATTTTAGGCACTTTCTAGTGGATTATTAATGATCGGTTCCTCAAACATGCATTTCGTACATACCACTTAATATTATTAACCTGCTTATTACATTGCTCTGCAAAAAATACTATTTTGTCTCTCCTTTAAATAAAGCTATGTGCAATATATGGATTTTGATGCGATAAGCTCGAATTCGTTTTAGATTTGTTTCTATCAGGTCGAGGTTTTTTTATGGGCGTGGCAATTTTCCCCCCTAAATTAGCCAGATACATATAGATATTTCACCCTAACTCGAGAAAGTGTCATCCGATTTTTAAAAGTAAAACACTAGAAGATCTGTAACAAAATTGTATTTACTTTAGTCACACACAATTTTTCTTTATCTCTTATCGTTTTGTAATTATTGGGAAATTAATCGAGAAAGCATTTTTTTCTTGCAAAATTCGTAATATTTTTCAGTTTAAAAATGTAATTTAAAGAAACTTAAAGCAAATATTCAACATATTGCACATTTTTCTGAGAGCTACAGATCTTAGAAATAAAAAAGCTATAAACCATAAAAATCAGTTAAAAATTTCGACTTTATTTTTAATATACCACAGGTACCCAATGTTGTAATGCAACCAAACTTACATACATATGTCTGACGATAGTTTTCGTTAGGTGGGCAGGTAATGGAGCTAAAGTGCAACGGTATTTTGCATGGTTCTTGCAATTAAAAATTAGAATATAGTATATTTCATTAACCTGTAATTCTAAACCGAGAGGTAGATTCTAATATTTATTTTAGCAATATATGTAGAAATTGATGGACAATAAGTGAGTCAGTTTTAATTGATATCTTATAATACTTAATTCACAAACAGTAGCTGTTGATATGTGTTTTATATTGCACTATAAAATACGAGTTATTTTATATTGTGCAAATTAAGATTCTAAACTCATGAAAATACTATACAGTGAATAAGTGCTTCAAAACATGTTTGGAGGATTCATAGTCTAGACATAAAGTCATAACTCGTAAAATAATAACACGAAAAATATGACTAGTGCGGACAATCTAAAATCATGCAGCCTTGATATGACCTGAATACTGCCAATTACATAAGTTAAACGATGAACAATTTTAATTGCATTTCGTAAAATCTATTGTATATAAGCCAACTAAAATATATTTTATAGTTAGTTCTAAAAAAAACATTTTTTAATAGATACCTTTAACGTTAAAATCAGAGTTTATTAAATCCATGTCAGTGTGACAACACTATAAGTCTCAATAAGAAGCAGTTGACCTATTAAAAAACGTATGTAATCAAAATCTACAATATGTGGTATGAACCGCTCTGATATTAAGAAATATCTTGAATAGTCTCTTAGACCCCATACATTTAATTAGCCTTTGTAGTACTGTCAATCGTTTCAAAATATATATCGATTCTCTTATATGCAGTCGACGCAGAAAAAGTAAACAAACATATTATATTTTCTATCAATTTTATCTTCAAAGTATTTGTTATAAAGTGAAAATAATCGTGATCAATAAATGTACATAAACGCTTTTATGGAAAAATAACTTAAAAACATTTAGATTACTCTACCACTATATTAAAAAAAATTTAAATATATTCCACGTCGTAACAGCTGTTTAGTTTGCTTGTTTAAGTTTCAGTTGGCTCCTCTCGTGACTTGGATCCACATCCAGCTGCGTTTTAATAGCAAACAGAAATTATTTTGTCTACCCTTCGTCTGCAAGCAAACTTCATTAATATCTCCGCCCAAGTTTCATCAGTATTAATATTCGATGGATTTAACAATATGAAACTTCTTTTCGAATATTAAATTTACCATTAATACAAATTACTGTTAATCTCTTATTGTTAGACCAAACCCTTAACTTCCGTTTTTTCTGCAGGTTAAGAAACTCAAATTAAAAAAAAAGAAATATAAGAAAGATAAAAAAATAAACAAATGATACTTAAAAGCATTTGATTTATGGTGTGTTTTTGTTTCTTCCAACTAAAATAACTTTTTCCCACTATTTTTCATATAAAAACTGCAGTAACAGCAATTTCAACACTCCTTAAATAACTTGGTTTTACGATGTGAGTGAGAGCGTGTATTTTTTATGTAGTTTACGACATTAAAAGTGTATTGAATTTTATTACATATTGTTTTCTTGTGACTTTCATTGTTGCTGCTGTTTTCTTTGGCAGACTGCAGCCATAAATCAATATTTATCCACGCGAGACTTAAAAACTAATTAACTACGGGCATTTTGTGCTTGATTAACATTTAAAAGACTTTTCAACTATTGCTAGTAAAGAATTCGTTTGAAGATAAGCATAAAACTTGGCCGTAGAAAGTGAACAATAAAAGAAAATACCTAAAAAGTAAAAATGGAAAACATTGAAGGCAAATTCAAGAAATCTTGCACACAATTAATTATGTTAATCAAAAATTAACAGGAATGACTAATCGAAAAAGAAATTTTCTCAAGTGTTGTAAAACTGTTAGAACTAGATCATAAATTAAAAATTTATTTGTATTATTATAAACATGATAGTCTTACTTAACTTTAGAGTTAAATTTATGTATTTGGGCATTACTGTTTAACACTTTACTTTAACTATATTTTTTTTTACTTTAACTATATTATAAAGTATTCACAGTTAATGCGGGTTCTACCGTAGGGTGAGGCCGTAATGGCAGTTACCGACGCACAGTGGTATAATTTACTTTTTCTGGACATTATTTTATTACATGTTGAATAATTATGGAAACACATATTATCTTAACTTAAACTTCAAACAAAAATTACTCCCATGGTTTTCGACCACTGTCGAATTTAAGGTATATCACAAAAATGAAAGGAAAAAAATTTGCCAAATACATATTTAAATCATGTCCATTCACCATACAAAAAAATAAAGTATTTATTTCTGTAACATTAACGCTTTTAAGTTATATTTAAAAGCTAAGATTTTAAGAATTTTTTACGACTTAACAGCTAACAAAATTCTACTGTCTTATATCGTGAGTTTATTCTACCTATATATTATCATAGGTTTACTTTTATGCCACATGGTAAAATCAGATGCTTAGAAAAAAATTTACAACCTCAAAATAAAAAAATTAAAATAATAATAAAATAGAAATTGTGCCATAAAATTAAAAAATGTATGTGCATATAGGTGAAAAATTTCCTAAACTATAAAAGATACAAAATAATTGTAACGAGATTTTTTTATTTCATGCCTCTAACTTTTAATGTATCAAAGTTACATGCCGCACAAGAGTTGTTCGCACCCGCTGTAACCATTTTTCGATCTCGCTAAATTAGTGTTCTCTGCTTTTCTCAATATGGATATCAAATAAAAGGCTTTACTGAGAAAAACTCTGAAAATTAATATGTCCACCAAGTCCTTTTTTCAACTCCTAAATATGTAACAGTGACTTTTTCAAAATTCTGTGATTTTTACAATATGGGTTGCAATCCAAAGCATATCCATTCTAAACCCTATGATGTACAACATTGGAGTCACAATCAACTGTGTATATACAGAAAAGTACTGATCAGCTTGTTGTTCGAAATATTCAGCGCAACAGTTTTACAAATATATCATCAGCATAGCAACATGGTGCAATGAAATTTATTATCCTCCATGGGATACAGTTCTGAATTTTATCCAACTCGTTGAATATCCCGCAGATGTGCGGTGAATACGGTCGCTGGCAGCAAGCTATTTTAGGAGTAGGTTCGCGTAGGGGTACCTCAGAACCAGGATTGATACTTAGGGGTATATATATATATATATATATATATTTTTTTTTTTATTATAATTGGAAGTTTGCAATTACAACTAATTTTTGCTCAAAAGTAACTAATTGCCGTCGAAAAGGTTTCAGTAACAGTCACAAAAACTAAGTTACAATTACATGTAATAATTGGAAATATTAGAAACTGTTTATAGTACATTACAAATAACTCTCAATGCACGCACGCAAAATTTCATTACAAAATATTACTTCGCTTGCCATAAGTGATTCACCTAAGTCCACTGCCAAAATTTTTATATTTGCGTATATTGTACACACGTACATATGGACATATCGCTCATTTGCTTTTATGACGCCTTAACTCAAACAATGCATTTTCAGAACTACATATCACTATTTTTATGTATAAAAATTTCATTGAAATATCTTGTACTCGTGTACGGCCGGTTTTTTTTGTTAGAGTCAAAGTTTTGAGTTGGCATCACCGTTTTATTTTAGCACCGTTTCATTTTAGCTGGTAGTTGTACAATTAGTTTGTTTAGAAATTATGAATTGACTTACACCTGAGTAACGCGTGCAAGTTATTGCAAAACTAATTAATATATTCGTCAAACTCATCCGTTCAAAATTTATTTTCCGATGAAGCCCATTTCTGGTTGAATGGGCACGTAAATAAGCAGTATTATCGCGTTTGGATTAAGGAGAATCCTCAGAATTTGTCGAAACATCATTACATCCACAGAAAATTACTATTTCTTTAGCTTTATGAGCTGGCGGAGTCATTGGCCCATATGTCTTCAAGAACGATGATGGTGAGAATGTTTTTGATGACAGAATATGTAATTTTAGGTAATAACTCGCCATTGGATTATTTACTTTGACGTTAAGTCATTTGTTTACGTAGGTTAACCACAAACAATTGAACAGCTGGAAACCAACATACGAAGCATTATCGGTGGAAATTTATTGCAAATTGGTATTCAAGATTGCGCTTACTACTCGCCAGGTGTGGCGGCCACATGCCAAAAAACATATTTAAACATTAATGTCATGATATTTTTTTAAATAAAGCCCGTTTCATTGATATTAAAAATATTGTATTGTATAGTACATAAAATACTTTACAAAGTAAATTTGTAAGAAGAACTACTGTAAATCAATACCGTTAGTTGAGGCGTCGAAATTAACTAGTGCGAATGAGACGCAAAACTATCGCAGTGGTCTGGTTGCACTTAAAATATAATTGCCAACTCAGAGCTGCTTTACGACTGAAATTAAAAATATATTTGCCTATTTAATTATGATTCAAATTTGTATCAGTCAATAAAAAAAACTGGTTTTACTTTAGTCCTGAGAGAAATAATATTCGTTTTTAAATTTTCATTAAGATGCCAGTAAATTTTTAAGTTTTAAATCTTTTAATTCTATTTATTCATATGTATGTATTTTGGCTACCAAACATTTCAATAGTTTGAAATAAATTATTTTTACCAAAATGTAATTGAACTTTAATAACTACAATTACGTGTAATTATACTTGCATAACGACTATTATAATCAGAAGTAATATTAATTGGAATATTTCCAATAAAAATCACAAGAAAATGTAAATAAAGGTTTTTAAGTACAATTAGATTTTGTAATTGCCCGACACGTTGCGACTGACAGTGACTAAGTGAACGAGACTGAAATTATTGAGTCAAAGCGCAAAATTTTTGAGAAACCGGTCTTAGCCAATAATATAATCCTGATGTAAATGCTAATATCACAAGCTTCAAACAAATTTAGGAGCATAAATGGAGCTGTAAATTCAAACTACTTAAATCAGATATATGTATGAGATTTGAAGACATTTTACATTGAATTTTGTTTAAAGAATGATTTATGATAGCTCTGTAGAAAGCTTAAGTTTATATAGTTTTTGTATTAGAGCACATAAATATAAATTTGCAATGAACGATATGTGTAAGAAGTCTGATATTATTTAAATTATTTTCTTTATTTTTCCCATTATATAAAATTATTATCCCTTAAATTATAATATATTTGATTAGGCTTATTATTGTTATGGTAAAAACAAAGTAAATTGTGTGTGTTTTTCTAATACATACATACTCGCGCAAGTCTCCTAATAACAATTTTGGAACACACTGAAGATATACTTTTGAAAAGAAAATAAAATAATAGAAAGAAAATAGAAGGAGCAAATATATAGGCAACCTTAAATTACTGGAGTATTAAATTTCAATTCATTTCTCATATTAGCTCCAATTATTTTCTTTGTTTCTTTTAAAAAATACCCAGACACATGTCTGCTAAGTTGGCCACAAAATGAAGGCAACATACATACACATGTCTCATTTAAACTTAATTTTATCCTAATGCTACCACATATTCCATGGTTACTATGATTGTTAATATTTCCACAAGTTTTTAACACAATTGAATTACAAGGCGCGAGAGGACCTGAGAAGCGATCCAAAATGATTGTTGTCTATTTCGATAATGTCCTTGAATAAACCCTTCATATAAACCATAATGTCTGAGCAGTCGCTTTTTCACAATAAGCAAAGTTGTCGCATATATAAATCAGTAAGCCTGAATATTAGAGTAAGAAACTCTACTGTTCTCATCGCAAAACAATTGAAGTCAAAAATAAAAATGAACATTGCTTGACTACGCCAGAGATGAGCATCATACCACAAAGCTTTTTAAAAATACATACCGTTTGCGCAATGATTATATATTATATAAAGATCTTAGTCATTAAGAACATATATCGAAATCAGATTTCGATGAAACGATTCACGAAGTTAAAATTAATGTAATAAAAACTGAACACCTGGTGTATATAATGTAAAAATTTCCCTTTCTTGAGTGTAAATGTATGATTAAGAAATTTGTCAACAGCTTGTGCAAGCACATGTAAGGGCTGGATGACACGCTTCAATTGAGGATATCAATGGTGAATAGATAGCCACGCTGTTTAGTTCTGCTAGGAACAGCATCAGGCTTTGTTTATAAGCCTGAAGAGAGGTAACGTGATGTACATACATATAGGATTCTAAGATGATGTGGTCTTGTTGTAATAATTTACAATAATAAGTGCTCGCCACAGTAAGATAACACTGTATTGCTGGTTCTGCGGTAGTTGTCTACAAGAAAACAGGTAAAATGCAGTGCTGCTCTTTCATGGCGACTCTCCATCTCTGCGTGGTTCGAGAACAAAGTTTTCACGAAAGCCTGAATATTATTATGACCTTTCAGAGTTGTGAAACTTCAGTTCAATTAACATTACCAAATACCTTAATCAGAACAGTTGCAAGCGTATCCGATTTCTATCTAGTTTTTAATAAGTTTACTCTAAAAAATGTGGTGAACGGTTGAGCTGATGTTTGTGCTATTCGGTGATTGAACATTAAATGATTACACATAAAATTTCGGAGTCTTTGGAATCACTTTTTTTATATTATTTCTAGAAAGGATTAGACGATTTTGACTCGGTTTGTAGTGCTTGGCGTACATTTTAAAAGCAAAGAGCTATTTGGCTTGTGGAATTGTTCGCTGAAGCCTTTAAAAAATTATTGCAAATCTTTTTTCAGATATCTTGAAATCCGCCGGCCCGAATAGGTTCAAGTTCAGAGGAAAACTAAATTCACGAACGATCTCGTTTTGTTCACCATTAAAGAATTGAGTACAATAACTTTTCAATAAATAATTTCCGAGCTTTTTAAATAAATCACTAATTTCCACTTTTTTCGTTCATGTTATTTCGCGAACGGATACAACAATTTTGACGCAGTAATCGACGTGATTTTTTAATTCAAATTTAGTTTGTAGCTCGATGTAGCAATTATTAAAAAGAAACTTTGAATCTTAACATTGGATGTTTTAACATCTACTGGTTTGAATCGGATCAAATTCGCAGGATTTCTAGGTTCAGAAATGCGGGCCATATACTTGCACATACACGCACACACACATAATTATGCACATAGTAACGGGTTTTCAGAATCAGTTAGAGAAGCTTCCTTGAAGTTTAAAACGTAGAAATAAATGGGTTCCCGAATTTCGAAGAATTTCAATTGTACTTGAAAATGACGTACAAGCGTCTAGTCTAAAACAAAAATTAAATTGATCGATTCGATACAGATTCCGAGTAACTTAAAATTGAAATTACTATTAGACATATATATATATATATATATATATATATATATATATATGCATACATATATATATATATATATATATATATATATATATATGTATATATATATATATATATATATATATATATATTTATATATATACATATATATATATATATATATATATATATATATATATATATATATACATATATATATATATATATATATATATATATATTTGAGGATGCCTATGGGAAAAGAAAGTAAAAACACACAAGCAGCGGTACGTAATGTTTTACAAATTCGCTCTGTGTACTTCTCTTGGTAGTGTACAGCTTCCAGAAGGAAAAATTTTATTCCATCTGCAATGAAAACCAGATGATTGTTTCACTATTCCAGAATTATAATGTTGTAGTACTATCAAATAAATTTTTCCAACTTTATAAAAAAAGAAACTTCCGTCACGTGGCTGAGGTTATACAAATTTAACCAAAAACTTTTAAACATATAGTATTGAAAATATACTCCTGCTGAGTTTGGAAACTTCGTGTATAAAACGATTGGTTGTGTAAGGTTGGTGTTTTCAGCTTAGGAACGGGAAAAATTATTTTCAACGAAAAAGTTACAATATAATCAAACTGCATCGGACATCGCTAGTAGGCGTTTTGACCAAACAATTACATGCATGTGTTTTTAGGCTCTGTGCTCATCCGCATATCAATAAGCTTATCGTAAGTCCCAAAAATAGCAAATAATTGAGTGTAAACTTTTTGTTTTCAATTCCATCAATTCTTAAGACTATAATATAATTAACAGATTTGATGATAGAAATGATGTTGGAAGTGTATGAAAAAGCCTTGCTCTTAAAATTTGTGTCATGGAAGTTGAACCACAACACAACTAAATTAAAAGTCTTTGTACAGAAATGAATACGCCAACACACTGAGATAAAAATGTTAATGAACTGCTGATGAAAGTTACAACAACGCATTTGATCCAAGGACAAAAATCATTGAAGAAGTATTAGAAAAGTAATAGATGAAGTTAATTATTCAGCTCAATAACGTAAACCACCTTATTAATTAACTCTTTTGGACGTCACTAGATGTTGAAAACATTTTAAATATCCTTTAATGACATATTTCCTTTTTTTTTTCTTCGAATATTTGATAGTATAAAAAGTATTGGCTAGTTACGAAATGCTTATATATCATAAAAAAAACCTTCTCATTTCATAATTTTTAAATGAAACATGTGCGTTTCCCTTTTTTTCTAAATTCATTTGAGATGTTTTGAAATCTACCGTTTTGCCTCCGTTCAAATTCGCAGGAAAACTAAGTTTAGAAATATTCCTTTTTCCATTAAAAAAATCGTGAACACTCACTGATGAGATATATATTTTCGGAATCACTTCGGAAAATCTCTTTTTTTGAATTTTTTCGTTCACGATATCTTACGAACGTTTTAACTGATTTTGACCCGGTTTTCCCTGATCGACATAATTTTCAAACTTTTACGAGCTGTGGAATCGATCGATATAGCAGTTGAAGAGTTATAAAAAAACACTTTGGAAAATGTTTTTTTCTGAGTTTATTTTGAGGTATCTTGAAATCTAATTTCAAAATTGCACTTCAGAACGCCTCTAGTTTGTTTAATTCAGTTCAGCCGTTCAAAAGTTATAAGTGGGTCACATACTTACACACAAAAAATCATACAGAGTGACGGGCTCTCCGAACTAGTTGAGGTCGTTTTTGCATTCGATATTTGGTGACACGGCTTGTTGACAATTTCTATGTTGAAATGTAGTTTTCATTTTTAACAATAATAAAAATTGCACGCTACAGGTTCTCCTGCGAATGAAAGAAAACCGAATTTCAAATGCTATTTTTTTCCAAATGCTTCCTTGTCTAAATCATTATTTTTCAACAAAATTTCAATTCCAGCCAAAATATCTTAAGAAACCGTAACAACTTAAATAACCACTACACAGGCAGCATAAAGAAATATTGAGGAAAAACGATTAGACAACTGAAAATACAAAAAAAAAACAGCTTTAAACTGCGAGTAATGAAATAATATCGAATATACTAGTTATTTTTGAGAATGGCTTCGTAATATAAAAAGTAGTTTTCTGCTACTGATTATTCAATTCTTCAGTGCTCTTTAAAATTAAACAAAACGTATAATACCAACAAATAGAAACGTTTATGTCAGGCTTTATAACAACTTTACTGAGTTGAAATAAAACTTAAAAATGAAAACTAAAAGTATGATAAATTTGCCACCACAAACTTAAGAACAACAATAACGCCAGTCAAACAACATCAACAAAATCAATATATTCTTCAACGCAAAATATTCTTGCCAAGATAAACTTCTCCCATTTTGTGTGTATATTGTGTATTCTTTCGAAGGTTTAAGTTATGCTATACATTGTAATCTGTTTTTAAAGCAGCAAAGAAGGGCCGGTGGTGGGAAATTTAATTTAAAAAATATATACATATATTTTGCAGATGTTGTCAGAAATTTATGTCCAAAACGATTTCTTTGTCGATGCTCTAGATAAGCCTACGTTGTTAATATTGTTAATGCCAATTTATCATTAAATCTTTCTAATTCATGGGATTGTCTCCAAGTAAAATATATGAAATTTCTTTATAATAATAATTTTTATAATTTCTTCATAATTTCCTTTAATTGTTAGGGGTGTCTGGCAGGTTTGGAAATGTTTTAGCGTACGGTAATGTATAAAGGGATTTCTAATATTATTCTAAATATTAAACAATTTATACACTGGCGAAGAAGTTTTATTTGCACACCTTTATCACCTGTTACCTGCGTAAGTCACCTCAATCCAACACATGGTTGCCTAAAAATCTGTGCCTCAAGATAGACCCATTCAATTAACATGTCAGTCGGTCGTCCAGCGTCCTTTCACAAGTATGATATGACTCGATATATGATTACTATTCTAAATATTGCGTCATTTGCCTTTAGCTATTTGGAAATATTACATGAAAATGCGGTTTTGAATAATACAAATGTGGCATTAGTGGGGCTCCTAGCAGAGCCTGCTTGTCCTCCTAACACCACTGTGTTCAGGGAAACACATCATTTCGAGGTCATCCTAACCAGATAATCTATTTAATATATCTTTCACTGTCCAAATAGAATAGAAAAAGTAGTATATGATCATGCGGATAGAAATTCTGCTGTGTAGCAGTAAAAGTAACCACTTTACTCTAGCAAAACATTGCATTAAAAATGACGTGAACTTAATATCAACGAAGTACAAGTAAACAAGTAAACACAAAATTTAAAAACAATAGTAAAACTATACTGACAACAATACAACGAGGCCGTTATATATTTAAATTTCATAGTTTTAATAACTATAGTTTGTTTTGTGTGACACGAAATGTGAGTAGAGTTAATAAGTAACATATATTATTATAATTACAGGAAAACTCGTTAAAAAAAAGTCGGTTACAACGAATTCCCGATGTTATTGACCTAATTCTAAAGCGCCACTGTTTTTGTTGCTGATTTCGTACAAATATCCTTCTTTATATCGAACTCACTTTCAAACCAACTGCTTTTCAAGGTCTCAAAAAAATAAATTGCATACGGTTTTTACCCGTTTTAGATGACTTGTAAAAATGTTGCTTGTTCCACTTGAAACAGTATATTGTTTTGCTATTTTTGGGATTTAATTTGCTCTAGTTTTATTAATAATATTATGTTTTGTTTTAACAGGAATCGTTTTATATTAAATTTAACTTCAATAACACAAAGTGCAAAGTCGTGACTATATCGTTTCGAATTTTTATTATATATTAGCATGATGCCCAAAAAGGCGTCATCAGTTTTTGCTGAATAGCTAATCAGCTAGAGCCAAGAGTAGGTTGAATATTTCTTGCTAAAATTTTATGACATAACATTTCTGTTTTATCTCATATATAAGAGTTAGAGAACAAAAATGTTTTTTTCGGTTTTTCGATCATAACTTTTAGGAAAACCAGATTTTTCATACACTATATTTGGAAAAATTGTAGCCATGGTAAAGTGTTCAACTTTACTTTACTAGCGCTTGTGAACATACTAATATAATCCGTACGTGTCTCGATACCAAAAACAGGTCATAAAGACTCCCTTATGACTAAAAATTTTAATTTTTAACTCAAATTTTATAATTTTATAATTTTATATAAATTATGGAGAATAATTTAATAAAGTCTGTGTTTCGATATTTATTTGTTATATATTAATTTTAAACTTTCTTTCAAGCTGTCTATGAACAGCCACCAGTCGTTAGGATCGTAAGCAATTTTCATTTGATCCACGAGCATCTTCGTGTCCTTACAATAGGAAAACGTTTTTAAGGCATCAACATTAAAACATTTTTGAAGGTCTGACAGTCGTCTTCTATATTCCAGTAAATTTTCTTCTATTAAAAATTGTGCAATCTCGGTAGATTTCCGTTGTGATAGCTGCAACTTAGGAACAATGTAATCTATTATAGGTGCACGTTCAGATTATATTGGTATGTTCACAAAAGTGGTCAGTTTTACCATGGCTACAACTTTTCCAAATATAGTGTATGAAAAATCAGGATTTCCTAAAAGTTATGATAAAAGAACTTAAAAAAAATTTTTTGTTCTCTAACTTAAAAAAAAACTCGAGATAAAATACATTTCTGTAAAAAAATTTTAGCAAAAAATATTCAACCTACTCTTGGCTACATATTTGCCAATCATAGTTAAACGCCATTTTTAAGTGCTGATTAGCTATTTGGCAAAAATTCATGACACCTTTTTTGGGCATCATGCTAATATTAGGAATTTTTGGAGACCCATGAAAAGAAAACGGTCACCAAATTGGCCAAACTGAGACCTTTCACATTTTTAACTGTTGCATAGTGTAATTGATAGAAAATAATTGTTTTAATGCAAAACAGCATTCTAAATATTGAGAAGCGCAAGACAATGTCAACATCAGTTTTTATATATTCAAGCTATACACTGTATACAGCATATCAGAAAGAGTTGCTTTGGAAAACTGCTAAACTTTCATCACTAGTACTCATGTGTATTTTAATTTATTACCACTCGTGTTTCTGTTTGTACAAATTTCATTATGGAAAAGGGTAGGAGAGGGTATTAAACCGATGGTAATATGATATTGTTAAATGTATTACTGTTTGATTATTTTCCTGCATGTCCTTTCTTCTGAATTTTTTATGTCATGTTTTTTAAGTCAAACAAATTTGGTTTGAATTTTCTACGTAAATTTGAATATATTTGCCTTTTGTAATATTTAATATGGAATAAATAATTTTTATATGCAAAATAAATGCACATACTATCTATTCTCATTCACAACTTTTCTTATAGTGTACTAATAGTTGCTGTTCCTACGGAATTCGTTTTACAGTATTATTAAAAATAAACTTTTATTTTGCTCTTAGATGTAGGATTTTAAAAAACCAAAAAAAAACAGAAATATTTGGGAAACCCCAACGGAACGTAAGATGAAAATTTTAATACGATAATTAGATCTATTACTAGTAATCTTTTATTTCCTTACATATCTTGTATGACTTTGGAAGCAAAAATGTCTGAAAATTAGACGAACAATACTTGCTGTTCCTGAGTTTGTATTATTAATATATAAGAAATTATATTGCTTAAATATCCTGAGGGCCCACAAAATGGATTGACAAAGTTTAATGGTGAATGTCGACAATACGAACTAACAAACAAAATTTCTAATTTCGTATAATAGATTTCTTACCATACATAGAAACGAATTTTCAATAAGGTTTTACTCCAGTTATCATTTTCACTTTATCCTTTTTCACCAAGTTAAACAACTTGCATCTTGAATTAAATCAGTTCAACAATGTAAAATATATTAACAAACTTTTATAAAAATAATTATTTAGTGTCAAATGAACTTGGGTTTCTCGCTTTTGTTTGCAGCATCTAAATATATATACATACATACAAATAGTATGTTTAATTTTATTTAACTTGGTAGTAAGTAGGGTATTCGTTGTAATTATTTGTAATATTTATTCGGCAAAAAAGTTGAACAAGTAAATTCGAAAATGTATATGTATATATATATATATATATATATATATATATATGTATATATATATGTATATATATATATATATATATATATATATATAAATATATATACAAATATATATATATATATATATATATATATATATATACATATATAAGTCAAATAAAACAAGCAACATTCTATATGATGCTGTGCCGGATCTCATGTACCCTCTACCGATGTATCTATGTATCTACTTTTATGTAACCTTTCCGTAAAACTGTTAATATTTTTTATCAAATTTAATTCTCCCTGAAGTATAAAATTAGTTTTATTAAGAAGGGGGAGCTTGCAATAGCTACTTTCGTGTACCAAAAAAAAAAAAAAAGATTTTGTTAAAAGTAGTTTTGGCGTTTCTAATCTCTAGTATCAATAAACTCATGTTAAAAATATCAATTGTGTACAATTTATGAACATAAATAAACAATTCATTTAAATTAATTAGTTTTATGCTAGAAAGTAAAATTTCGATTGTCCATTCTTGGAATCAAATTTTTTAATTTATTTGATTTTCAATACTAATTTACATATAACATGTTTCATTGCAAAAAATTATATTTAGTTTATTCAATATTCGAAAATAAATTTAAGTCTCCAGCTCTGCAATGAACTTCTTTCAAATATATCAAATATTTATGTATGTTATATATAAAAAATTCCTTCACTTGGTACACACAAGTACCAAAACAGTTGCAATTGTTCAACCATGACACTGCTTATGTTTGATTATAAATAATAATTTAGATTTTGTGATATAAAAAAATATTTTTTTCCATTCTTGGAATCAAATGTTTGCTATTATTAGATATATGCTTTTACATATATAAAATCATTTTCAGTTTTCCAGCTTTAGAACCGCATATCGATCTTCGCTCATATTCAAACTTTTTAGAACCCTCTCCAGTACATCAGACCAAGAATGAAACCTTTCCCTCCTTGGGGTCGTGGAAACTGCGGTATACAGACAAGCGAATATCGGTTGTTTGACTTCCCTATTTATATGAAGTTGCATATCAATATAATAAGTTAAATTGGGTACAACAAATTTTCTCCCTTCACATATTTTAAAGTTCAAGACGTCACATACACTTCACTTCATTTTCGATATTGACAAAAATAAACGACATCCAAATTTTTAAGCATAGAACAAATTAATTTGATCTGAAAGTAGTATTAAGGAAAGTAAGTATTATAATACTAAAAAACCAGAAAGTCATTGGTCTTACCATGTTTTAGAAAGCGTTCCTGAGTTATTTTGAGAAATATTTCAAAAAACTTTGAAAAAATACAGTTTTTAAAGTGGTTTTCTTAGCATAAATTTAGAACGATCTCAAACTTTTCAAAACCGGTTAACTACATACGTGATTTTTTTTAATCCGAAATAACATATCTTTGGTAGCATTTTCAGTTCTTGTCAGTGGATTTGAAAATTAACAAAATAGTGCGATGAAGGCTTACCAAAAATGTAGAGGTAGAGTTGCCATTCATGTTTATTTTTAGGAGAAAGTATATATCTTAGTAAGTGTACCATTTATATTATAATATCAAAAGAAATACTAAGTTTTCTTGGAAAAATAAAAAGTAGAATACCAAAAGGTGACTTAAACCACACAGGTACTCTTTCTAGAAAAGGGTTTCACTCCAACAATTTATGCTAAATTAGCAAAATAATATTCCCCCGAACAATTCTATATAATAAAAATATTTCTACACAAATGCCATGCATTTCTCTTTCTAATGTAGAAGGGTTTAGATACCTTAAGAATAAAGTTATTTCCATATTTTCTTCCAATATTTTCTTTCAATATTATTCTTGATTTGACTTAGTTCGCTTTTTAACCAGCCATTATATATTTATTTTTACGACTCAAGTAACTATATTGGGAGATAATCCTGTATGAGCCAGCGGTACTCGACACTGTTCGTGGATTTCAGCCTGCTCATGATTTTGATCCAAGATCATTGTTTTCTTTAGAAAATGAGACCGATGATATCTTAAATCACAACTTAGTATATCCGAAAGCTCTGCTAACCATTTTACACTTACATTGACATAAATAGTCCTGAACACATAAGAAACATAAGGCCATAATATTTTCGATTAATATTGTAAATTTGGATTTCTTTTCTAGAAAATAATGCTACATTTCTTACACTTTTTCACAGAAAATGACAACATTATGAAATTTGAAAACGTCGAATATATACATAATATATTAATCCAACATTGCGTACGAAAAATAACATCTTCTTTAAGACTCCTAAAAACTGTCATTTTATAGAATAGAGGCGAAAAATTTTGCATGTGTTCCAGAAGAGAACACAACATAATTTTAGGTGCCACTGATTTGATTTTACTTCCTTCACACAAGTGTAATGACCAATTTTTCGTCTCCAACCACAAAACCATACAAAGACATTCGCTTTAAGTAGGTAAATAGTAGCGGCATTTTGATGCCGACACCGATAAAACGTAATCTAGTCTCAAGCTTGATATGAAATTATTTGCCTCCAGCCTAATACTAATACGTCAACAGCGTATTATACAGCGGCTTACATTAAAAACTCCCTTGCAGTAGATCGAGTTTTGTAATTAAAATAGATGGTATAAAGTGATAAGGTTTTTCATGAAATAGAACGCAAATTTTCCTTATTCAATATTCACAACATAGAATGCAAATTTAAAAGTAATGTAATAACGAACAACAGATAATTCTCAAAATACTGATAGAGATCTGAAAGAATCACAAGACTTCAAATAGACAATCAGGTATTACAATTCTTTATGAAAACATTATACAAACAATCAAAGACATCCATTACTTGATATTGATATTACAAGCTTCCGCAATACAATTTTATAGACTTCTATAGATTTTGCAACTCAAAAACTATTACAGGGAATACCCTATTCGTACCCAATATAATAAACCGAAAGGAATTAGCTCAAAAACAATGCATACAAAATAAAAGTTTTTCTTTTGTAAGACAAATAATTGAATTTTGATGATTTTAAATACTTTTGATATGAAAGTTTTAAACGAATTTGGTTAGATAGCATGTTGTATCTCTGTAGGCTTTTAGCCACAGAATTGAAAATTTAGTTTATTAATTTATGTTGGAAATTGAAAAAGTAAAGAATATCAAGTTTTTGTTTACAGATGTAAAATAACGTTAATATCGAACTTTTCCGAAGTTATTTTAAATGCATATAAAATTGTCAGTTTGATTAGAGTTTTCGCAATATATAAAACATTGGGTTCATAATATATTTATATTCTACTGGGTTTCAATTGAAATAATAATAATTAGAGGCTAAAGCAAGTACATTTTCATTTTCATATTCTTGCAGTCATAATGGTTAGAGGAAATGTAAACCTGTTCTTTCAAAATTTCGCACACCTATCAAAATAGTATTTCAATAACACCTTATTATTTTTAAATTTAAACACAAGTAAGATGTCGTCAATATGTCTCATTAGCGTAAAATTATTAGCAATAATATAATATTGCATATTAAAAATTTCCATTATTCACTGCTGTAATTTATCTGACTTATTAGTCATTACGTATGATCTCGCTGGTAGCAGTCTCGTTAAATCCATTGTGGAACAAATACGGAGCGATGACGCTACTAGCTGTGATACAATTCTAGACAGTGATATTTTCGGGATGATATTGAAACTAGAAATGAGCGATATTTTGAACCTGCGATTTAACCGAAACTTTTACCGAAAAAAAATAAAAAAATTATCTCCGCAAATTTTATTAAAAACAATTGATTGTAATATATAACAATACAGCTAACACAAACCTAAAGGAACTTTTTGATTTAATAAATTTTGTTGCCGCTAGGTGGCGCCAAAGTTGGCCAAAACTATGAAAAAGTAGTTGTTCAGAAACATTTATGGTCGTCAAAATCCATTTTTTTCGACGATTTAAAAAATTACTAAAATTTATATTTGAAATTTAGTATTAATTTAGAAATGTTTTTTTTAATAGAATTTTGACGTTTTTGGCTTTTTTATAAAATTACCAAATTTTAATACAAAATTAGAAAAATACATCAAATATCATATGTCTTTTTTCTTCGATTCTATATCACTATGGACCTTTATCTAATAAATAAATAAAAAATGAATATGTAGGCCTATAACGTGTAATTTATTTGATATGAAAAGCAAAAATTAGAAAGTGGTGCCCAAACGGACGAGTTTATGTTTTTTTTTTTTTTTTGTAGCTTTTGTACACCTAAGGTAATTTCTTACTTATTTTTTTTCATTTCTTGACCTGAAAATAGTGTTACAAAAGAGTTATGGTGGGCCAAGAAAACACCACCATCAACGTTGTTTTGCAAGCCAATAAAGTTTGTTTTTGAAAAAGAAAATCCGATCTTACTCGCTATACTTTCTACAACATTGATACCGATACAAAAAATTTGGAAT
Source organism: Linnaemya vulpina (assembly GCA_963675445.1). Lineage (NCBI taxonomy): Eukaryota > Metazoa > Arthropoda > Insecta > Diptera > Tachinidae > Linnaemya > Linnaemya vulpina. The sequence goes on along the minus strand of OY776276.1, from coordinate 83,112,609 downwards.
GCGATGTAATAAAAAAAAGAAAATGGAGTAATTGCAGATTTTCCATTTGGCATGCATTGCACCAGAATATATGGTTCAGTTGCCAATGTTTTGAGTAGCACAATTACAGTAAGTAGGTCCTTTATTTGCAATGCTAGCCCATTAGAAATGAGTTTTGTACATATGCCGAGAGCCCCAAAACCAGACATTATAAGTATGGATTATTGAGCCTACATTGCTGGCTGGATAGGTTTTTCGAATGTCTTACACTTTGCGTACAGAATTCCATTTAAGACCTGGCGTGTTTGCAAAGAACACAAAAGACGAAAATTTGCAAAATAAATCTAGAATACAAAACGAATTTAGAAAACGAATTAGATTACGACAACTACTCTAAGACTTATTTTGAGTTTTTTGATTTTTGTCGATATCTAAATATTGAAGTATTTGTGGGAAGTAGGCGTGTCCTTAGAACGATTTTGTTAAGATCTTGGCCACAAATATACCGATTTGACAGCAAGTTACACACCAAATTTCATTTATATTGGACAACTGCTTCCAGAGATATTTTACGCTTTGTTGTTCTTGTCGATTCTTCCAGATTTAAGTATTTGTGTATCCTAGGCTTGTCCTTAGGCCGATTTTGTCGAAAACTCACAACTAATTAAATCGATCATTACGGTAACTCATCTAGGAGATCTTTTTGGTTTTCTGACTTCGATTGATTTTTCAATATTAAAGAATATGTAGGCGTCTCCTTCGACCAATTTTGTTAAAATTTCGCACATGATCATATTGAGTCCATATCATGTAACATACCAAATTTCATTTATCTAGGACAACTCCTTCGATTTTGTCCATTGCTTGTACGGGATAGTAGCTCTGTGTGGCGTCGCTTGTGAAATAAATGGTACTTCTGAAGTTGTTAACGCATTAACAAACAAAAATGTATATTTCTTTTGTTCTCTCCTCTTAATACCATCGGTGTAAATGGTAAAAATTATTTATTTTATTTACATTTCTTAACATATCAATAAAAGGTGATTGTATTCTCTGTTCCTCAAATTACCTATAAAAAAATTAAAAAGCAAAATGTTTTAGAATTTGATTGAGAGTACGAAAACCGCAATGTTTTTTTTTTGTAGATCGATGTACATTGTGAAAAGAACTGAAAACTGATATAGAGTGATCACAATTACAGTTTTGAGGAACAGTGATTTTTATATCACATTCACGAATCACGATTTTGAAACCCACGGAATCCCTCATCTATAATAGAATCTCATTTGAAGTAATGTCATTCAAACTCGATATGGATATCACGATATTTATTAGTTCATTGTTCACTGATCCAATGGACGAAAATTTATCCCTCACTAGGCAAATAGTTCCTTCGATAGGACAATTATGGCAGCTGCTTTGATATACTGATTTTGCAATATAGACTGAATAAATGGAAGCCAATTCTACAGACCAATCTTCAATAATATGACTAACATACAAAGAAATGCATTCCAAGTTATATTCGCTAACTGTAACCACGGTTACGGATATGCGATGCTAAGAAAACGACGGTGTCCTTAGCATTGTCTCAGTTGCAAGGAAAATAATTAATAACTTATTTGGCATGATCAGACAGACCACGAAAAACTACTGTTTCACTTGCTTAAAGCTAACATATAAGCCTGCAACTCAGAACCAAGCCGTACATCAACATAGTGCAACTTTAAAAGCACAAAGAAGATTCCCCGATCGGTTGGCACGAAGTTGTAAATCATGCATTTGTAGTGGTAGATCATTTCTTAAGCAAAGGCTTTATCTAGCGATTTTGGTAGCAATAACAACCTACTGCCGCAGAATCACCCAAACGACACTTCCAACAATGCGCATGTGCAAATGTAGTGGGTAATGAGGCACTTCGCCCAACTACAACTGCATAAAGCGTACCTGCACTTATCCTGTGCTGTTGCCTTGATTAGGCAGTAATAGATGTTTATATGGGTAATCATCAAGAGTTTTTCATATGGAAAATCAACTTCAGCAGCGGAAATACACACAGGTGGCAGCCCCTTGTACACGATTTAGCACTGCCCGGTAGCAACTTCTCCAGCATGGTGGTGCATTGTCATATACAACTTCCACCTCTTGCACCATGCCACAATTATCTGAGACAGCTGCAACATAAAAGCATCATATTCTATGGCATCTGTTGATCTAGCAGCAAAAGAAAATACCACTGACTCCACATTGTTGACTTTGAAATTATAAATTGTCGACAAATTGCTGTCTTTTCTAGGGTGGAATCTACTCCCTCCTAAGGGCATGAATTCGAAAACAGAAAATTTAAAGTATCCTCAGTTTGAACATAAAGAATAAAAATAAAAAACTCAATACAAAATAATAGCTTTTCTTGCTTTTTTGTAATATCTCTATTTTATAATTAACCTTTGAACGTAAAGTACAATACAAAATAAATTGCCTTTTCTAATATCCACGTCATTCCTCAGAAATATGCAACATTTTTCTCCACGTTACTTAGTAGACTTAACTTTTTTTCTATTTTTGACAATTTATATATTGTCTTAAGTATAAGGGGTATGACTAAAGTTCTTTCTTGAACGCATAATTGCAGTGGCAGGGAATATATAAAAATATGATACACATGGCTTGACTTGTTATTTCCAATTTATAAATTTGTATATTGGTAACTTTTATACCTTCCATATTTGGTGCTACACTAAGAAAAAACTTAAAATTTTTCAGAAATCCAATGAAAACTTCTCAAATCCAAAGAAAATTTCATATATCCAATAAAAATTCCAGGAATATTTTTATGAATTCCCTTGAAATCGGTGCATAAGCTTCCATAGTTTTGTAAATATGTTTGATTCTTGGAAACCACATTTTGCATTAACAAAAATATTCACTTCTTGCTTAAAAATATTAAAATATCTATTGTTTAACACAAGTACATTTGTGTTAAATTCGTTTAAACTGAATTATAAAAAAGAAACTTAAAATTTTTATATAACAGTATGCTTGAAATATATTCGTTGTTTCAATGATATTTATATATATATATATATATATATATATATATATATTGTTGAAATTTTGAAAGTCTTATATAGTATTTTTTTTTTTTTTTTAATTTTTTATTTTTTTATTTTACTATCTTTGGTACAATTATAAAATATTAAAAATTTTTTCTAGGTTTACATATTTTGAGAATTTACTTAAAAAGTATTGCAACAAATATAAACTTAATTTATTGAATAAAAATATCTTAAGATTAGTATTTACATTGATACAGTGTCAGGAAAAAAGATAGGAAAAATACGTATATAGTAAATGCACACATTGTCTAATTTCTTTGAGAAGTTGTCAACCAAAAACAATTTGCAGTGAAACTATTTCATTGTATAAACTATTCTGCTTCATTAAATCAATGGCATTATTTCATTTGATAAATGCATTAACTTCACTGAATTCATGAAGTCATAACATTGAGTAAAAGCAATGTCAATGAACGACGTTCATTTATTTCACGAATTTGAAATAATTTTAGCTAATTTTAGCCAAACTTCATTAATACAACGAAAGTTGATGTTGATTGAATTTTAATGCAATTTTTTATTGGACTAATGCCGTAAGTCATGTGATTTACGATAAACACGTCATGCTGAAGTGCATATTATAATCGTTCCCCTTCTTTCGTTAGTTATTTAGACTGAAATTATGGTTTCTATTATATCCTAAAATCTCACCAAGAATTTTCTGGAAAAATTTATAAGCTCTCATCGGTAGTTAAATTTAGACATGTAAACAAATGTAGAGCAACTTTTATAACGTATTTTATATATGTGTAAGATTTTATATTGCCAATACAGCTTTCTATAAATATATATATATATATATATATATATAACATATAACATATATCTTTATATATATATATATATATATATATATATATATACATATATATATATATATATATATATATATATATAAATATATATTATATATATATATATATATGTATATATATATATATATATATATATATATATATATAAAGATATATGTTATATATATATATATATATATATATGTAACTATATATATAAATATATATATAGCATATATATATATATATATATATATATAGATATATATGTATGTAAACATATATATATATATATATATATATATATATATATTTACATAAATTTATTAGTTTGCTTCTCCTATTTTTTTTTCGCAAAACTTTCGCTTAACTTCGACAGTAACTTTCTTTTAATGAAATTGAGTAAAAAAGCTAATATTATAAAGAAGGAAATTCTAAACTCATTTACATCATATGAAATGGATATTTTATATTACATATAAATTAATGGCGCAAAAGGAGTCGCGAAATATTTATAACCTTGAATTTCATGATTTTCATGAATTTCAAATTTGATGTCCGAAGTATTGCAGAAATTTATAAATTTATATATTTTACAAATATAATATCACTCCAGAAATTCCTCCTAAATTTTCCTAGGAATTTTTAAAGTTCGTGCATAATGAAAATTTTTGGTGGTTGCATATACAACAAAACATTTAATATGAAATGATAAAACAAGCATGCATGATTATCGTATGGGATATGATATATAAATTTTTTTCAATTTTTACGATTTATATTCCACTGTAATTAATTTGTTTTTAGTTCTGGATAAAAAATTTTGCTATTGTTGTCGTTTTTGAATTGCTCTTTTTTCTTGGTGATTTAGCCGTTATTGTCATTATGTTATGCATAATTTTTTGCTGGTTTATTTGATTTATATATATCATGATTTTTCTGCCGTCATGTTTCCTATATATACTTGTTTTTGTTGTATGTGTACATAAAAAGTTCCCTACTTAATAACTTAATGACATTTTTATATTTATGTAATGTATTGGATTAATAAAATGTAGTAGGGTATTTCGTTTTTAATTTTTAGTTAACACTTGTGTCAAATTTTGTAAAATCTATTGGAAAATAATTTAAGAAATTAATATCTTATTGATAAATTTTTTTTCAAAAAAGCGCAGTCAATTATGTAAATATTTGTTTAAAATTAAACTAACTTTTGTATTTTCGTTTGGAAACTTATTTTAAGTTGCAGACTTACCACGCTGGAGATAATGGAGCCGATATAGTAGGTTAGGTTAGGTTATTAGGGCCATTGTCGAGACAATGCTGATCTCGTAGAAAATTTTCTTATAAATTAATTTATTGTATTTCAGTTCGGTTTCTCAAAGATTTGGGTATATCTTTACTCTGACAATGGAGTAAGACGAATTTATAAGCAATACATCGTTATATATAAGCGAAATATATTGTTTTTTTGGAAAATATTTCGGAAACTTCGGCATTCTACCGTATCACTTAACGATTTTTTTTTCCAATTAAGCCAAAAATTTATTCAGCAACGAAATTCTGTATTGTGAATTTAAGTTGTTTTGTAAAAAAATTTACTAAATTGCTTTTGTTTAATACGCTTTCTATGATATTTTAAATTTTTTTCCTGCTAAATGTAAAAAGATGTCACATTGATTTGTTTCTTTGAGAGACCTTGTTAACAGCTACTTAAATTAATTTTTAGAAAAATTAAATTTTAAAATAAAATTATTGTTATGTTTGTGAAAAAAAATATATAAATATTAGATTGAATCGAACTTTATTCATTTAAATAAAATAGCACATGTATTTTTACTTCTAAACAAAAAGACACTTTACATTAAACAGGTTAACAAAGAATGTTTCCTACAGCTTAAATATAATAAATGATTTGTTTTAATCAGTCTTTCACTTTAGTATTTCAGTATTTTTTAAATAATATGAAAAAATCAATTGGAAGAATTGGAGGAACCATAAACTCAATCAGCGCAAATATGTGTGATAAATTCAGAACAGATCTTGCAACCTTGGCACGTGTAAATGGTTTCTAAGTGGATGTGCACATTTAACTCTTTAAACGTTTATCACCCCAACCGATGCAAAAAGTGATGGGTGACTGCCCTATCTCCCGGACGCCAGGTTAAGATTATTAAAAACTAAAATAATATAGATATTGTGGTTATTAGACAAATTGTTATCACAACGCTTTTCAATCTTCGAGAGTAAAATGTATAGCGTATGTACAATATTTTAGTTAAACCAAATGGAGCAGCAATCTAATAAAAATTCCGTTGAAAAGGAAATGCAGTTCGTGAACAATTATTAATCAGTTCAGGAAACAATTATTAATTAATATGAATAAAATAACTATTTTCAGGCAACAAGTTACAAAAATCTATTTTATTTCATATTCTTGGATGCCGCAGGATTGTTTGAACCATTCTCTGGACACAAAGATTGATTTTTTGTGCAAAATAGAAAATAACTCTTGACAGGCGCGCTCCATGGATTGGAATAGAGAGATACCTTGTTCTCTCCTTAACCATAAAGCTAACAAATTTTGTTTTAAGTTATTAAAACGTAAATTATAAACATATTATCTGGGCAAATAAAATTTCGCCACGACTCACAAGATAAGGCTTAAGTCTCTTGAATTTCGCATTTACGCAACACAAGTGTAAAAAACTTAAAACAATATAATATTTTAGAATTATTTTACTGGCAGCTTTTTTACCCTCAATCCAATTTTTAGTTTTTTGAACTCTTACAGCCTACGACCGTGAGCTATATTAGTGCCAGGTTGCATTGATAAAGGTGCACTCAATGACTTTTATCAGGCACAATAAACTAGAAAAAAGGTCTAGTGTATGGCTAGATTGGCAGCAAAACCTTATGTGACCTTTTCTTCGTGTTCGGCGCATTGTAGACAAGTGCACAGTTTAAAGTTCTGTATATCTAGTACAGCTAATTTATTTTTAAACTTTTTAAAAGTAACAATTTTACTATTTGACATATTGCCATTGTACCATCATAATACGAATTTTATTTTTTGGGTTTTTAAGCATTTCACTGGCGCTTTTTTCCAAATCGCCAATGAAATGCATATAAAGCTATAGCTTAACCACACAACAATTAAATTTCATATTTACTTTTTAAAATTAGATAAATTTTTACTTTGCGCATAAAAGCGAAATTGGTTTCGTGAAATTTTAGTAAAATATAACCGTTAATCACCCTAATAAACAGAACATTAGCTTGCGCATAGATTATTTTTTATTGCGCTCCCAAGAGAAGCCACCATATAGTTTTTAAAAGGGTTTTTGTGACATATTAAAGTTGTCTTGTTGTTTCTAGCAGGAAATGAGTTTTTGATTGCCCTGTTGTGGCACACTGTGTACGCCGTCCCTGATAGTTGCCGCAAATTGCTTGGAATATTTAATGTTTTTTCTTTTATTCAATAAAAGTCTTACATTGAAATTATAATATTGTTATGATTTTTAAAGTGATCTGGGAATTATTGTCAGGTAGGAAAAACTTCAAATGATTGCCAGTTTTACTTCCATAAAGCGGTAGTTGCAACGTGACTAATACGTAGATGCGAAACTGTGCTAATTATACGATTTTAAATATACATTAAATTGTAATATAGGGAAATTCAAGATTATATTACATTTCAATCGTCTTATAAGCCAATACCTGAAAGAATATTTTATTACAAATCATGGAAGAATTGGTGACTGCTGTAATTGTAGCAAGATTATGATTTTGTTTTTGACCAAAAAATACTAGTGTGAACGTCTTTTTCCATTACATACTCGTATGTATGTGTGAACTTATCTACCACACATTTCATGTAGAAAATATTTGTTATAGCGAACTAATAGTGAGTAATAGGAAGATCACTTTACTTTTTGGGATTGTAAGTCGACCTTCTGTGTAGACGCTGTATCACTTTTCCCAACCACTTTCACAATAATTTTTGGATTAATTCGTGGAAAAGTTTTGGTAGTTGATCAGATTGAATCGTTTTAAAAAGTAAATAAATCGAAATTAGTTGCTATATCTATTCCGATTCAAATATATATTATGGACAATAATTAAGAAACAAGATTGACAAAAGTGCGAAATTTGGGATTTTTTTTGTATTTTTGTGGATTATGAAAAATCCCAAGATATATTAAAGAAAACAAACTGTATTTGTGTTTGTGATTTTATTTTTATTAAACATTTTTATTTTGCTATATTAATATTTATATAGGCTAAATTGTTCTAACTAAGTTAGAATCTCTGAAAGACATGATGATGAATATTCCTAGGCACAAAGGAAGTCAACATCAGTTTTTATTCAACTTACACAGCAGAGCAGAACAGCTGTTTTAAAAACTGTGGTTGAAGTCTACTGACGATTTGGTAAAAAGCGCCAATGAAATGCATATAGACATTGCTTAACCACCCAACAAATAAACTTCATATTATAAATTTAAAATATATGAATAATAATATATTTTACTTAGAAAAGAAACATTTCTAAAATGGATTTTTAATCCTACTTATATATACATATGTATCTTAAAACGAAATACAAAAAGTTTCTAAGAGAATTATAAATCATAATTAAATTTTATGCGGATGAGTATAACTTTTAACAAAAGTTTTAAATAAAAAAGTGAATTAATCAATTCACCAAAATGTGATATCAAATGGAACTCCAACTTTTATTATCGTTTATTATCACATCGACTGATGTCTCACACAACCAAGTTGAATGCGAAAAGAAGTTATACGCTCATGTTCTGAAAAACAGGTGTTCTGTCTACCGATATTCTTAAAAGATTTGCTCTACTATATAAAAAAATAGTGCATAATGAAAATTTAATATCTTCTTACTATTTGAAAAATACTTTTTAAATATTTTTTAAAGATCCCAATAAAAAATATGTGAAATACGTTTTTCAATTCTCTGTTTGAATTTTTTATATAAGAATTTCTTTTGCTTGTAGCTTTTTTAAAGTCTGTTTATTTTAATTGAAATAAAATACACATGATCCAACCGATTTACCAAGAACAGCAAAACGTCAAGAAATCGCGTGGTTTTCAGAACACACCCAAATGCATTTTGCATTATAAATGCGGTTGGAGCTTTTTAGCTAATATAAACGGAAAAATAAATATAGATCATATTTTAGAATTTGATGTTGAAATCAATGTGCATTACATTCATTAAACAAATTTCTGACCTAATGCTAAATCTGAATAAAAAGTACTAAATCTGGAATTTTGTATCATATTGTTTTAATTAATAACTATTTAGATGGAAAATAAGAGCAATAGCAGCATAGACAAATACTTAAAATAATTTATTTGTTTTAATGTGTATGACATCAATATATTGATAGGAGCAATCTACACTTCAAATGTATTCTTTGAGGTTATTAATTAGTAGACTTACTTATTTTCCTAGGAATACTGCTTATTATAAAATTAATTTTTATGATATTCAAATTATAGAAGATGTTCTTATATTAACGCTGTTTGTAAAGCAAACGACCTTCAGTGTATGAACACTTCTACTAAATGCTGAGTGTGTGTTTAATGCTAGACTTTGCATAGATAAAAAATATATATTTCATACGAGTTCTGCGACAAATAAGAAATATAAAAATGTTACTACAATAATAACTATAAAAACTTTATCTGGCATTAATTTAATGCCATGCGTAAACTTTCGTCACTACGAGAAATGTTTATTAATTACTAGTAACAACCATGTTGCCTGATAATTAATTTAACAGGTATATTTGTCACATATTGACATAATTAATAAAACTATTGACAATTTTATCAGCAATGTTAAATCCATTAATTTAATTCTAGTTTTTTTAGAGTATAAAATAAAGTATTTATGTATATATGTATGTGCAAACGCCCAAATACAAAACGGTTTACACTAAGGACCATCCCTGTAACTTCCCGCTCATTTTACCCACAGAGAAGTCGTAACCTGGGTTTTGTGCTATTCTAGGCACAAAAGAATAAAAGTTATTCCATAAAAACTTTTTTCCATGCTTTTATATATATATATATATATATATATATATATGTGAAAATTTACCGGCACGAATCCGTTGAAATTCACAGGAAAGCTCAGAATACCTTCAGAATACCTCCTGTCTCAACTGATCTCAAAAGCCTGGTTCTCTTCTGTAGACAATTTAATTTTAAAACAAATCCATTCAGTATTTTAGAAGTTCCATGTTTATCAAAAATTTCTATTTTTGTTATCGCTGTGAGTCGTTGAAGGTACTGAATGTACAGGCTCTGTAAAATTAAAACCAATTTATGTACAGATAAGTTTATATGTTTATTGAGTGGACGATAGTGCTTCGCATGCAACATGCAAGTATGCAATTTCTGTGTTGTACGGCACGGTAAAACTGTAATGAAAATTTAAGTTTGGATGTGAAATATGTTTATACATAAGTAACTAATGCTAATTATTAATTCATGTCATCAAATTTAAATATATCCAAATGTGTAATTGATACCATATATCAGAGCAGCGATGGCTTATTTGAGTTCATTTCGATTCATAATTTCTATACCACGTTCTCAACAAAATCGTCATTATAAACTGTATAATATAAATAATGAGTTGTAGTTGTTTTATATTAAAAGAAATGTGTTGGTTACCATGACATTATTCTTGCATGGTGCCCTCATTATTCCTTTTCCTTTTTGAAATTTTCACATGACATCGTGCTTGTTGCTTTGTAAACAACTTTTTCAACTTCAAAATTTAAAGTCATCAAAGAGTTTTAAGTGATTCAATTTAGTGTACTCGGTCATGATTCGGTATTGTAGGGGTGTGTTTTATACATCAGCATCGGCTTTAATACATGATGAACTAATGAGTTGATAATTGTGTTGTTTTTTATGCTCATTTATTTGTTTTTTGTTTAATGTAGGGTTGGGTTTTATGTTGAATGTGTACACTTACTTACAACTGCGTTAAAATGTTGACCCCTTGAGAACTTAGCGAAGTTTTTTCGTTGCTCAACCCTTTGCGGCTATATAATAATAAAAAATAACAATTTGACAAATATAAATAGCGTAAAAAAGGTTTTAAGGAACAAATATTTATATTATTGTCTTACTTCGAGTGGGAGCGTTTATAAAGTTGCAATCTAACAACTTGTAGCACAGACGATTGCGATGGAATGCTTAAGTCCTAACCTTATATAAGATGCCATGTGTTACTTTCGCAAAACTTGCTCTGTTGATGTAAGGTTAAGCTAATGAATTTTTCAGTTTGAAAAGCAAAGGTAAATAGTAATTGTAGGTCATTGTTGTTATGTGCTAATGCAATAAATCCGGCTGTTAATTTCAGTTTTCGTATGACCATAGCGTTCTGAGTTGTTGTTAAAGGCTTTTCTAGCATTATTTTGAAAAAAAATTCAACTATATTGCGCACCAAATAGTAAATTTTTCAGAGGCCATGGTTTTTCCATGATAACTTTTCCTTTCTTCAAACTCTATCTGCCATAATGTTTCTTGTTGATGTAACCTTCGAGAGAGATATGAACTTCATCGCTGAAGAAAATTTAGAATGAAAATTCATCTTTGCACTCAAGCGGATTGTCTCCGTTGTTATGATTTATATGGACTTTATCTTGTACGACAGTTGCTGTATACATCAACTAAAAATTCTCCGACATGAGTAGAAGGCAACCATCGCCCTCCAAGATATTTGGCGCTGTTCTTAATTGTTCAGCGGAGGAAGCTCTGCACCTTTTTCGTTGTTTTGAATAGTTTCAGTTACTTCTTGTCTGGGCTTACTCTTGGGCCATAATCTGTGACCCAGTTTCTGAGTACTCCCAACGCTTGGATATAATATCACGTCTGTAAACTTCCCTGATAGTTAATACATATTTTTGGGGAATTGTCGTTTAAAGTCTTTAATTTTAATTTTGTGCTGATTCTTTTTTCCCAACACTTTACTCAAAAATTCAAAGTGATCAATGGAGGGGTTTTAGCTAGTTCCTGTGTGTATTTTATTGGGGCTAATGCAGATCATGAGGGAACTTTTACCCTCTGGTTGGTCTCAAGATTTAAATTTGACTGGGAACCCAATATTCAATACATTTTCCGTTTTTAAGCCACTGCTACGAAGCTGCAACCGCAGAACGATCTGAAGCTCTAACAGCACTGTCATCAGCATATGTAGCAATTGTAACAGCTTTGTGAACTGGCATGTCAGATGCATATATTGTGTATAATGTGGGGCCTAGTACGCTTCCCTGAGACACTCCAGCATTTATTTCACTTATTTCAGATGTTTTTCATCATTCACTTTAAAGTAAAAAGGTAGATTTTTTAAGCAAGAACTTAACAGCAAATAAATTTGGGCTGATTGAATAGTTTTTAATTTAAACATCAGGCCTTGGTGCCAAACTCTGTCAAACACTTATTTAACATCTAGAACACTGCTAAGCTATATAGTTTCTCAACGGTCAATAAGAATGTCAATGATATGGTGAGATTGGTCCAGAGTAGCGTGCTTATACTGAAATTTACTCGGATCATTTCCATAGCGTCGGACAGTGAGATAATCTAAAAATAGCATTGTATATCAGAGTTACTTATGTTTGGTAGATTTTTTTGCAACTATTAGGTCTGTCTTGTCATATCCTGGGGATTAAATTTTATTTAGTTTGGATATTTCCATTCTAATTTCTGCTAGAGAACATGGCTTAATTAGAAGATCCATTTGACACGGTGATCGAAAAGTTCTAAAACGTTATTTTCATCTGAAACATCCCTATATAGAAAGGATTGCATTTTTTTTAGATGTTTGGAGAATACATCCTACTTTTTTATAGATACATTTCTCTTGAAATTTCGCTTTCATTTGCCGTGTTAGTTTGATTCAAATAGTGCGCGATTTCATAATTTTTAATATCACTTAATCTCTTTTTGAAATCATTTGATGCAAGATAAAAGTAAGTTTTGTCAATATGTTTTCTCGTAGAATGCCAAATTCTTCTCAGTCTCCTTTTATGCAAAACTGCTGATATTTTAACCTATCTTCTGTTACTCTCTATCGTTTGTGAAGTAGTTAATAATGATGCCTTAGGAATAAGATCTGTAAGCTTTTCCACAGCTTGGGCAATGTCAAAATTTGTTGTTATTGATGTGTTTAAATTAAGATTGTTATCTATCCAATACTGAAAAGATTCAACATCAGTTTTATTTGAGATACACAAGTTTACAGTTTATACTCTTTGTTTGTAGACAAGCATTATAATTCAAAATTACTGGCGAATGGTATGAGCTTAAATCAAAAATATCAAAAACATGTCTTGATAAAGCAAAAAAAAATTTAAAAATCGAACAAGTGTGGAATTTTATCTCCATCCAGTTAAATAGTTTTAGGGTTATTTGCTCTTAAACAATTACTAAGCTCTCTTCCTTTTAGGTTAGCAAGTCTAGATCCCCACCATGGATGTTTTGCTTTGAAGTGGCCATAAACTATGAGATTTTTAAAGAACTGAGATTTTTAAAGAATATATTATAATCTTAAAATTTTACTTTACGCCTTGACAGAATATGAATACAATGCAATCTCAGTGTTGTCACAACATAATTCGATTCCATTTCTTGTATAGATGGCTTGGTTTCGGAATTCTTTTTTTTTTTTTTTTTTTTTTATTTATTTTACTATCTTTGGTACAATTATAAAATATTAAAAATTTTTTCTAGGTTTACATATTTTGAGAATTTACTTAAAAAGTATTGCAACAAATATAAACTTAATTTATTGAATAAAAATATCTTAAGATTAGTATTTACATTGATACAGTGTCAGGAAAAAAGATAGGAAAAACCTGGTGAAAATTTTAAGAAATTTTTTTTATACATACTTCTTTCAGCTTCATTACTGAAGTTGAAGAAGATATTAATATTACAAATTTCTTATTAAATCATAATTTGAAGTTCTATTTCGATCTTCAAATCTTTGTGTTAAACTACTAAATACTGAATTTAACAGATGTTGCTTATACTTTTGATGCAATCTATTTGTAGAATATCTTCTATTTAAATTGAATATAATTTTTAAATTTTTATTTTGAATTATCTGAAGCTTTTTTAAATAAGTTTTGGCACATCTATTTGACCAAATTTGACAACCATAAGTCATGATGGGACGTATGCACATTTTGTATAAAAGAATTTTGTTTTTGTGATTCAGGGTAGACTTCCGATTTAGTAATGGGAATAAAGCTCTTACACATTTAATTGCTTTTTCAGATGCTTTTAAAACATGATGTCTGAAGGTCAGTTTTTTATCTAGCTCAATTCCAAGATATTTAATTGAATCAAGTAGGGGAATTTCAACTCCTTCTACTGATAATGGTATCGAAGGTATTCTTTTTGGCGATTTGTTAAATGGAAATATTATTGCTTGGGTTTTATTTTGATTTATTTTTATTTTCCATTTTTTATAAAATTTTTGAGAATGTGAAAGCGCGTTTTTCATTCTTTTGACAACTGCGTTTGAAACTTTGCCTTTTGTTATAATGGCAGTGTCGTCTGCGTATAATGCTACTGAGTGCTCTTTTAGTACTTTAAAATCTGATGTATAAATTGAGTAGAGTATAGGCGATAACACCGAACCTTGAGGTACTCCTGCTGGAATATTACGCTGCGAAGAGAATTCTGTACCAATATTTACAAAAAAAGATCTTTCACTCAAAAAACTTTGCACAATTTTTTGCAAATAAATTGGAAACCCAAATTTATGGAGCTTAAATATTAAGCCGTTATGCCATATAGAGTCGAAGGCTTTTTCGACGTCTAATAGCACTAATCCAGTACTTTTCCGTTCGCTTTTGTTATTTAAAACAAAATTTACTATTCTTTTTACCTGATGAACTGTTGAATGTTGTTTTCGAAAACCAAATTGCTCTTTTTGTATAATATTATTATTTTCGGTGTATTCGTTAATTCTTTCTAGTACAATTTTTTCGAACACTTTGTCTAGACAGTTTAACATGCTTATTGGACGATAACTCATAGGCGATTTTGCATCCTTTCCCTTTTTTAATATCGGAACTACTTTTGCAGTTTTAAAACATTTCGGAAAATATCCATTGGATAAGCACCAATTAAAAATTTGCGTGATTAAATCGTAAAAAGTATTTGTCATGTTTTTCAATATAATTGGGTTTATTCCATCTGGTCCAGGCGCTTTTGAGTTTTTTAACGTAGATATGAAGTATTTTACTTCTTCCACTGATGTCAAATTTTGTCGCATATTATCTGATATAGTCTGTGAACTCAACCAATCAATGTGCTGTTCAACAATTTGATCAACTGGTGAGGACATATTACATGTTTCGGAATTCAAGACATCGTATGTTAAAGATGATTTAACTAGGACAGCGGATCCGGCATGTGCTATATTATCTGGATGATTGGTATTTCATGCTACTATTTTTTATGTTTATTTGGTTATAATAACGGTAATTAAATTCACTAATTTGTCTAACATGGCTTCTATTCGTGGCAATATGTGAGAGTCGTTATTGTTTAAGCCACTTCTTTGCCGCCTGAGAGTATAAAATATTTGCTGTATTATTACTATTATTAGGATTATTTTGCGTGCCTAAATTAGGAAAATCATTAAGATTTCTTTAAGAGATTTGAGATCTAGACTGATTTCTTGGAAATGAAGCTCTTCTTTGGTGTTATAATTTTTGACAAATTCAACTTTGCAAGTAGCTGTAGGGTGATCACATCCACATATTACACATTTAAAAGGTGAATGGCGGTATGTTTTGGTAAGTCCGAATTGCTGGTAACGAAAGCGCTGAAACTTAAATCAAATCTCTTCTGAGCACTTTATTAGCTCCTTAATATAATCGTTCTTACATATGCAGGCGATTTAAAGTAAAAAAAAAAATTTTTTATGTACAGATTTTTCTTTAAACCGACATAAAAAAAACCAAGAAAAAAATTAAATTCCATTGCTTCTGCTTATACTGTTTTCAGATCTTCTGTGGTATTTTCATTTAGATGTTGATGTCAGAATGACGTTTATGTGACATTTATTTAACATATATGGTGAAAAAAAAACTTCTGAAAGGGGTCATGAGCGAAGCAATTGCAGAGAAAGAGAAGTTAAAAAAATTATAAAACAAAATAGTAAGAGGAAAAAAAGATCTGAATACAAACAACAAACAGAAATTAATTATATCAGGGCAAATTTTGATTTTAATTAAACATGTGCACAGAATATGTTGTTTTGTATTATATACACATTTATAAATTCTCAAAAATTAATTAACTTTGAAAGTGTATATGTATTTATATATGGAATATTTATAATTAAGTTGTTGCAGATTAGTTAAAATGCTGAAGTTCTATAAAGGAAGTTCATAACTATACCAGCTTTTTTATTAGCAACAGTAAATACTGTACTAGATAAAGTAATTCAAAAGATTGCTGTCGTTCAAATAACAGGTAAACCTGTCTTCCTGTATATATATATATATATGCACTGTTCCAGAGCACGAGAACACGACTGTGTTCTTGTCATTCCGACAAGATTGCAAAAATTTGCAAATCTACTGCAGGTCAGATATATTCGACACTGAGTGCGGAGTTGAGCTCTAAATCTAATGCATCCTTGTCTTATGTTGACTACTGCAGCCATCACCACATACGTATATATATATATATATATATATATATATATATATGTATATATATATATATATATATATATATATATATATGTATATATATATATATATATTTATTTATACTTACACTACCACTACCCTGGAACATCTTCGACATTTCGTCAGGGTGGATAGTCTTATCAGTATTATTCCTACGCCCTCCTTAGTTCCTAGGTATAATATCACGTTGTTATTTTATAGAAAATTCATAAAAACTCCATTTGATGATGACAGTATTGTTGACAGTTAGTGTTTCATTATCGAAATTCTAACTGTCAACAATACTGTTATCATCAAATGGAGTTTTTATGAATTTTCTATAAAATAATAGCGGCATATTTGGTGAAGATTAAAATTCAACTTATATTTAAAAGATGGATCAATCATTTCAATGAATCAATTAAGACGTTTGAATTGTGAAGTTTTTATGAGTCGTTTTGATTATTAAATTCAATACATAGCAGCAACACACCCAGCCTAATCATTCATATGTACAAATCTTATTAACAATTACCAGGAGGATATTTTCTACCAAGATAGAAGGTTTTCAAATATGCGTATATAACATAGAACATAGTAACATTATCACACTCACTCAATATCTTTATTATTCAAACACATACATACGTTTAGATTTTTCTTATATTCCTGTTAACTCCCAAATAGGATAATGTTACGCTCGCCACATCGTATAAATAATACGACTATTAAACCAGGCAGAAATGCAATTTCCAACTAAAATACTACACAACGTAGAACATGTTGTAACAGCGTTACCTCAAGGTGTAATTGTTTCAGTTCTGGATTTTATCCAAAATCCTCCTTTAAATATTATTTATGAACATTTATGGCAAATATTGATCTCGAAATTAGCGACCCATACCCATCGGAATTCTCTATTTCATTGACTTTATTAGCAGGGTCTAATTTTAGTTCAGACATTGTTCAGAAAATATGGTTGAAAAAATTGCCTTAAATAAGACTTAAAATTAAACTAGAAACTAAAATAAAATTTTCTGTATACATTCCTAAGTTATTAGAAAGCTTTTTTTTTTGAATCGAAACTGATCATAACAAAAACCTCAACAGTTACGTGTTTAACCCAATGGAATCAAAACTAAATATCGGAAAAACCTTGAAAATAAGTAATTCAACATTAAGTTAATATAAAATTAATATATTGATAAGAAAATAATTGAATGTATTAATCTTATACCACGTTTACAGTTAAACTTCATTAATCTGTAGTATTTATTTAATGCCGATATCACATCAGTCGATTTTTTTTTTCTTAAATGAAAGTCTTTAACCCTACAAAGTTAACGTTATTTTTTGTACGTTAAAGATAACGATACGTCTGAGAGACGTATGATTTTTCAGGTCCTGCTAAGGACTTTATAGAAATAAAAATTTATATTTTTCTTATTGAATTCATTTATTTATTATCTTTTCTCTTTAATAACATATAAATTGTGTAAGTAAACATAAATAAAAAAATAACAGTCAATTCAATAGAGATCATAAATTAACATAAAATAAAATGCCTCTTTGAAAGGACTCAGAAATAATTATAAATAAAATAAAAAGTAAATATTTTTTTGAATTCATTTAGTTGTTTGCATATAATACCAATTTTATGATAAAAAAATTTTATTATTGTATCATTATATGCAAGTGTTACAGACTAGATTTTTGTGTTCTGCACACAAAGGTATTTGACACTTATCACATGACATTTTGGATATTCTTCGAATTTTTGAAGGACGAAATCCTCAATATCTTCTCTTTTTAGGAACAGGTTGATTTTCGTTATCGATTTCAGCTTCACCGGGAACTATATTTTGAATGCTGCCACGCAAGGATTTTGACAAAGGCGGTTGATAGAGATTTCAACATTGCTCCACTGAACAATCTCCGAAATTATTTCTTCAGTAAAAAACATATCAAAATATGGAACTGGGTCAGATAGTGTCTTACAATTTCGAGTTGGTCCTCTCGCTGTTCGAACTATATTTATTACCGATGTTTTACTAGTATTTTGACCTTTTGAGGTACTCCAGCAGTGGCCATTTTTACTTCTCAAAGTAGGTTGACGAAACTGTATTATACGTTCACAAGTCATAGCAGCTTCGATAGACTCACTGGCCTCAGTGTTTACTAATTGGCGAAAAGACGTAGTAGCTTGAATGGGTTGAAAATTTTCATTGACCTCGTCTGCTATATCGCTTTGCACATCATGCTCTAGTACTTCATTTTCTAATTCACTTGCAATTTCAGATGAATTTGAGTCATCAAACTCACTTTGCAACAGAGCAGCAATTTCTGCATTATCCAAGCCACGTTTACATGTCATTATTATAACAAAATTTTAATTAAAAAAAACGATAAATGACCTAAAAATGTTAAGTAAAATAATAAGACGATAATTTAAAAAGTCACACAAAAGATAACGATACGTCTCCGAGACGTATGGCTTTGCAATTTCTCAGAAACAGATCAACTTACCAAACGAAAACAACCACCACCAGTAAGCAGCAGAAGCCAACTGAGAATACTAAACAAAACTAATTTCTCTCACAACAAATAACAGAGACAAAGAAGAAATTCAAAAAGTCATACGTCTGATAGGCGTAGCTCATCTTTCTAGGAATAAAATAACTATTTAATGCCATGCTTGACTTTTCTACACAGTGGCACGATTCGTACGTAGGAACATCTTGCATAATATAACAGACTTTACAAAATCTCTTTAAAATGGCGTTGTAGCTGACATACTATTATGGTTACAATAATGATGTAAAACCATCAGCTTTCGCGACTTATTTTACCGCTACCTGACACCAAATACCACTCTGATCGCATGAAAGCTATCATGTTATGAAAACTTTTTTAACTTTTTCGAATCGCACAACTTGCCAATCAAATCTGTTACACGATTGAAACTTAGCAGATTGCACGGATGTATAGTAAATATATTATAATATTTGCAGGGAAAGACTTATTATTAATAACGATAGTAAATTTTATTAAAATTTCTAGTTCAAAATTTTAGTGTTTCTTGTACAATTTCCTTCTTAATAATATGAATATTTTAAAAGTTTATAATAATTTCCTCTGCAACTATATCAATGAACTTATAATTAAAAATTAAAGCAAAATGTTAGATGTATCTATAAAGTAACTGAAATATTCATAACATCCTCCCCCTCGTTAAAGAAATAATTCCCTATTCTTTAATCTTTAGAGGATCTTACATCTAAGCTTGCCAATTTGGGCAAAGGTCGGATTAAAACGCCCTTCTTTGTTTTGACAGCTGTACTTCGTACACAACCGTCTTTTCCTTTGTTTGTATTTACTATAATTCCAAGTGACCAATTATTGCGAGAAAGATAGGCTGACTTCCAAAACGTCAATTGCTTTGTGTTTGAACAAAGCAATATATTTCATAACGCCGCAGTACAATAATTATACAATGTATACCATTTCAAAACGCCGCCACCAAGTATTTTTTGTGCAGTAAGAAAGCAAGCAATTCATCGGTTTTATAGTTGATGCATTGCTTCGGAACTTTGCATGTGTATGGGGTTTAAATACAGTAGCAATGCTGTATACAAACTTTGTATACGAACGTTTTGGAAGTCAGCCATATGGATCAACTATAACAGCGACATCGTCAACGGAAAGTTCACGTTCTTTTTAAAACTAACTAATAAAATGTATTCTTGTACCCAACGTTTCCAAAATGCTCTTGCACATTTGAAAAACCAAGCGATTCGGAGTAAATGCTTCATCGGAAGGTGACTCTAGCTCCATATATGTTAAAGGTCTTTAATTTATAATCCGTTCGCACTCTATTAGAGCACTAGTGTATCATCACGGAATGTAAATTGTTAGAACTTCTTGTGGAGAATTTTCTTAACAGAAGGGATTAGCTTTTCCGAGCACCCGCCCATATGGGGAGCGGCTAGTGGGTCAAAATGCCGTGTAGTAAATGACGAAGAGATTTTAAAATCTAACTGCTTGTTATCAATTTCCTTAACATCCTTTTTAGCTCAGTGCCTTTGAAATTTGTCCAATTGTCACTGTAAATTGCAATAGGAGTACCTCGTCGGGCAATGAAGTTTTGAATTACAATTATGCAGGAATCGGTGGCTAATTCTCTTGAGACTTCGATATGTATTGACCTTATTGTTAAAGAGGTAAACAGGATACCCCAACTGCTTGATATGCTATAGAAATGTCTTAATGTCAGGGCACAATTTAACACCGAAAACTTTTCACGCACTCGCAATAAAAACCTAAGTTGTTATCTTATGAACGTTATAATTATCAATGCTACATTTTTATTGATGTGATGATAAAGTATTGAATAGACAGCTCTTGGATGGCTTTTCTGGAAATCTAAAGCATTTCTGTTTTTTAAAACCTGTGTCGAACATGCAGCACAAACAACACCAAAGGTCATGACTTCCATTACTAAGACATTTGGATTTTGTTAACTGTTGCCATTCCTCCAAAGAAAACGTTGTGCATTTTGATGTTCCTTGCAAATTCTTACTTGATGGAATATCACTTTTATGTCAACGCATATTGCTACTTTTTTCATTCGAAAACCATAAAGCGCAAACAGCAAAGAAGTCATAAGACCTGGTGTACTTTTAGCAGCATTGTGTTTAATGAGATACCACGTGCCTTTGCAGCAGCATCCCAAACTAGACGTATTTTACTTGGTTTTTTGTCGTTTGTCTCAGTGAATATTGGTAAATACCAAGCCACACCGCTTGATTTAATTAGCTTTTCTGATGTTAATTTTCGGGCATATCCTTTAGACACAAGATATGTGATTTGCTGTGTAACTGTTGCTACATCATTGGAGTTTAACCTCTGCTATAAGCACTGAAGTCGTTTTACCGCCATTCGATAACTTTGAGGTACATCGACATAATCTTCCTTCCATAGCGACAAAATTTCAAATATTTTCCCAATACGTTTAGTTGTTGACTCGAGTATGTTAGTTGCTCTTTCATCTTCTACGGATTTCAATTCGTATGGTTTTCCTATTAATTCCAGCGAAAAGTATCCTGATACAAATTTGTGTAGCTTTTCATAGCCCTTATTACAATCATAGTTGTCAATATAATGGACATTTTATTCGTTACTTGTGCCTACTCCTCTGCCATGGACTACCCAACCTAATTGTGTTTTGGATGCGCATAGTTCATTGCTGCAGCCCTCAGCCGATTTCAAAATGTTCGTAAGATAACCGTTTTTAATGCTAATAAGAAGTTTTGATACCGCATTATCATATCTTTGAATAGGGATATTATTTAAATATTTATAGTTCTTAACTAGCGTATCATCCATAGTTTGTGACGATAAAGACGTCGAATTTTTTTGTACTTTGACCAACAGTCTAAACTAACATATTCACATTCATGAAATTTTCTTCCTCGCATGTTGTTCCTGATATCCACTTTAAGCATAATGTTTCTAAACAATCGCAAACATCTTCGTTCATTAAAGTTACATTAGATCCATCATCAAGCAAGGCATTTACTTCCATGGAGCGACCATTATGATATAACATACTAGAAGGGTTTTAATCACCAATCACGTAATGGTGTTAACCTCAAAATTGGACTTGGATAAGTGAGTCGTAACTGTAGGACGATTTTCATTAAATTTTTTAAGTAATTTAAGGTGTCGCGCTTCACATCCTTGAACAGAATATTTATATTCAGAACACCGAAAATTCTTATGTTTTTTAAGACAAGTACGAAATAGCTTCCATCCTGACAACATTCCAACGTTCATTCAATTTAAATGCTGTAAATTAATTGCATTCTTGCAATAAATGAGCCCTATCGCATACATTACATATTGGTTTCTTTTTGGGGTGTTTCTCAACTCCATGTGAATGTAGGCTGGCATTTCTTTTACTAGGCAAAATAATATTGGCTACACGTGTTGCGGCTTCTGCCAATTCAAAATGCCAACTTGAATTTATTACAACATCTGCTTCACTGTTTCGAATGTGCAGTGACTAATACAGTTTTGTTTGTGCCGGTAATTTATTTACCAGTTCCCGCACTAAAAGAAGATTATTTATACATATAATTTTGCGGTTTCAAAAGTAAACGTAAATAAAACACATATACAATATTTTTTTCATGATATTTCTTTTTTATTCTAAAGTTTGAACGTTGACATTATGTGTGAAATACTACATCATTTAAATGACCACCACGCGAAGAGTTACAGGCATTGATTCTTTTTAGGTAATTTTCGACCACTTTTGACACATATTGGGCGGTATCTCAGCCATAACCCCACAAAAAAGTCTAATGGTGTCGAATCGCATCATTTTGGTGGCCAGTTGATATCGCCACGATGAGAAATTATGTCTCTTACAATAAAGCCATATTCGCTCGAGTTGTGTGGCATGTGGCACCATCTCGTTGAAACCGCATATTCTTCAAGTCGTATTCTTCAATAGCAGGCAAAAAAAAGTCGGTTATCATACGAACATAACGCTCCGAATTGACGGTAACAGTCGTTCGGGTCTTCGCCAATACTTTCACTTACAGCAGCGATATTGTCAGCGGAACGAGCGAAACGATGATGCACAGGCCTTACAATATTTGTAACCGCTCCAGCCTCTTAAAATTTCTTCACAATATCGCCAATTGCTTGCGTAGTTGGACGATTATGTAAACCATAATCTCCTCTTAAAGCACGATATGTTGCTGGTGGAGAATCAGCATTTTTGTAGTATGTTTTGATAATTTTTAGACGTTGTGTGATAGTTAAGCGATCCATTTTCGTCAATGTCAGACTTTCAACTGAAAAGAAACAAATATGTTTAACAACTTAGTTTGACAGATATCGAATTCCAGTCCTATACTTTTGAAACCACGAAATGGATAACCGGCTATAATTTGTCATACCTGAGGCTTCCAATGGGGAGCATAAATTTTTACAGAAATTGCATACGAAATAATTGTATTTAGTCTTTCAGCTTTTGGATATGGTTCTGACCGAATTTTCTCAATCAAGTTGTTAATAATGATTTCAGCTGACTGCTAACTACATCGTAAGCTTTCTCTTGTTGAGCCCTTTGCAGTCTTAGAATGTTTTCAGAATTCGAAAACCCACAATTATTTGTACTTTCTTCAAAGAAATTGAAGAACACAGGCCACTCTTCCGGTTTACCCGAAAATATGGGTAAATCTTTTGATAGCGACTGACGTCCAGCAATTTTCGTTTATAAAAGATATCTATTGGGCAACTCTTCTGATCTTGATGAGTGGGTTCAAGTAATGTCGAAACCCATTGCCGAGTTCTTAAGATGTATGAACTATCATTGCTACTTACATTTTTATCTGAGCCCTTTAGAGATCTTGCGAAAATTTCGAACTGTTTTTCCAAGAACTGCTTTTCCAATGCGTTTTATTATTTCAATTGCTGCAATTTCTAACGTCATCACTGAGAAAACTCATAGCATTCTTGATTTTCATACATTGTGGTTTCATTGGGGTTTCCATACCTTTAGATCTACTGACATGTCTTCGCACATGGAACAAATCCAGAATGGTTTGCATGGTCCACGTAATTGCATTGAATGCACCTTTGGTTCTTTTGGTGGTATTCAGTTGTGTGTTAAATATTTTATTATTATAATAAAATTTTGAAGAATATTGCAGGAGAAGAATTAGTTTTAATAATGATTAAAATATTTTATTTAAATTTTTACATTAATATTTTAGTGTTTCTTGTACAATTTCCTTCTCAACAATACGAATATTTCCAATGAACATATTAAAGAATTTTTAAATTTTAATTAAAAATTAAAGCAAAATATTAATTACATTTATTAAGTAGTAATAAGCAACAAGTAATTGATATATTCATAACAAAAATATAATTTACAGTTTTGCTATATATTTTGCTAAACAATTATTTGATCAGCCACAAATTCTAAGATAACATGTATATACATAATACATTGTGAATCATTTAAGAAAAATACATGAAAATACTAAAAACTTGAACGAGTCTTGAAATAATATAATACAACCATCCCTGGTTGTAAACACTTGATGTGCTTCATCTACGACAATATCCACAACATGTTAACAAAACATTTTGTTTAAAAAATATCATTAATTGTAATTTTGCTGTTTCAACAGTGTACACTTCATAAAATTTACAGAACAAATTAATCGCAGACTCATAAATTATAAACAGATATTTTTCACAGTTTTTGAAAATTTTTTATTTCAAACAAATAAGAGATGCACTTCTGCCATATAAATATGCATCAAAATTTATTCTATTTGAAATTTTTCTCAGCCGCTTTATTATTATATGCCTGCATTTCATTAGTTCTTCCATCAAGCCATCTCCAGACGCCAACCTAATACCAAAATAAAAAAATCTTTTCGTTTATACGCGAAATTTTGTATATTTCTACTCCTGTATAAATTGTTCTACAAAATGAAAAATATATCCTGTATTAAAAGGATTAAAATACATATATATATATATATATATATATATATATATATTTATACATACATATATATATATATATATATATATATATATATAGATATATTTATATACATATGTATCAGCATATATATATATATATATATATATATATATATGTATATATATATATATATATATATATATATATATATATGTATATAAGAATTTAGAATATATATATATATATATATATATATATATATATACATATATATATATATATATATATATATATATATATATTTATAAAAATATATTGTAGATTGATTGAGAACAGTCTCAAGCAGATTAAATTTTAGTTTCTAGTGATATTTAACTACCGATGTACATATATATACATATATATATACATATATATATATATATATATATATATATATATATATATATATGTATATATATATATGTATATATATATATATATATATATATATATATATGTATATATATATATATATATATATATATATATGTATATATATATATATATATATATATATATGTATATATATATATATATATATATATATATATAAATATATATGTATATATATATATATATATATATATATATATGTATGTATATATATATATATATATATATATATATATATATATTTATATATACATATATATATATATATATATATATATATATATATACATATATATATATATATATATATATATATATAAATATAAATATATATGTATATATATATATATATATATATATATATATATATATATATGTATGTATATATATATATATATATATATATATATATATATATATTTATATATACATATATATATATATATATATATATATATATATATATATATATATATACATATATATATATATATATATATATATATATAAATATATATGTATGTATATATATATATATATATATACATATATATATGTATATATATATATATATAAATATATATGTATATATATATATATATATATATATATATATATTTATATATATATATATATATATATATATATATATGTATATATATATATTTATATATATATATATATATATATATATATATATGTATATGTATATATAAATATATATGTATATATATATATATATATATATATATATATACATATATATATATATATATATATATATATATATAAATATATATATATATACATATATATATATATATATATATATATATATATATAAATATATATGTATATATATATATATATATATATATATATGTATATGTATATATATATATATATATATATATATATGTATATGTATATATATATATGTATATATATATATATATATATATATATATATATATATATACATATATATATATATATATATATATATATACATATATACATATATATATATATATATATATATATATATAATAGATTTATATCAACTAAAAATATATTTATGGTTCGGTATGCATGAATTTCATGTGATTTTTAATAATGACATATAATTCTGAAACGGCTTACAAAAGTCTTGGCATGAGATAAAAGGTTTGAAACTCTTCAAAACTATAGTTGACGATTTTGTAATGTACTAATGAAACAGATATAGCCATGACGTAATCATCAACAAATCAATTTCACCTATAACAAAAGTATTAAAATATATAAGTAGTGCATATTTTAAAATGGCTGTTTTAATCGTTTTTTCCACTATTTATAGGCTCCTATCCACTACCAAAAACTTTGATGTATTTCTGATAATAATATATTTGAAATATAATATTAATGAGCCTGTACGTCGGAAGTACTTAGGAGACAAATCTGATCCCTTATGTTTTAGTTTATATATCTATCGAAAATATTATTAGGTACTTTAATATGGCGCCCTGATTATAAACTTTTATATGTAGACTTCCTGATATTCAGGAAATATCCAAAACTGTTCTCGTTTCATCACTGTGGTAAGCGGGGTAGCATATTACACAAACATTTCAAGATCAATAGTGTGAGAATTCTACATAAAAACCTGAAAATATAAAATATTATAAATAATTTTCTTCTATATAAGCTTGTACTTGTTTCGTGCCAATAAGAAAATATAAATATATGTATATATACATACATGAATGTAAAATATATTCTTCTTTAATTTTAATAGTAAGTAAAGTGACTATAAAAGCAACCAAAAGAAAATTTATTACATTCAATATTTCCTGGCAGTATTGTTATTATTCGACGACAAAAACAACAGAGGGAGCACACGCAAAAAGGGGGAAAAATTGTAATATAATAAGGTTCGCCCGCAACGTAACTTCACATTTACGTAAGAGTATCTATTTTCACATAAGCACAGAAAGCTTATCCACACAATAGCTGATCCATACGTTTGCGTAAAAGTTAAGAGTCCTTTCAAAATAATATACTCCTTTTGCTTAATAAATTTAAAAAAAACTCAACACAAAATGACAATTTTTATTGGGAACGTGCTGACATTTGTTAAATTTCTTTGTTAAGAATGAGTGTATGATTTTGGTAGTAGTAGCACAGTACATTTTATATCACAAACATTCTGTGAAATGAAGTTGTTGTTAGTTTGGTTTTTGTAAACATGATATGAATCCTAAAAACACCTTCAAGTATTCGCCTTAAAATGTTGGAAAACATGTTAAAGAATGTTAAGTAACAAATAATATCAAAAAATATTTAATAATCATGAATAATTTTCAAATAAGTTCTTACATATTGATCGTTGGCTGGTGCCTAAGATATAGTAGGACATTTTTTTTAATTGATACTAAAGAAGTCACAAATTTATTTAAGAAATTTCCACAATATAAACATTAGCGGAATGTATGAAATAATCTCTAATAAACCACCTTTTTAAAATTTTATTCCCAATATATACGTACTTATAATGTGTTAGTATTAATAATATTAACTATTTAAAAATCTGTATCAATGAGAAAAACAAAAAAAGATAGAAAACAATTTATGTTAAAAATAAATGTATATTACCAAGAAAACCAATTATTTTCGATTAAATGTTTGTTATTCAAACAGGTTATTTTAAAGTACGACCTCTGATATATGCGTGGAACCAGACGGTTTGATAAATAAATTCCTTCATTTAGACTTTAGATTGTTTCAATCATCAGTAATAACCAACCCTGTTCGTCTATACGAGTATTATAATTTCATGTTGAGTCGTATTAGCCTTTATGTGATTGACTTCATGAAAACTACTAAATTCTTATTGTTTTTATACTCTTCAACGAAAATGGGTTATATCATGTTTTTGCTCCTAAATTAGGCAGGTACGTAGACATATTTTACCCTAACTCGAGAACGAGTCATCCGATTTTAAAAAGTAAAACACCATGATGTGTAACAATATTGTTTTTATTTTAGTTTTTCTTTATCTCTTATAGTTTTGGAATTATTCAGATATTAATCGAGAAAAAAATTTTTTTTCCTGAAAATTCGCAATTTTTTTAGTTTAAAAATGGAATTTAAAAAACTTAAAGGAAATATTCAACACTTCGCACTTTTTTCTAATAGCTACAGATCTGAAAAAAATCGGTTAAAAATTTATATATTATTTTCATTTTACCGCATGTACCCAATATTGTAATGCAACCAACCTTCCATATGTATGACGATAGCATTTCGTTTGGTGAGCAGGTAATGGAACTAAAGTACAACGGTATTTTGCATGGTTCTTGGATTTAAAAACTATAATATAGTATTTTTCATTTACTTCGATTTCGAATCGAGAACATTATGTTAGATTGTAGTATTAATTGTAGCAGTATATGTAGAAGTCGATTGCCAATAATTGAGTCAGTTTTAATTTGATATCGTAAGTTGAAAAATTTTAATGTGTCTTGGAGTATTAAATCAGCTAAATAAAACTAACTTTTTCGTAATGAAACAGAAGAAAGAAAGTATTGAAAATCATAGAAATGAAAATTATGATTCTAGGATTGGAAACTAAATACATTTTTTTGTTATATAAAAATAATTTATTGAAAAATTATTATAAAAGTTACTATTTGGGATATTGTCATATATTTATTACAAATGAAATATATTTGTTGATAGTTAAGAAAATTTCAAATTTCTCGAAGCTGTGGCTTAATTCTACTGATGATTTGGTAAAACACCAACGAAATGCATAAAGACATCTCAAGCACCAACAAATAAATTTCACATATATTCTTATATAAAAAGAAATATTTACATGACTTTGTTTTTATATACGAAAGTCCAATTCTAATATGAAATTGTAGCTTAACCATGCAATAAAAAGCTTAAAAAGCTTTTCTAAGAAAAATTAGAAGAATTTAATAAAGATATTATATTAAATCCAAGTACAGGAGGATATTTTAATAATCTACTTATAGCGTTAGATTTGATCTGTTGCTTTGAACACTTATAATCGGCCTTATTCCAGTCAATTGACCGACATCGCTGAATCGTCATCGCCATTCATAAGAATCCAGAATATATTTAACTTATGAGGCCCCATAATAATATCAAAGAAATTACACACGGAATGACAGACCTATAATATACTCTTTCACTTTTTTTTGTGAAGGGTATAAAAAAGGCGGTTAGATTACAAATGTTTGTGTAGCACTGCACAACATTTGCATTGATTACAAGTGTGACGATGAAACTAACATTTCTCCAGAATTCCTATAAAGTGACTTTGGCGACATAGACAATTCAAGTCAAGACATTTCAACTGAAAACAAATTCGATCTCAAATAGCAAACTCTTTATAAATTTTAGAAATTACATTTTATATTTTAATATTAATCAAGCTTATGGTAGTTTTTTATCAAATTATATTTGATCTAATTTTTATTCGATATTTCGTTAACAGCTTGTTAACATCTTCAGGAAATAAAAATTATTATTTATTTATTTATATATATATTTATTATATATGAATAATAATTTTTATTTCCTGAAGATGTTAACAAGCTGTTAACGAAATATCGAATAAAAATTAGATCAAATATAATTTGATAAAAAACGACCATAAGCTTGATTAATATTAAAATAAACTGATAAGGTCAATAAAGATAAATCAACAATTACATTTTATATTTTTTTAAACATAAAATAAAAATATTCACATTTCAAATGGTATTTTGTTTTTAAACTGCATATTAGAATTTCGCAGTTTTCATTTAGTTTTTTCATTAGAATTACATACATGTAAATATATTTGTACTTAAAAATATGTATGTATATATGACTTAAAAAAAGAGCTTTAATTCAGTAACTGAGCCTATGCACTTGTAGATGTATACATATTTAGTTGTATTGCTTAACTTTTATTGACTTTTTGCTCTTTTCCATTAGTTGCATTATTTTTCTATATAATTGAAATTTTCATATTTTCAACTTCTATTGACTTCTTGTTTTTTTCTATTTTACTTTCTACTTCCTTCAATTGTAGCGATTCACATACTTTATGATGCCGTTCGAGTTCTTTTGATTTTAGGGCGTTGTTTTTTTCTAATGCCCAATATACTCTTTTCATATTGACTTCAGCTTCTTTATTATGATTCTGGGTGGAATCTCCCATATCTCTTAACATTTTATTGTTGTTTTGCAATACGTTACTTATATCTGTAAGATTAGAACACAAAATTTCCTGAGATATCAATTCCATCGATATCAATTCAATTGTGGAAGGTTTTTCTTGTGGCTCTATTCTCTTCCGTTTTAAAAATTGATCCTTATCTTTATTGGCGCAATTTTGGAGTGCTGTTTCTAGAAGTTGTGTCATTGATTTAGAGCTGGTGAATGGCTTAGCATACACTCTAACAGTAATATCATCAATTTTCATTAAATTCATTAACGTCTCATAAGTGTTTTTTATTGGCACCAAAAGAATCACATAAACCAAATAAGAAAGAGTCTACTATCCCTTCGGTAGACTCTTTCATACCCACTAGGTCATAAATATATAGTACGATCTCTGATAAGCATTTACTTCGATTTGAAATACCTCCTGTGCCCCGTTGATTTTTCAGGTTATTAGCCGCCTACGAACGCACGTATCGTTTTTGCATTTAGCTTTTTCTTTAATTTCGATTTCGTGTAATATATTTCTATATCAAAATAAATAAAACAGTTTATAATTCTTCAACATTACATTAGAAAACAGTCTAAGCAATACAAAAGGTAAATTGTATGAAAATGTTAAAGAAAAAATGTAAAATTTTAGGTTAGATGATATTACTCTTTTGGAATTACAATGGCAAAAAGTAAATTCCTATGATTGGAAGAACAAAAAGTTAACTACGGAATTTTGGATTAATATATTTGAGCACAAAAACGCAATTAATGAAAACCCGTTTAGGGAATTGTCAACTTTTATTTCAGTGGTATAAATATAATAAAAACTAAAATTAGAAACATATTTTCTTTAAATACCGTATATTCACTTCAGTACATCAGATGTGTTTTAAAAAGATTAAATAAATGTTGGAAAAGTTTTGAAATAACAAAGCATCTCTTAAAAAAGTTTGATAAGGATATTTATACAACTGATAATGATATTTTGTCTAGTTCAGAAGAAGAAGAAAATATAGAAGTATACGATGAAATGTTTAATACATAGCCATTGTTGTTGTAGAAGTTTTAAAAAGTTTTTATTTACAAATATTTTTTATGAAAAAACCAATATTATATTATATATATTTTTTACATTGAAAAGTTTCGATATTAGTTGTAAGGGTTTTTTGAAAGGATATTATTTAATGAATTATACATAGCTTTAAGATTTTTTGTATATGCAATATAAAAGTAAAACTTTTGTGATGTTTTGGTAATTATTATTTTACATAAAAATCTGAGATGCTTTTGAAAACCTCTCATTTTTATAGTTTTAAGACCTTCATTATAAGACTGCTTAGTTTTAGTTGAAGAACCTTTTGTTTGTTTTTTTTTGGTTTCTCTTTAAGTTATATTTATGAACAGAAATTTGCTTAATAAATAGTTATATTTATTTAAATGAACCAAAAATGAATTTTTATATTTTTCATACCTACATAAATAACATTTAAACTGCAAAAATTTAAAAACAATGAAAAGTTGCTATTGCAAAGCTATAAACAAAAATTTAGGGTTATTTTTTTGGCTTTAAAAATCCTATTTAGGCTCTTTTTAGCTCTATTTGAAAGCAGGTATAGCTTTATATCATTTTAAAATCTTGTCATACTGCTAAGGATCATTAATAGTATTTTAAATTGATAAAAAGGTTTTAAATTAGTAAAACTGTTATTATTATTTCCACTCCATAACATTTTTTATAGGTGGGCTAGCACTCACTATTTAACTCCGAGGTTAAATTTTTCCAAAATTCAGCTAGCACTTCTTTAGATACTTTTACAAAGCCACAAACAATTGATCTGTTGCATTGCGTCCTGTCAAGAAGAATTTAACTTTATTTTTATATATCGATATTGACCTAAAACGATATATTAGTTAATTTAAATACAAATTAAAAAAAATAACACTTACATCCTGCACTTATTCTGTTCGCCAGCAAAATGAAAGTGAAGAAAACAATGAAAAAAACACAAAACAGTAAACAAAAAAGTCATTCACGATAGGGGACATTTTTCATTCATGGTTTTTTTGGAGGGAAATAATTCACGATTGAAATACTGTGAAAAAAGAAAATATTTTCTTATTATATTAATATTTATATAGCAGAGCTCTGCTGTGTAAGTTGAATAAAACTGATTTTGACTTTCCTTTGTGCCTAGGAATATTTATCATCACGTCCTTCTGAGATTTTAACTAAGAACAATTAACCTATATAAATATTAATATAGCAAAAATAAAATGTTCATTAAAATAAAAATAGGAAAATATTTTTTTTTTAAATCGGATGACTCATTCCCGAGTTAGGGTGAAATATGTCTACGTACCTGGATAATTTAGGGGCAAAAAATTGCCACACGTTATATTAAACTGGTGAACTAATTGACTGGCGACTTGAAATCACTCGTCTATTATTTTCTATTTATTTTATTAATTGTATTAGGCTTTATTTTCATAAGAATTTAAATATTTGCAAAATTTCTATGCACTTCTTGGTCAGTGAAATAAAATTTAGCCTTG
Source organism: Linnaemya vulpina (assembly GCA_963675445.1). Lineage (NCBI taxonomy): Eukaryota > Metazoa > Arthropoda > Insecta > Diptera > Tachinidae > Linnaemya > Linnaemya vulpina. The sequence goes on along the minus strand of OY776276.1, from coordinate 83,079,257 downwards.
TTTGCAAAAGTTCGTGTTTTTCTTTTCTTTGTTTTTGTTTTGTTGGTTTGGTTTTTGGAAGATATTACTGAGGTTGCCAAAGTGACATAGCCATGTACAATACAAACAATTTAAGAACAAAATGCAAGCAAATTTTTAGAACTCTTTAATATTAATACTAAAAAATTCAAAGTGATCAATTGAGGGGCTTATGCGCTTTCCACTGGGGCTAATGCAGATCGTCAGGGAAACCTTACCCAACATTTCTTAGAATTACTAAAGACATTTATTTCCATTTTAATAAGTGAGAAGCTTAAAACAAATATCAAAGCCACAACAAGTACTCGCTAATCACTTTTCCTTTTTATTTTCTTACGATTTTGTTTTACAATTAGTTGGCTCTTTTGTGACTATAATTGTAGTTTGAAGAGAAATAAGGAACAACGGCAACTAATAATTGTTTTAATATAAAAACAATTTATTTAGAGTATTGACAACGTATGTTGTTTTATTTTGCACTAGCACTTGCGCATAGGAACTAGCTAAAACGCCCACAATCGATCACTGAATTTTTTAGTAAGCTTTTGGGAAAACGACAATTCCCAAAAATATGTGCTAATGTAAGCAAATTTCGTTTATGAACATAGTGGCAACAGTATTTTTGCATCGATATTTTTTTATATACCTTTATCTTTATTTTGTTTGTTGTTAACTTTAAAATTCAAATTCCAGACGGCATTTAAGATTATGTAGGAATGCTGCTCGGCTGTAACTTTGGTATTAAATATTCCAATATTATTTGAAAAGCCTTTTGGTACTACAACTTTGGTAAAATTCAAAAACGAAACAGAAGTTATGTTTTTTATAAAAACTTTTTCGCCGAAAGTGTTTATAATAGTGTTTTTGGCAGCTTGATCCATTTCAAAGTCTGGCTTACCACGTTTGTGTTGAATTATAGCTGGAACGATAGATATAATATAAACACTTTTGTCGACTAAAAATATGTGATATGCGTTGTCTCTTAAAAATAAGTGACTTTTATGTAAAACCCTAACATCCCCTTTAGTTGCGGGAGTTTATAATTTCCGATTTATAACAATATTTGGTAGTGCTTTTGCGGAAGATAAAATTATAGCAACATACACATATCTTGGTGGTTGTTGACCAGGCGGCTACTCGTATTTCTATTACGAATACGGCTTCTACCACAATATGACGGTCAGTACGAGATCGCTTAGCGGAAACATTAATAAGGCAAAGTGAAGAATAATCAATATATATATATATATATATATATATATATATATATATTCAATCAATATATATAATCAATATATATAATCAATATATATAATCAATATATATAATAATAATAATCATGACTGCATGCGTATCTTAAGTATCAGAAGTTATAGATAATAATGGCTTTAATGTTGATGGTAGGCGTTGGATCCATAATGATAGTTGTCTTATTTCAGGTAATAATGTTGTTGAGCGTTTGTCACCTCATTGTACGTTCTTTAATAATTCCTGCATCTTTTTTCCTTCAGAATCTTAAAATTTAGCAAAGTCATTGTAAGTATTTCAGCAACGGAAGCAACAAGCCGATGATATTTTGTTAAATCTTGAAATTCTTGCATTGAAAAATTGGCTTTCAGTTTGACTAAACCATAATTTGTGTGATATTTTTACACGAGACATTCCGGTCTGTGGGCTCGTCAATGGCGGGATCAACAATGAAGTAACACAAATTATGTTTTTATAAAAAAGTTTATTTAGAAATACGTTCTGTGTTGTGTAATCCGTCTGAAACTGAAAAAAATGTTTCGGTTAGAAATTCACAAAATAAAAATTAATGTAATTGTGATTAAAAAGTCTTTATAAACTGAAGTAGTCCGAAGAGTTGAAATGCCATTTTGTTTCAGTTCTGTGGTACAAGGTTTCACCTCTGTAATAAGATCGATTTTTGATGTGTAAACAGCTATACGCTAGGGGTATAAATCTTTTTCACAATACAATCACAAATTTTGAGTAAGATGTGCGATGTAATCGTTAACCAATCGCAAAGCGTTATGAAATCGGTGTGAGCTATGTATGAGTGTATTAGTATAATCATACGGATAATAAGAAGTACAGAGAAACTTAACAGCTGCATATAAATACCTTCTAATTAGCAAATAATTAGCAGCTACTAAGTTTCACTAACATATATTTGTACTATCGCTGTACAGTTCGAAAACCATTTCTGTAAAATAACTACAGGCACTACATTTCAGTAAACAGCTGATTAATAGCAATTTTTATAAAGTGCCTAAATGATTTATTATATGATGAGGTGCATTGAATTTTCAGTAATCAGTAATGCCCTAATTAATAATGAAATTTTACCAAGTGGCTAAATTTTTTCATACAAAATTTGAATGAAGAAAACTTGCCACTTGCTACAACTTTTTTACGAATACGACCCTACGATTTCATTATCAATAAAAATTTCAAGAATTTTTCGAACAAAGTTACTGTTTACTACAATTTTTAATGCAGTACATGTATACTGCAGCGTGCCCATTTACGAACCAAATAATTTAAATAAAACAAACAAAAACCAGCAAATTTCTATGTATATATAATATTGAAACTTTTGATTCTTTTAATTGATTAATTAAAAAAATATACTAAGCATAAGTACTTCCAACTTAAAAAAATTTCATTACTAGATGTTTAAACATCTCCCCTGTGGCCGCACTCGCATTGCTTTTTCTCGAATTTACAGGGCAATATTCAAGAGTTACAAAACTACTAAGTTATAGACTCTTTTTATAAGTAGTTGCACCTTAAATATTATTGCCAGGGACAGGGACAGGGACTTCATGCACTAAAAAATTGTGTTTTAAGCACCTAAAATATACCCAAAAAAAGCTCGAAATATGCACAAAAAACAATAAAATATGCATTTTTTTTAATTTTATGAAACAAAACTAGATTATATAATTTAGTCTCATTATATATATATATATATATATATATATATATATATATGTATGTATATACAATATATATATATATATATATATATATATATATATATGTATATACAATATATATATATATATATATATATATATATATATGTATATATATATACATATATATATATATATATATATATATATATATATACATACATATTTTGTTAAAATAACTTGAAAATACTTGTTAAAATATAGGAAGACAATCTAAACCTATTAAAAAAATTAACATACTTATTTTCATCTAATAAACGGATTGGCTAACACCATAAAATTTTAATAATAATAAGATGGCTGATGATACAAATGTATCAGAAGAATATAGCGATTTTAAGTGGAAAAAAATTGTATCTACGAGAAAAAGACATCACCCTGAGTTACCTAACATACGAGTATATTTAAATAAGTGTAAGCAAGTAATAAATGATGATGAACCTTCAACAAGTAATCGATATTATATGCTTCAAGATGACGATTTCGATAATTAAAATGATGAAGATAATATGTGAAGAGAATTTCTAAAACAAAAATTGATTTCAATGATGACGATTTTGATGTAGAAGTTGCTGAAGCAGCAGATAATCGAAAACCACCAGCTATTTACATTCCTGATGTTATTGATATTCAGAAAATGATAAGTTCTATTATATCTAATGATCAGTTCACTTATAAGTCACCTAAAAATAATCAAGTTAGGCTCATGATAAAAACTATTGATTTGTATAAAAAATTAGTAAATATATGCTAACAAAATAGGTTTCCACAATTATCAGCTTAAACAAGAACGCTTTTAGATTAGTTATTAAAAGTCTACATCACTCCACTCCTGTTGCTGGGATAAAAGCTGAGACATTTATTAATATTAAGCTGAATCACCAAGGAGCCTTTGCCAATGTTTTTTGTTGATTTGGATCCTAATTTAAATAATAAGGGTAAGGTACATAAGAGAATGTCCCAAGGTAATGGATGCTATAATCAACAACAAAATAACGTCCAGCATAGTACATTACCACAAATCTATAATAACTCATTCAATATACCTTCTTAATTTTTATAACAATCAATCTTACGCAGAATTTTATAAATAACAATATTAATTATAATATTAATAATACTACTATGGAAAGAATGGAATCTATGTTAGCAATTCTTCTTAGTATGATAACAATGTTGATTTCTAAATTATGTAAATAAATCTTCGTATTGCAATATAGAAGAAATCAGAAATTTATTACGAGATGAAAGAAGGTTACAGAATATATGGAAACGAATAAGAAATCCAGCAGACAAAACCAATTTTAATCAAGCTACTAAAAAATAAAAAAAACTTTTAGATGATAATAAAAATGAACAATTAAGTCGTTATTTAAAGAACCCTACATTATGCGGTAGGAAGAATGAATATCATTTATGGAATGCCACAAAATATTTAAGAAGACCAACTAAAAGAAATGCACCTATAAAAGATCAGAACGGTATCTGGTGGAAATTAGATCAATATAAAGTTGTTTCATTCTCTGAATATTTACAAAAACTCTTCACATCATTTGCCTTATGTAATCCTGAAGATGAAATTACTACTTCAGCTTTTATAGACATACCGTGCCAAATGGATCTACCTATTAAGCATATAACCCTAGTTGAAGTTAAACGAGAATATTCAAAATTAAATAACAGAAAATCTCCCGGTTATGATAAAATTTGTTCAAATGATATTAAAACTTTACCTAAAAAAGCCATTATTTTCTTAACAATAATTTATAACTCTATACTAAGACTCAATCACTTTCCAACTCAATGGAAATGTACAGAAATAATGATGTTTCATAGACCATCTAAGTCAGAAAATTATTTTAAATCGTATAAACCACATTTAACCACATTTTCAAAATTGTTTTTAAATAGACTGCAGCCAATTTTCCAAGTCAGAAGTATTGTCACATCATAAACACGGTACTCCAGAACAATGTCATCGAGTAGTAAATATTATCAGAAATGCTCTAGAAAGAAAACAGTACTGTTCTACTGTATTTTTGGATGTTAAGTAAACGTTCGACAAAGTATGACTTATAGGTCTTTTATATAAATTAAAAATATTGTTACCTGCACCATTCTACTTGGTCCTGAAATCTTACCTAGAAAACCATTATTTTTATAAAAAAATATATTATGAAATTTCAAATATTAGTAATATAAAGGCTGGTATTCCTCAGGGAAGCATAAAATATTTTGGCATGTATATTGATAAAAGACTAACTTGGAAACAACACATCAAAGCTAAACGAGATTATTTGGATATTAAAACAATTGGTTACTGGAAAAAAAAATCTAAACTTAGTTTAGAAAATAAGATACTATTATATAAAACAATATTAAAACCTATATGGACATATGAAATTCAACTTTGGGGCGCTGCAAGTAACACCAATATAGAAGTACTTCAGTGATGTCAATCAAAACCTATTAGAATTATTGTAAATGCTCTATGGTTTGAAACTAATGATGCGATTCACAGAGATTTATTCAAATTCATAATGAAATAAAAAATTACAGTTCAAGGTACCTTGACAAACTTACGACTCCAACCCTTTAGCTATTACATTATTATATAACGAAGAAGAAGTACATGCGAGTAGATTAAAAAGACAACATGTGCTTGACCTTCCTTTTAGAAAATAGTGTATAAATAAATCATTTTATGTACGTAAATATATTATTTATATGTTAAATAGAAATAATATAAATAATTATGTTTGGAACTTAATGTAGGTTAAAATTCATGTTAATGTATATATATATATATATATATATATATATATATATATATATATATATTTATATATATATATATATATATATATATAATAGTTATATATATATATATATATATATATATATATATATATATATATTAATTATATATATATATATATATATATATATATATATATATATATAATTAATTTGCTTATTATTAAAAAATAGATTTTAAATAAATACGATATTAACTTATATTTTCAAATGTAAACTTCAATCTGTTTGAAGCTATTGACATTGACAAAGACTTTTCAACATCTACGGAATCATCACAAGGTATTGAAGCAAAAACGCCAGCTACTAATCTTATTTTTTGAAATCCAAAAATTTTTTTGATAACGGCATATAGTTTGCTCCAAAATTGCTCACTAATTATGCCCTCAACCGCATTAATTTTATATATAGCTTCGTCAATTATTTTGATTTGGCTTGGCAACATCTTTACATTGATCAACGTAGTTTGTGTAATAAGCCACAGGAAGATTTATATCAGGATATTTTTCTTTAAATAGTGATAACCGCGTAATAATTTCTCAAAAACTGTTCTGTTGTCGAAGTTTGAATTTTTAAAAATATATGATACAATAATATGTATTCATAACAAAAATATGTAAAAATATGCATTTTCATCCAAATATGCACTTACAAATCGATGCCATTTTTAGCAAATTAATTAATTCGTAAAGATATTTCAGTTTTGCCATAATGCGGCTAAGGGGAAAAAACATGCATTTGCATGAAACCCCTGTCCCTGCTTATTACATATCCTTGAGTACTGCAATGATGAAAGTATTTGACGAATTCACTATGAAGCTCACAGGCTTTTAACTCTTGGTCACACCTCGAAGGCACGAGTGGAAGATGTAGAAAATATGAAAACATTCTACCATCATCAGAGCTGTCAAAAATATGAAAAAAACGCGTTAAATAAATTTTTTATAAAATTTATAAAAAATGAATATGGAAATTATAGAAATCGTTGCAGAAGAATATGCAATGAGATTTATTAATGGACATAAATGCTCCTGTTCCACCATAATTAACTATGAATAATAGTTTGTAAATTATTATAGATACATAAATTTATGCATGCATTATTTTAGAAGCCGTATTGATCGTTTCTCGAAAAAGATATCCCAAATAATAATGAAGAGTTAATTTTATTTATTAACATACAAATTGGAAGCGATGATAAAATATTCACGAGTTTAGTTGTGATGACTTAAAAATTATCAAGATGTTGAATGAAACAAAATGAGATAGAACATTTGTTGAAGATGTAGCAAGATGTCACTTTTTGGTACAATGTATTTCTTATGGGAAGATGTTAACATCTTCTCGAATTGATGGTAGGTGTTAGATGTGACCAAGTGTGAAAAGGCTATTAAGATGGGGCTCCAGAATTTATATCATTTCCTTTAGTGCACGGATCTATTAATTTTTGTTGACTTCTACAAGTGATGAACAGTGCCAAAAGCTAACGATCGTCGATACTTGTATCAAACATATAAACGATCTTTATTTACACAATTTTGAAAACAAGACACGGAAAGCAGTAGAGAAATCAAAGAAGTTATTTTTTTGGTACGAGTTAAAGCTGGGACGAGGGACGAAAATGTCGGAGGAATTGGCAAACCTAAAACTGTGATGTGAAAATAGAAAAACTCATGACACTGTCGAAATTCGTCATACGCACGAAGTATGTAATATAATTATTTCTTCCACCTGCGAACAGCGAATGTTGATATACCGGGTGACCAAGTCTCATTGCAGTTTCGAAAACTTTCAATGAATAAACTTACTTTTCACGACGGGACTTTTTTATATACATATGTATATTATATATATTTGAAAGTATACATATATAGTAGTTTGTTAATATATATATATATATATATATATATATATATATATATATATATATATATAATATAGTAATGTTTGCTACAGACACTTAAAGACCACTTGTACAATTGACTAGATTTTAAGACATTGTAAATGCCACAGTTGTCACATGAAATTATCTGTTGATATGGCGACATTTGGTCCCAGGCCGACTGTAGGGAACAATAAACTGATTTACTTATTATAAACATAAAATTTGTTATATTTGAGAGTAAACATTTTATAATTTAGTTTTAAAAATAGAATCAAACAAAGTAAAACACGTGGCTGTCACCCTCAATAGTCTTGAAACTATTGCCAACAGTTTAACACAACAGTTACGTCTTAGAAAAGCATATATGGCATTATTATATATTACCAGCTTTTTAAGGTTGGCATAACAGTAAATACCCAACTGATTAGCTAAGCGATAGTGACACGTTAGAACTGTTTTTGATAAGTGTATGGTCAAACCATATATTCATAAGAAGATGAAGTGATTATCGGCAGAATGCGTCAGCAGTATGATTCAATGGGCCCGTTTATGGAAATCTGGTCTTGTACGTACAATAACAATTTTTGTAGTCGCTTTAATAAGATCTTAAAAAAATTTTAATATGTGAGAAATAAAATGTTTATAATAAATTCAGGTTTCTAATCCAATTTTTAACAAACCAAGATCGAAAAATCGACAAGGGAAGGGTACAATATAAATTTATGACTATACATAAGTTCATATACTCCTGGTATATTTAACAGACCTAGCATACGTATGTATATATGTATATAAAGTGTGTCTTTGAACTTAAAATTTAATCAAATTATATTCTATTAAGCTGGTTGTAGTTTAAATTTATCAAAGGAGGAGCTCCTATCCTTAACATGCATTTTCCAAAGCATTAAACTTAAGGAAAGCTTACAAACGAATGGTACGTATTTTTATATGAATTTTGTTAGTTTTCCACTTCCGTCAAAATATATTTATTTAAAAACTGTTGGAGTCCATAAAAAACATAGGGAAACTGATAACAATTAATTTGTTTTTGTAAACTGCTTATAATAAAAATAATATATGGAAAGCATAATAATATATTTTTATGATTTAGGCGTTAGATTTTTATGACTTAATGACTAATTTAACTAGTCAGGAATAAAGGTTTTTGAGTTTCGATAAATTTTTCACCATGCGTTACTTCCAATTTAGGGTGTTTTTATAGAGGTATATAAAATGTAATATCAACTGACATTAAATTTACTTTATTCAAAAGAAAGTCTTTTGACATTTAAGTATTACGGATCGTGACTGCTGGCTCCGACATATAGTCTTATCTGGGGTTCCAATTTTCGATGACATTCTAATATATGTGGCCGTATATCAGCAATAACGCGACGAATTTTGTCCTCCACGTGATCAATAGTGTTGAATTTATTTGCGTAGCCCATCGACTTCTCATATTCTTACAGAAATTAGTCTAAAAGCATTGAACCCAACGATCTTGGAGGTCATTTCATGGGTTTAAACCGTGAAACTATAAGGTTATCAAACGTTTTCTTCAATATATCAGTTGTGGAAACGGGTTGTATGGCATGTTGCACCGTTTTGTTCCTCCTGCAATTTTTTTTTATTTTTACAATTTTTTGTATTGGACTAGAACTCGGGGGAGCACCCCAAAATATGCAGTACTTTGTGCCAGAACTATGAACCAGGGCATTGTTTAAGAGGACAGATGAATACAGATTGATCTATAGCGGTCACCCATTACTGCAATATTCTGATCTGAATTATTTTTAAAGAAGTACCAACCAATGATAAAAGCATACCACCAGCACATAAAACAGACTACCAATGACTACCAATTTTCTGGATATAACGGTGTCCCAACGTACTCTTTTGGATTATCATCACTCAAAATACGGCACTTTCGTTTTTTGTTTATCCGTTATTGTATCCACTCAAACAAAATTCATGTTGAAATGCCAAACTAAACTAAACATTAATCACTTGACAGCGAGCAAAATGGCCGCCAGTTGAAAACTGTTGCCAACTTAAAGGTTAATACATCTATAAAAAACACCTTTTACGTACTTATATTAAACATTAATATACATTTCGGCACATTAAATTTTAGTTTAAATAAAACAAAATCGATATAATTAACATTGAATTTCTAATAATAAAGAAAAATCAATCACCAAGGCTTAAAGTTTGTCAAAAATTGTTTTCACTTTCGAAAAATTTCCATCGGTTCCTGATATACTGGAGCGTGCAAGATAAGCGCTGTTACCTACGTCTTCTTGGCTTATATTGAAAACATAACCTTAATCAGACTACTATCACCATATGCAAACCGTCAACTAATCAAATGTACAACATATAAACGAACATTGAAAATCCAGAATTAAAAATATTAATTGAATATACAATAACCGATTCGCGGATAACAGTGTTGACAATTATAACTTCATTTGATTTTTTGTTTATTAGTATACGATGTGTACTAAATAAATAAAACAATGATGGTCATTTTGTCCAAAGTGAGTTTGGACAAATATAAATGTTATTAGTATTAAATAAGATTTCGTTATTAGCTTATATTACGATAACCATTTTCAATTTGATTGCTAAGGTCATGCTATTCAATACATCTGGACTACATTCATTGGGGACAAGTTTACGATGTGTCTGAATAACCCATATTTTTTGGAATACTTAAAAGAAGATATTTGTCATGTTATTGGCGAAAGAGGTAGATACTTGATTAAACTTTAGGCCTACTAGTAAAGAAAATATTTGCTGTGATACTATAATATATTGAATGCAGTCGCGATAGTCATATTATTGAAGAAAATCAATGCGCGATATATAAGTGAGTAAAAGTGTTCGCATATAATTCTACCAAGTTCGTTATAGTTGCAGTCAATAAATCCTACTGCTTTTCCGCTCTACTACAGTGCTCTTAATAAATGAAACAACATATTGAAAATAAAATTAAATTTCAAATAATATAATATCTCTTATTAAACATTTCTGCAAAGTATCGTGTGTCATTACCACAACATTCCCATAGCAAGGCAGCGTATGCAGGCTTATAGTCTCTTGAATTTCAATTAAAACAAATCAGAATCCTATTTGCTTTCGCCATGCACAGTCCATGAAAGCTGTTGAACCAAACTCAAAAGCCAGACGCAGATACAGACAGTGAAGACAACTGGGATTACTTAAGTGTATGAAATGAAAACAAACAAGAAATTTAAGTGCAAAATAAAATAAAAGCCGAAATAACTAAAATAATATAGTGAAATTAGAAAATAAAATTATAACTGCACTTACTACTACAATAATAACGCCACAAGTAAGTCGTTTTCTATATAGTAAAGCAATAGTAAAAGTGCTGAGAGTAAAACTGTGGGAATGAGAGAGGTACTGTGCTTGTGTATGTTCATGGGAGCTTTATGGTGTATTAAATCCAAGGAAATGAGAAACAAACAAAAATAATATTTACTCTGTGAATGTCCTATCAAGCATAACGTGTAATATTCGTAACTACATCTAAATAATTTGAGTTTCTGCTTGTCACTTAATATATCATGCTTCTGATATTTTCGTTCTTCTTATTCTTCCACTTCTTAAACGCTTAAAATGTCCTCATGTGTTCGCATGACTGTTAAGATGTTATATGCTGATTGTTTTATTTTCTTCCTTCCTTCCTTACCCTAACAATTGTCAAGCGTACTAGTCCTTTTTAAATTTTGAGTGCCTGATTATGTGTTGTTTTATATCCTTTAGATTTTCGTTATGATTATAATATTTTGAAGTCGTTTCTTTAATTGCGTGCGCAGAGTTTTTTGCAAGTGGTCAGGTTGTTATGTATGTTATGTGCATTATTGTTTACCTCTTTAATTGTAACTCTACCATTGAAAATTGTTTATTTTTATAACTTAATAGTTTAAGAGATATGATGTTATTATCAATCTTCACTCAGGTCATGTAAAGACATTTTGTAGATATTATTAATACCTTTTTAATCCTAAGATTGTGTTTTCACATATATATATATATATATATATATATATATATATATATCTATATATATATATATATATATATATATATATACATATGTGTATATATACATATATGCATACATATATATATATATATATATATATATATATATATGTATATTTACATATATGCATACATACATATATATATATATATATATATATATATATATATATATATATATATATATATGTATATATATATATATATATATATATATATATATGTATATATATATATATATATATATATATGTTGATCAAGTCGCTCCAATATTCCTCTAATTATATGTAGACGTAAGCGTACTCCATTTCTCTCACTTAGCGAAAGTGATTTAACATACGGTGAGTACCTTAGTAAATAAAAATGTGGATTAATGATGTGCTAGAACTTCGTTTATCTTACATTATTGAATTGGTACGAATTTTTTCTTGTAGCTTTATAATATTTAGTGCTTCATGAATATAGCACTGCGCGTTACGAACATTAGCCTGAGGAAAGGTACCAATATTTTTATGCCAAATTTGCCTCTTGTTGTTTTCATGTATGTTATTCCTATATTCTTCACCATGTTGAATTGGCTCTCAGTGGACATTTTGGCCAAACAGCTAGCCCCATTCTCTGCGGTCAGGTTGAACACTGCGTGCCCGTGGTCAAGATTTGACCACGCCAGAATTCTGATGAAATACCAAGACATCAGGACCCATGACAACGTTGACTATTGCATACTAAAACCTTTCTTTGGCGAATATTTCCATTCTCTTGTCGGTGACAGCGAAGAGGCTTCTAGACTTTTCTGTCCCGAAGATTCCGTTAGAGCCTTTACTGACGGATCTAAGATAGAGTTGTACAAAACAGCTCTTTTGAGTGAGCGCTCTTTTTAGCTCCGCTCACTTTACTTAATTAATTCATTCAGTTCATTCAGTTGTTTCAGTTCATTCAGTAGCTCAGTTGTTTCAGTATCTGGCAACTCTATAAATAAAGAGCACTACATCCCTGTATGCATTAGCACATGTGTGTGAATTAATTAATTTTTTTCGTATGGATTTTGATATACAAACTGAAACATAACTGAAAAGAGGTACTGAAAGAGACAGATCTAATGAATCAACTGAAACAACTGAGCTAAAAACGCTCAATTGGATGAAAGATTCACCTCGCTCAATTGACTGAATGATTCAATTGAATTAATTCATTCAGGAGCCGCACAGCTCTAATCTAAGAGGGGAACTAATGTAGGTGGAGGTTTTTACGTGAAGAACTTTAACGTAAAAACTTCATTTAGGCTTCGGGATGGTTGTAGCATCCTGCAAGCCGTAATTTATGTTATTACTGGTGCAGCTAGATAGCTAAGGTATTATAAGATATCGAACGATATCTTTATCTTTACCGACAGTAAGGCGGCCATCTTTGCTATCAATGGTGTGCACAGCACATCCATAGCCTTGGTCGAATGCCGACTATCTGGAAATAAGATAGCGAGACATTCGAGGGTGACACTTGTTTTGGTACCGGGACATTCCGACTGTCCTGGGAAATTTATTGTTGACGAAATTGCCAGGGAAAGGACAAAACAGAACAACTCTTTGATCTGTCACTTCACAGGCATTCCCCTATCGCACTGCAAGTTATTGATTCAGTGTGAATTATATAAGATCGCTCAACTAAGATGGTAAAACATGACCACCTTACGCGTGGCAAGAACCACGTGGCCCTGCTACAACCCAAGCAGAACCCTAAATAAACAATGCAACTTTGGGACCCATGCAAGAAGGATATGTCTAGAATATTACGACTTTTGTCGTAATATTCTAGTTTCCAGAAGAGGAGGAAACTGTGCTCCATCTTCCATGTAAGTGCCCTGCCTTGAACAGCGTAAGAGCGATGGCACTGCACTCCAGCTTTTTGCCAGACCTGGATAGCATGGCAAGTGTGGAGCTGGTTCAAACTTCGGCCTTCCTCAGGACCACAGAATGGCTAATTGCGGCAGAGGATAACTCATAAACAGTTACAATCGATTTAACGGACCCAAGTGCATTGTCTCAACAATGGCTCTAATAACCTAACCTAACCTAACCTACTCATGTATTGCATGTTCTTTTATATTTAAATATTATGTATATTTCTGAAACCGAATTTTATTTAAGTAGTAAAATTAAATACGCTTTTTGCAAAAACTATGCACTTGTTTCTTTGCCTTAGTACTTTTTTTAAATTTAAAGGTTGAGAAGGCTGGCTGAAACTTCAATTTGTATAAAAATAGTTCGTTGTTGCCTATGCTGTCACTAAATAGTTACACTTTGTGTGAGTGATGCCAACCCTTGTACCATCCAAAACACTGTGGCCACACAGAAAGGGGCTAAAAAGGGAGATGAAATGAATATAATGATAATATGTGTTTTAAAAAATCACCGCATTGTTATTTAAGATATATCAATTTTTTTTCTGAAATAGAGTGCATGCAACTTGTTGACGTTGTTTTAAATTCGATTGCCACGAGACGCCTAACGTTGCAATGAAGCTTTTTTTACGCTGTTGTGAAGAACAGCCCTGTATTTGTTTCACAATTACAATAAATGCAAAATGTTTTTAGGCATCTTTTGTTCGTTTGAGTACCGAATCATTCTCCGGACTTTTAAATTCACTTAGTATAAATGCAATTTGTTTCAGAAGATTGACAGAAAGTAACTCAATACAAAGTAGCACACACAAAAAAGTAGCATGTAAATGTGTAATAAAGAACAATAGTGAAACGATATAATTTCACAATCTCATTTATTAAAAAAGCATGAAAAATAATTATGAAAAATTAAACTCCCTCTTTGAAAAACTAGGTATTTTATAATACTTCAGATATTTAGGAAAAAAAACACACACACACAAAAAATGGCAACGCTGTTTTGTCATATTTCTCTTCCGCATGATATTCAACCATTTGAACTCAGGTTAGCTCCCTTTCAATATCTCTTTTGGATATGTTGTGACTTATAGACAAACTATTCTTAATATAGTAAATGGTTTATATTATAATATGAAATTTATTTGTTAGGTGGTTAAGCAATGTCTATATGTATCATCAGTACACTTTAACCCTAGAAAGATAAGCTACGCCTATCAGACGTATGACTTTTTGAATTTCTTCTTTGTTTCTGTTATTTGTTGTGAGAGAAATTAGTTTTGCTCAGTATTCTCAGTTGGCCTCTGCTGCTTACTGGTGGTGGTTGTTTTCGTTTGGTAAGTTGATCTGTTTCTGAGAAATTGCAAAGCCATACGTCTCGAAGACGTATCGTTATCTTTTGTGTGACTTTTTAAATTATCGTCTTATTATTTTACTTAACATTTTTAGGTCATTTATCGTTTTTTTAAATTAAAATTTTGTTATAATAATGACATGTAAACGTGGCTTGGATAATGCAGAAATTGCTGCTCTGTTGCAAAGTGAGTTTGATGACTCAAATTCATCTGAAACTGCAAGTGAATTAGAAAATGAAGTACTAGAGCATGATGTTCAAAGCGATATAGAATACTAGGTCAATGAAAATTTTCAACCCATTCAAGCTACTACGTCTTTTGGCCAATTAGTAAATACTGAGGCCAGTGAGTCTATCGAAGCTGCTATAACTTGTGAACGTATAATACAGTTTAGTCAACCTACTTTGAGAAGTAAAAATGGCCACTGCTGGAGTACCTCAAAAGGTCAAAATACTGGTAGAACATCGGTAACAAATATAGTTCGAACAGCGAGAGGACCAACTCGACATTGCGATTTCTGCTAATCAAAAGCCTTTGAGTCGAAGAGAATACATGAAAAAACTTTCATTGTCCCTAACAACTCCTTGGATGCAAATGAGGCTCGAAGTTCCGACTTTGTCCAAATCCTTGCATGGCAGCATTCAAAATTTAGTTCTCGGTGAAGTTGAAATTGATAACGAAAATCAACCTGTTCCTAAAAAGAGAAGATATTGCGGATTTTGTCCTTCAAATATTCGAAGAATGTCCAACATGTCATGTGATAAGTGTCAAACACCTGTGTGTGGAGAACACAAAAATCTAGTCTGTAACACTTGCATATAACGATACAATAATAAAATATTTTTTTATTATAAAACTGGTATTATATGCAAACAACTAAATGAATTCAAAAAAATATATACTTTTTATTTTATTTATAATTATTTTTGAGTCCTTTGAAAGAGGCATTTTATTTTATGTTAATTTATGATCTCTATTGAATTGACTGTTGTTTTTTTAATTTATGTTTACTTACACAATTTTTATGTTATTAAAGAGAAAAGAAATAAATAAATGAGTTCAATAAGAAAAATATCAATTTTTATTTCTATAAAGTCCTTAAAAGGACGTGAAAAATCATACTTCTCTCAGACGTATCGTTATCTTTAACGTACTAAAAAATAACGTTATCTTTGTAGGGTTAACCACAGTTTTGAAAAGTTTCAAACTTCTCAACAATTAAAAAACTTTTATAAATCATCTGAGAACTATGTTAATAAATTAACAATAAAATTTGACAAATGATTTTAAAAAATCACATTATAATAAGTGTAGTAGGCTATGAAACTTATACAAACCAAAACAACAAACATAGCCTACTACACTTATTATAATGTGATTTTTTAAAATCATTTGTGAATTTTTTATAGTTAATTTATTAACATAATTCTCAGATAGTTTATAAAAGTTGTTTAATAATAAATATCATAATATAATAGTGCAACGACAGTACCACCAACATTTCTTTTAAATTGCGGAAGAAATATGAACGAATTAGAGAAATCCTCCTGTAAACATGCTCAAAATTTTTCGATTCTGCATAGGTTTGAAACAAATAAAACAAAAATTAATAAAGTATTAGTTACAGAATTTGTTAAGGAAGTGAATAAGGAAGTAGAGCGAAATAAAAAAATATCATTAGTAATCACTTATTCTAGCTGTCGAAAGAAATAAGTTTTTGATTAAATGTTTTATTCCTAATTTTGAATATGTTTATCTGTTTATAATAATTACTTTCGTATGAGCTTTAAATTACGGTTGAATGTAACTGACCTGTTGCAACATCCAAATATCAATCACTTTCTGAGACTGGTCGTATTCAAACTGCATGCCGTCTGGTTTAAATTAAATATCTCATAGAAAATGTTTATTGAAATTTGGAGTCAAATGCTTTTTTCGTTCACTATTTAACGTGTTAATGGTATAATCATGCGGAAAAAAATTAGCTAAAATTGATAATAATCAGATGATCGTATCGTAGACTATTTACTGAGGATCAAGTATGACTAGAATTGGATCGACCAAGTAGTTCACATGATGGAGCTATAAAAAGATTTCCATTGATAATTTGTGTAATTAACTTATGACTAAATAAGATATAACAACAACTATTTCGTGATTTGAGAACCCCGGTTCCGGACCCGTTAAACATCCGATTATCAGTTTCCGTAGCTTATAAATGTGCTAGTTGTTTCACAAAAAGCAATGGTTAGTTCATTCATCACAACAACACACGAGTATAACAACACATCAGAAAATAATTTGCCAATAAGAATAGGTGAGTAAAATATACAGCAGAAAAGCATCTTTTCAAGTATACCACGGAAATTGTTTAAATGAGAGGAAAAAGAAATATTGTGGAAAGAACTACTATAAATCTAACAAACATGCAAACTGCAAACACACAACCATGTATTAAATAAAACTCTCTCATATGCAGTTTCAAAACACCAAAAAATAAAAAACAAATTAAAACACATGGCAAGTATGTATTACAGTTTATACATTCTTACTTATTTTATGGACATTTTTTTTTGTAAAGTTTAGCACTGAAAATGGTGGAGCATTAGAATAAAAACACGCAAGCATTCCATCCATACATACGAGTATTTACGTAAATACCATTAAACATAAAAACATAACACCAGTCTGCGGTTCATAATAGTTTTTTTAAATATATTGTTGTTGCTCTATTTCGTGCCTGATTGTGGAGAGTATCTAAAGGATGTGTCGTAAAATATGAACAATGAAAAGGCATTCACGATTAGTAAGTAAAAATATAATTATATAGAAGAAATATTAAAATTTTAGGGAATATACATATAATGAGAAATGTCAAATAAGTTTCATGATGTTGGAGCAGGAAATTTTTTTGCAGTTGCAATTTATTTTATAAACTTTCTCCAGCACAATTTTTAACGGTAGTATTTTAAACATGTACTCTGAGATTGGTTTGCTTTCTTATTTTCATGTGAGACAACGATTTTTGAGAATATTTTATTTTACACATATTGAGAGTATGTCTGCCATAAGGGTAGTTTGAAAAAAATTTTGTGGCTATCGGAAGTACTATTAAAAAGCGAGGTGGTGAAAATTATGCCGTTATAGTAAAGGATTTTTTGAGCTCTAAGAGTATTGTTCTCTCATTGTGTCGTTTGCGTTGCTAGAGTCAGGACGTTGTAAATGTCTATATACGGTTGAATTTAAACGTTCTACAGTTCGATTGAGAATATAATAAAAAAAGTGAAAGAATATATTTTTAACACTTCTTTACTACACAAAAGTGTTCATGCATATATATGAAAAAAGCACAGAGTAGATATAGAAAAAAAGCTAGAAAAATCAAAAGATTTTCCTAGAAAAATTAAGTATTTGTGCAAACATAAATTAAGAAGTAAAATAATTACTAAAAACAACAAAATTGTGTTACAAATCGAAATTATATTAAAAGTCAAACTGAAATTAATAAATTAAAAAAGTCCTATTAATATATAAAATAAAGTGTCTGATATAGAAAAATTTTAAGCATTGAATATATTGTAGTATTCCACTTTAAAAAAACTGCAAGTGGAATAAATATAATGTATTATTAAAAGTATATAAAAAAGAAAACGCTACTATTTAGCAAAAAAATCGATAATTTGGATTAGCAGCAGCAAATATAGGATACTTCAGCAAGGAATATACGGAACATACAATAATATAAAAGTAAAAAAAAAAATAATAATAATAATATATGATAACAAAAAGTAAGATATTTTTAAGTCTGAAATTAGAAATATTAAAGTAATAGAATACATTTTTACATTGAGTTCACTTTTGAAAGTTTATTTACTGTTTATCAAATTTGTAAATTTTTTCAATAAAAGTTTTTTTTTGTGGAGGTTCACACCTTAGTTTTATGTACATACACATAATCGTAAGAAAAATATACACAAATATTGGCAAACACGATTTTAAGCATTTAGAATAAGAAGCAGAATTATACTCAAATAAGAAGAACGAAAGGAAATATAAAAAAGCAGGCCTACATTATTACACTCGGGGAAAAATTACCCACAATTTTCAGTATCTTAAAATGCGCATGCACTTGTGCAAAATCCATAAAATCCAATTGTACGTACAACTACCGAAATACTACCGCAAAAGAAAAACTAAAAAGTCTCTAACCTCTCTTGGCATAACATTATCATAATTATTCTTATAATTATCATCATCTTAAACTAGCATGTGAGCACAGTGGCGTGGGGAAGGACAATACATGCTTTCTTAAATGTTGATGCCCTTTTTTAAATCTAACAGGAATTACTTCCTGTCTAGAGTTAGGAAAGATACTAGAAAATATTATTATAGAAATTTAAAACCTTAAGTACCTCCGGATATATGAACCCATCGTACATATGCATTCGTAATATCTAAAAACACACTCACATTTGTCACTGATATTTGAAATGTTTTTAATGAATTTATTGTGAATTTGTAATGCACATTCACAGCAACATGTTTATGAATGAGAAAATCAACAAACATGTTCTTAATAATATTTTAATATATATATATATATATATATATATATATATATATATTTATGTTTGGATATGATTATAAAAAACTTCATACGAAAGAAGTATAAATGCATATAAGCCGAGCTATGTCTCGGGAATTGTGTTCGCGCTAAACTTGGAAATAACAGTTTCTCATTAGTAATTAAAATACAAAATTTATGGTTGTTCTTGTATAATTCTCAATAGACCGCGATAACGAGGCAAAAAAAAAATGACTAAAATCGGAAATGCCAACACTTAGTGCTCAATTTGAATGCTTCTCAGAACTTTTGTAATTCCTATTACATATATGTCAATCTTGCTGTGCCATATTCTAATGCAATTGAGTATATGGCTATTTGATTTCCCATATGTTTGAGTTCTGTCCAAATTCTTAGTTTAGTGTGAAGTGTTGATTTTCATCATTTTAAATATCTCTGTATTTATCCAAACTGATGACATTTTCACAAACTAATTCTCAGAAGGAACCAATAGAGCTAATCTTGTCTTTTGAGATGGCGAAAGTAACAATAACTGTAATATTGTTCTATTATACCTGTTGAAGTAAGGGTGCAAGTTTTTAAGACCAGCGTATAACTACTTCTTTTTTTTACTAGGAACCATGTCGTTTTATAATAAAAATAGTTTTTTAGAGTTCTTTTATAAATATGGAACTCGTGCTTGATAATTAATAATACCATTTGGAAAAAAATCATTCAAAATGTTTATATTACGACTGATATATGCATACTTATATCAAAGATATATATTCTTCAAATAATCACATAAAATTTTGTTTAGTTAACTGCAAATATATATATTTTAAAATTAATTGTTATGCAATCCTAGTAATTTTGAAATATGCAAAGAAGAGTCACGCATCGAAAGGCATTTGAAATAATATCAATTTTGTAAAAGGATCAAAACGGGCTCAGATAATACATTAATTCTCTCATAGTTTGC
This sequence comes from Linnaemya vulpina, assembly GCA_963675445.1. Lineage (NCBI taxonomy): Eukaryota > Metazoa > Arthropoda > Insecta > Diptera > Tachinidae > Linnaemya > Linnaemya vulpina. Next base: position 83,058,687 of record OY776276.1, on the reverse strand, counting down.
TATATATTTTTCAATCCTCCAATCTGTCGTTAAAAACCCCCACATCTTGCAGCCCTGTATGAAAACCCCTTTATACGTTTCTACTTACTCATATAGCAAAACAAAAATCAATAGATTTTTGTTATTTTTGAAAAATGCCCAAGAAGTATATACACCAATATCTTGCGCGTGTGTGTGTATATGGCAGTGCTTGCTATTTTCATACTCCCCATTTGATGTTGCTATTTATGTCTTTTAACAATATTTTTCAATATTCACAAATTATTTAATGCCGACTGGCTTTATCAATTCTCTATTCTCTTTCTCTCTAGATAGCTACTTCTTTTCAAGAGAACCGATTAAGGATGTCAGATGGCAGGAGAAAACAAGGAAATTGTTCTTATCAGTCTTTCATATTTTGACAGCTCCTTTTAATATTAAATCTTCTTTTGTGCCCTTCATGTTAAATATTTTCTTTCCATTTCGTGAAGTATTCGTAGAATATAGAAGTGAATTCCTCCCCAGCAGTGGTAACACGTTTCTTTTCTTTTGGATAATTCTCTGGCCTTTTTAGAGAAATTACAAGTGTTTCTTAGTGTGAGAGCAAGAGTTTTATTGTTGGTATTTATTTCTTTGTATAGAAAGAGAGAAAATGGGTTCAAGTATGCAGTATCCATCTGTTTGTTTCTGTCTGTATGTCTATCCCATATTTTGGTTCCTCGATGGTTTGATTGAAAAAGCGTTTCAGTGTTAATAGTTTGGGTTGTCTGCCTTTATTTATACAAACAAGTTTAGTATAAACAAATTCATGCAAGTGTTTTTTTAGCTATTGCTTTTGCTATTCCCTTAGCATTCTATTATTTTCTCACTTGTTTTACACATTTTTCTTTCGTAAGTGTAAACAATTGTAAACAGAGTTATTAATTTTTTATATAAATTGCAGTAATCTATCGAATAGCCTTCTAAGTGCCATATTTTTTGTTTAAACTATTATCGTTGTATAGTTTACATATTTCTCTTTACACTGTCTTTTTGCATTTGGTCTGGTTTTTGTGTTTGATATATTATTTGCCCTTCATGTTTGCTTGCAATGACAAGGATAATTATTTAATTGATTTTATGTTTGGTTTTTTTTTGGAATCTTAAAAATGAAACAACTCAAACGTTTGTAAAACTAATGGTTTCACAGGAAAAGAATTTTTCAATCGATTATTTAGCCAAGTGGTTAGTTAAAGCAGGGAATCATATACATATATCAACTAAATACAAGGCATTAATCGAGTTATTAAGGAAATAATTAAGGAGTAACTATCATAAATAATAGAAGTACGTAGGAAACAAATCTTTACTTACTTACAGTAAAAGTAACTGGCGTTTTAATGATGGTCAAAGGAACAATTTCTAAAATATGTACGATGGAACGATAACGTTCGAAACATATGAACAGTCAGAAAGTTTATTAAAAGTTCTTGTTTGATTTAGAGTTTGAAATTGGTTTTATATGTATATATTTTTACACACTAAAGGCTATAATACGCTACTGAATATATGTCATCAGATATGCACCGACATTTAAGCTGCGTTCAGACTTGTCATATATTTGCCCAAAAATTTTTATACTCTTCACAAAAATGTGAAAGGGTATATTTAGGTTTGTCAGTCCGTGTGTAATTTCTTCGATATCAATATGCGACCCCATAAAGTATATATATTCTGGATCCTTATGAATAGCGATGACGATTGAGCGATTTCCGTCTGTCCGTCTGTCTGTACGTGAAATCGGTTTTCCCTGATCGATTGGAAGTGAGCTAACTTAGAGTGGTATTGAAATTCAGAATTCGAAGGACGGTTCCAGAGCTGGGAAGCTTACACCTATTTCTCGACGCAAAATTAACACCAAAAACCGATTATTTTTTTGCTTATTTGAAAATTGAACCTATTTCATGCTTTGGGACTCCTTAATTGTCCATTTACGAGTTAAACAAAAAAAATTTTTTTCCAGGGATGCGAAATTAAAAAAATTTTTTTTGGTACATTCGGTATTTTGTGGTACATATAATAACTAAAATGTTTAAAAATTTTAAGTTTTTCTTAAATAAAACCGTTTTCGGTGTAATGAAGATTTGCATCGATGAAAAAAAAAGTTTTAAAATTTATAGTTCCCATCCAGGGTTAGGAAATTTAAATTTTTTTATACAATAAACTAACCAAAAATCAACTGACGTCGTTTTTCCTGGTTAAAATTACTTTTTATTTCGGCAAAACAAAATTGGTATCCAAAATAAAAAATATAAACATTCCGATTCCAGGGTTCGGTACTGCAATATTTTGTAGTACATGAAAGTAACGAAAGTGATAACAAATTTGTAGTTTTTCTTAAATAAGAATTAAGTTAGCTCACTTCCAATCGATCAGTCCAAGAATGAAGTCTCTAGCTCTTCTGGGGGCTTGGGAAAACCGATTTCACGTACAGACAGACGGACAGACGGACATCGCTCAATCGTCATCGCTATTCATAAGGATCCAGAATATATATACTTTATGGGGTCGCATATTGATGTCGAAGAAATTCCACACGGAATGGCAAACCTAAATATACCCTTTCACATTTTTGTGAAGGGTATAAAAATTAAAAAAAATCAAACTGTCGTTTCCAGGGTTGGATACTGCAATGTTTTGTAGTACATGAAAGTGACAAAAATTGTTAAAAATTTTAGTTTTTCTTATATAAAACCGATTTATACATCATAAAAACTTGCATTGGTAAAACATTATTTTAAAAAATTTATATTTCGTCTCCAGGGGTGGGAAATTTTTTTTTTATTTTTTTTTTTGGCACATTCGGTATTTTTTGGTACATATAGTAACTAATTGTTTAAAAATTTTAAGTTTTTCTTAAATAAAACCATATTTGGTATCATGAAGATTTGCATCGATTAAAAATAAATTAAAAAATTTTAAGTTCCCATCCATCAAGTTTTTGTCCGAGTTAAAATTATTTTTTATTTCGGCAAAACAAAATTGGTTATTAAAAATTAAAAAAAAAAAATTAAAATTTCGATTCCAGGGTTTGATACTGCAATATTTTGTATAACATGAACGTTACCAAAATGGTTGAAAATTTGTACTTTTGATTAAATAAAACCGCTTTACACATTATGAGGACTTATATTGGTAAAAAAAAATTTTTTTAATTAAAATTTCGTTTCCAAGGGTGGGAAATTCGGAATATTTTTTTTAAGTAACCAAAAAACGCAACTGAAGTTGTTTTTATTTTTGCTAACTGAAACTATTTTATAAGTTAGAAAGCAGACGTACGTTAGTGAAGGGTATATAAGATTCGGCACAGCCGAATATAGCACTTTTATTTGTTAACAATTAAATACTAATGAAAAATATTTTCAATCAGATTCTGCTCGCTCGTGTGTAGAGTAGCAGCGAAAGCCAACATATGATTATATCCAACTTGATAATAGCAGCATAAATCTAAAAGAAGCTGCCAAATCTAATATAAAATATATACGCTTACTGTTTCACGCTGCAGGATACTACAATCTTCAATAAAATTGATTTCACCACGGCGTTACCAACATAAACATAACTTTTCGCAACGTAAAAGAGTATTAATATATATATGTATATATATATATATATATATATATATATATATATTTATATATATATATATATATATATATATATATATATTTATATATATAGATATATATATATATATATATATATATATATATACATATAGCGATAAATCGATATACATATATTGATACATTGCATTTAATGTGGACGATATATACATAGAACCGTAGCAGAGAAAGTTAAAAGTGGTTGCCAGTAGTAAAACTAACAGTTGCCTTTTATCTCTCTACTTAGCCAGCTTTCATGCACTCCGAATGACGTTATCCTTCGGTAAGGGCCTATTCATTCGATCGCTGATGTGTTAAAAGGGGAGATAAAAGGTACATTTGAGGCAAAACGAGTCTTGTTTCTCAACATATTCTTCTTTACTTCGTCTACGTGTAAATTTACTAAATCCAAGGTCGACGTATTTGATTTAGAATTTATTTCTAAATTGTTAAATACTTTCATATTATTCATATATCATCAGATTACATTTTTTGAACTAACAAATAAATAAATAAGAAAACGTAACAGTAATCATTGAGTATATGCTGTAACTGAGATTTTTTAAACATGTTATCGATATAAGTGGAAACATATATAATCATATAGCTCGATGTAAGAAATCTGATTAGTCTGATGACTGACCTCTGATTGTAGCTCTTGCGTTCTCGCACACGGACAAATCTTTTGGCAGAAGAATCCGTGCAATTAACTCTGTACAGAAAAATTTTGTCTCATTTCTAACAAGCGACCATTTAAATACTATTCGTTTATTATCCTTTCCCTATCCATATGGGTTTTTTTCGTGAACCAAAGTCTTGATGTAAAATAAAAACAGAGTTCAATGACTAACAATATCTCGAAAACAGTTATCCGAGCAAACGTTTACTTATTAAGAATACTTATACAAATCAATCCAGTACACAACAACCGGTTTTAAAAAAAACCTACTAGATCGACACGAAAATGTCTACTTATAACTGTTATTAAGTATTGTGATAGAATTAAAAGGATATATTTTTCGCCCTTCCAATATGCGATCAAGGTAAACACAGTGAACGGGATGTCTAAAAAGGCTATGATAGTTTACCAATCAGGTCATATTTTGATCTAAATTCTTTTAGTGGTATACATTTTTTAACTAGTGGTTTCTGCCGATATTTTAGGCAGATTATATTTAATTTTTCATATTAACATTGTGATAAGCCTAATTTTCATTATAGTATATGAATATTTGTTCAATTTACATATTGTGGTGGCACAGAAACATGCTTTTGAATCATTGGTAAAATAAAAAAAAAAAAAATTATATATATATATATATATATATATATATATATTATGTTAGTCCAAATACTTTCCCCCAATTGCTAACATCTACTTTAATGAGGGTTTGATTGATTGTCATTTCATTTGCGCTTCGCTCGGAAACACCAATGAAAAGGCACATAACTTGGATATAAATATCATTACAAAAAACAACTTTAAAGAATGCTGGCTCTAAGATAATCATATAGTAAACGTGGTTAGAATAGTTCCATATTAATTAATTAATTAATAATTAATAAATTAAAAATATTTCAACATCAAAGCTCCAAACCATCATTGATATAAGAGGGATGATGTTCTTTTATTAGACTCAAACATACTCGTGCTACTTTTCAATGAACATAACCAAATTCCTACAACTCATTTTATCATTTCTTCATTATGAAAAGACGCAAATATTTGCTAAGTGGTAAATGGAAATGTGCAATAAAATTCTTAAATTCTCAAGGTTAAAGAATTTAATTAAAATAATATAAGCAAAAAGTGCAAAACAGCAATATAGATATACATCAGTGTTATTCTTATGCAGTATTTAATATCTTTATAAGACAATATATGTTTTTTATATCGACTCCTCAGCAAATTGAGTTATTAAAAGGGGTGTTACCCGTTTTAGTAATAAGTTAGTTTGTGAAAGACAAGATATTCTTCGTTAAAATTAAAAACGTAAATGTTTGCATTATTAATATTCAAAGAAAAAATGAAGCTCTCCAGATATTTTTCATGAATGCTGCACCGAAATTGGCGAAATATGCGGAAGCAACCCAGAAAACATATTACTAAGCTTAAGAATTTTAATATATGTATATCTCTCCAAAAGCCATACTTTAGTTTCTAAAATATGATTTATACAAGTCATCTCATTACCGTGAGATATAAAGAAATATGATGAACGGTAAGTTGCAAAGTAATATCAGTAGTTTCCATTCAAATATATTTTTCAAATAGTCGGGTGAAACTATGGGCAAAATTTATTCAAATACAGGAAAAAATGTGAAGCACTTCCCATAGAAATTGAATAAAATTGTAAGATATTCCATGGTCTGTAACTTTATTGATAACTGGTAGCCTTTCAAGAAAGGTGAGAAAAAAGTACAACTGAACTCAAGTCGAAGACTATGACGTAAGATTGCATCGCTTTGTTAGAAATGTCAGAATATATAACTCGAACATGAGAGGATGATAAAAACGCTAACCATTCATATCGCTGGTGGCATTCAACTCTGACGCCTTTTTAATGACGGCGGCAAAATACAGCCATTACAAAATTAAGTAAAGTGCGACTTAAATGATTGTTGTTTATAAATTGATAAAATATTTTTATACGAAAAATAAACTAAACTGGCACCAATAATTTAAAAATAGCAGAGCGAAATAGTTGTAGTTGAAGCATTACTAACTTCAAACACACAAGTAATTTTTATTTGTAAATTATTAATACATCGCGGTTTTATTCGGTAGTATATTTAACATTCTAAAGCGGAAAACTTCACACAGACACTTTACAGTCATACATTTTCTTGAGATTGGCGAAAAATAGCTTTTCGTGTAGGTTGTTACTAGTGTTTCCAATTATTCACGTTCGAATAAAGATTCATATAATTTTTCTGGTTTGGGCAGCCGAATAATTTTAATACAATATTCGAAAGCAAGAAAAATTTCTTTTGATTAAGTTTGGAAAAATTGTATGATATACGACGGAAAAAGACACATTTTGGCTAGAAATAACTAAAAATTACAGTTCTCTACAGCAACAAGTTATTCTCATATTGTTACCAACAGTTGTTACAATGCGAATTGTCATTGTGATACCATTTTTTTATTTTGACTACGTATTCCAATATATAAACTTTTTCTAACTATTTTAAAACTTGTTTATGGTTTTACCACGCAGTTTTCTTCGTGTATTGTCTTTTGGAATTTTTGTACTGTTTGTCTTAATCTAATGATTTAAAAAAAAGGCTTTTAAATAACTTTATCCAATAGGGAAAAAAAAGCTTTCGGTTCTTTATAAATAAGAAAAATCAGAAAAATTTAGTTGAAAATATATAATAAAATAACAATTCGTTTGCATAAAACTTTAAAAAAACAAGAGTTTATTATGTAAAATTTGAAAATAAAATCACACACGCATACGTAGTGATGATAAAAGTGTAGCGGCGGTTTAAAATAGTCCTAACACGGTTTTTTGCAGTACCCGAGAAAGTGCATGGATGGTATCCATGAATACGTTTATATATTCCCGTACCTCCTTAAAGAATAATACCGTCCAAAAACTACAAGTAGTAGTGAGCAGATCACTGCTCCCTGAATGGTACTGACTGCGAATTGATATCACCATGTACAAAAAAGCAAATGAAATTCTATCTCCTGCACTCCCAATTCCTTTCCATAACTCCAACAGAATGCATGACAGGCGTCGTGAAGGGTTAAATAAAGATGGGAGTGGCGCTGTAGTTCATTGCCACTAATCGCACACTGTTATGCTCAATCTACAGTTTATAATGCGCACAAATAGATATGTATATTGTAGAAATTGCTAAGAAACATTAATTCTCTCTTCGATTTTGTCACTTAACACTTTAGCATGAGTACATATTTATGGTCATCACAGCAAGTTTTGTTAGCAGGAGAAAACCCCAATTGATACATATAATTTAGCTGGTGAGTTAGCAACTTCACGTTTTACATGAATTAGACAACATTTATGTCTAATATAAGGCAGGAACAGTAAACTGAGAAAGTACACTCAACTGCAATTTCTCTTTATCTTGAAACAGGCCGCAAGGGATGACCTCTCTATGTGCGAAATATTGTGTCAGAACTAGAAAGGCGAGGTTCGTGTTAGAAAATTGTTTGTTGATGCTATTTTTACGCCAGAATTTTTACTTCTATTCTGCTCTTTCAATATATTTATTCTGCTCTTTTAATACATGTCTTGTTAATCGCTATCGTTAATGTTCAGCGATCATTCGTCATTGAGATTAGCTGACCACAGTCAACACAATTCTGCAGTACTGGAAATATAACAATTCGTCGAACTCTCTAATGGGATCTTGTGCTAACTACTTAGTTCAAATACTTAAATTACGAACCTCAAATAATTTGTTAACTGGGCTTAATAAACGACATGTGTAAATTACCATGAAGGCGTAAATCAAGAAATTGTCTTCATCTTTTTATATACTATGCGAAAAAAAAATACAATTAACGACATACTGACCAAGTAATATGATACTTTAGATTTTAACGTAGACACCTTTGTAGACACTATTTTACTTGCGTGTTGACTTTTTTGTTCATAAAAACATAAGTAGCAACAAATTATGTGTTAACATGAAATCTTTAATATATACAAATAGTTATAAAACTGCCCTGCTACTTGATTACTTAATATCTTTTGTATATGGATACAAAAAATATACCTTTTGTTTTTCCCGTGAAACAAGTTGAAAATAAAATTTAATGCATGGAGATTTATTTCGCGCCAGGCGTTGTTTATCTGATTGTTTTTTTTTTGTATTGAGTTGAAACCTACGCGTTCTGCGTCAGTGAGTTTAAATGGTAGCAGTTTTTAACATAAATAACTTAAGGAAATTTTTGTTTGTGTTTAATCAAGTTATTTTATTCAGTTTTGTGTGTTGTACCGACTCAGTATCAAATTTCGTTGCATTATTAATTTGAAAAAAAGCTTAACCGCAAAACATTTAAAGGGCTATAAATCTTAAAATAATAATATGCTGACCACAGAATTGCTAGTCGAAGGACTTTTTTCAGGAACACAAGAATTATAAAATTAATATGCTAAATAGGGCAAAAAATCTCAAAATAAATAAACTCTTAAACTATAAATAAATCTAACGGAATGAACTAAAAATAATTTATTCTGCAGAAAAGAAAATCGAGAAATATTAATGAGGTTCGTTAAAACTTTTGTAATTATCTGCAGCTAAAGTAAAACTCTGAATTTTGCTTTTGTACTTTAAACAACATTGCAACATTGTGCTTCAACATTTCTCTGAATTTACCACACACTTTGTTTGTTTCTGTTTTTTGCAAAGCATTGAATGCAGCATCCAAACAACATTCCTCTCTCTCTCTTTAGAATATTACGTTTGGAATTTGTTTTGTCGTTATTAGATGCGGTTGTGGTGCATTTTTAAAAATCTTTCTTAGTTTTATATTTGTTCGGTTGATGCTAACAAATACTTTTTACTAAATCTAGAAAATATATAAAGAACCTCTAGTCCATAAAAATGTTGCTTTTAAGGTCGTAAGGATGTAAGGTGCATGTATCTTATGTTTCTATACATGTTTTAATACTACTGTTTCAGACTTTTGTAAACAAATTATGTTTCGACAGAGATTTTATAACATGTGTATGGTCCAAATAAATTATCCTATTAATATAGAAGGGTGATTTTCGATATACGAAGAAAGTTTTTGGGACATTGGAGTAACGACAAAATGTGAAATATATTTCGTTGTTTTACTTCTACTACAATAGAATGTGCATAAATGAAATTTGTAAACTTGTGTTCGAAACCCTTTCGTTTCTAGTAGCACTTCCAATAAAAGATCTATTAGAATACGTATATAATTCGCTGTTAACAAGTAAACTTTGATTGGGGTCTGGACTCCATGCAAAGTTATATGTTGTTTATATAACTTAAATCTATGTAAATACCATTAAAAGTATTTAATCAAAATCTCATTTTGTATGTGAGTAATGAAATAAAAATATAAGCAATAAAATTTTCTTAAAGAACTTTTCGAGATATGGGAAATTTTAAACATCGTCTTTTCGATAAATAAATATAGCCAAGGTTTTTCGAGCAATTTTTTTCAACCTCCTACTTGCGGCAATGTATGTATCAAGATTTTCACACTTCAACTATAAAAAATGTGTTGAGAGGACAATAACCGTTTATGTATTCTACTGCACGTACAATAACTTATTTATTGAAAATAATTTACAGCAAAGTTGTGTTCTGAATGGAACGAGATAAACAGAAAACAAATAGTTGCTAGCAAAAAATTTTTTTTCTTTTGTTTGTTTTTATTTTGCAACAACCTCAGAAAATAAAAGCAAAACGCAATGAATATGTCCATTCAAATTGACCACAAAAGTGCAAAATATAAAACAAAACGTTTTAGACTCAAAATAAGAACAGAATATCGCATTTCGTGGCATTACATTTATTTCGTCATTCAGAACTTTACACTGTGAAATACAATGTCAGACAACGACATATATGAAAATGGTAAACAAACATCTATGAATCGGCCTGTTCGTACCGGATCTACGATAAGAAATTTTCTACATCGAAACTGAAAATCGGTGCATCCATTGTAGGAATCACTGTCTGGTTACAAAAGACAAAAGATAATTTTTCTAGAACATCATTAAATATCACCATATATATCAACTTCATACACCTTGCTAAGGTGTTCGGGCCCATCTTAAACCCTTGTTACTTCCGCGGAAAGCATGCCATCACCACCAAGAGGAATCAAAGGTCAATGTCATAAGACTTATTCCTCTTGACACTCCCAGCACCAACAACACACCACCACTTCCGCAACGTCTGCTGTTTCGCAGCAGCCCATAGAGGCCACCATCATCTGAGTCGAAGTCACACCATAGTATGAATATGCCAGAACATCAACCCTTATCTTACACCTCTCCCAGCGACTTTTGGTATCAAACCACAGCCACCACGTGGACTCACTGAAGAAACCTCAACAACAACCCCCCACAGAATCAATAAGATTCTGAAGAACGAGGTGCGCCACACTCCATCAATTAGATGAACGTGCGTTAAACAGAGCTTCGCCAGTGAAACAGATGTTTCACACACGCGCATCTAAAAGTTTACGTGTATGGCAACATCGCACAGTGGATAATCGTAGAGTAAACCAGCTGATGATTCGTTTTTAAAAAGGTTCGAATTACACCACAATTTTTTTTTTTATCGAACAGCTAAGATATAGAACTTAATAATTTCAGGAAAATATTTGATGTTTGGTCAATAGAATACTCGGAAATAAGGACCGTATTCACATCTTTTTACGACAACGATTTATTACTATAAAAATAAAAAATATTTCAGAGCATATTTTTAATATAACTCGCATTACAATTAGGGAGGTATATACCTTATTGGAAAGATAATTTGATGTAAATTCTGATTTCATACATAGCGGAGCAGGTTTTTTAAATATATAGAGTTACACTATACTTAACAGAATGTTTTTTAAGTTTATTTTTTATTGTTTTATTTAGTTATTGTTAACAATATACATCGAATACGTAAATTTCATTTTATAAAATCAAAACCCAGCAAAAAAAGGGAAAAGTGCAAATTATTAAAGTTTATTTAAAGTTAAAGTTACTATTTTGTACCAAATACATTACATGTGTCATCTCTGTATACAAAAAATAAATTTCTTACCTTTATTCTGAAATAAGTTCTGGTTTGATTTGGCTCATGTTTAACAAAATAATAGCAAATACATTTAAGATTATTCGTGCAAAATTTGAGAACTCTATCTCTAAGAACGAAAAAGTTACAGATTTTTAATCCGATAAGAACTAAAATTTTCCACTGTGCATCGTCGCTTCACCCCCAAGCAAACATCATCTGTGGGGCTCAACCAGATGCCGTGGTACCAGTTTAAGGGAACTGGTTACGCCTCGCAGGTCAAACCAATGTAGGTTTGCCACCTACTATTGATTTTTAATCCATTGTATGGCGGGACCCAGGTATCCTTCCCCCTGCATTTCTTATCTTTTCCCCAGAAAGCACTGCAACAAGGCGTTAGGACTGACCAAGTTGCCTATTACAAATCGAAATTAATAGAAATTAATACGCTTCTTTTAGTCAATTTTGTGACTACTCCCTTTGAAATTGAAGTCAACCGTTTTTGGTATATATGCTTGTTGAATGTTATTTTGATGACAGTGTTTCAACCACAACAATATAAAACAATAGGCAGAAATGTTTAATTGTACACTTGTTTATATTATTATTACTATTTATTATTACTATTTCGTTTTTGTAAATATCGGGTGCAACAAATGCTGCATGTTACGCTTGATGAAATTCCTATTGTATGACATGTAAAAAAAAACTGCATTTTCTTGTATTTCTTTGAAACACATAATGCAAAGCTATTGTATCACATATTTTTAAAGGCTTCCAGAGAGAAACAATGATGACCCAAAAAGTGCAATATAAAACCGTACACTGAAAATTACTATACATTTTAGAAATTTTACATAAATTTTTTTGCTTTGTAAACAAATAAAATACTTTTAGAAAAAAAATATATTTGAATAAATATCTAAAAAAAACTACTTCCCTTTTTGTCAGCAGGAATTGACGTGTAATTTGTTTAGTAGCTTTAGTTCAATTATAATATAATACCCATATGAGCCTTCATATGAAAATCTCTTTTCTTCTTTGCTAAGTTCTTTTGGTTTAAGCTAAATCATCCGCACATATTTGCAGTATTCTGCTAATTAAATTCAATTAAAATTCATTAGCCGCCATAACAATTAAACGCATTTAAAATGAAACGAAACAAAAAATTGAAATAAAAAGAACAAAGTATTGCTCATGCACTGCAAGTGCACTTTTATATTGTGTTAATGTAATTGGCCCATTTAAAGTCTGATAAACTCTAGTAAAGTTGCGTAGATGGAATGGCATACGTTGAGGTCTTCATATAATTGGTTTCTCTTATTAAGATTTGTTACATATATTTTCCATGGACTAACTGATGATATGTAAGTGTGGGGTTATTGGTTACAAGAATTTTAATTACAATCATATATATAAAATGATTCCATTGATTCAATGAAATTTGACAATACATCCTTAAGCAACTTGTGAATTGAAATGACTGTGATAGTAAAGTTCAAAGCTCACACTCGCCGTACCGATTCTTGCTTTTAGGATAAACTATTACACGTAGGACACTGGATACATTATTCCGCCCCAATAATAGTCGTGGATTATGTAAGCTGTGAAGCACCAAACTTAAACTCTTCAATTTTCATTATGTGCTGTTTCTTTTTTCCCAAAGTTTTACTAAAAAGTTCAAAGTGATTAACTGAGGGGTTTGGCTAGTTCTTAAGCGCATTTCACTGGGGCTAATGCAGGTCATCAGGGAACCTTTACCCAACATTTCTTAGAATAACTAAAGATATTTATTTCAAACTTCCGCATTATTAATTGGAAAGCTTAAAAACAAACATCAAAGTCACAATAAGAATTCACTCATCACTTTTCCTTTTTTCATTTTCGGTTTTTTGCCGACTCTAATTGTAGTTGTGTTGACAACACAAGAGTGTTGACAACATAAGATGTTTTATTTTGCACAAGCACTTGCATATTTAAATTAGTGTACATTTTGGGGAATTGTCGTTTTAAACGCTTCAATTTTAATTATGTGCTGGTTCTTTTTTCCCAAAATTTTACTAAAAATTCAAAGTGATCAATTGAGGGGTTTTAGCTAGTTCCTCAGTAAAATTTTGGGAAAAATGAAACAGCATATAATTAAAATTAAAGAGTTTAAAACGACATTTCCCCAAAATATATACTAAACTCATTTAAATTAGTACATATGATTGGGAACTGTCGTTTCTTAAACCTCTGTAATATTAATTGCATTGTGCTGATTCTTTTCTCCCGGAATCTTACTAAAAAATGCAGCAAATTTAAATAACTCAGTGTAGTAATAAGACGAAGATGTGAATGAGTACCTATAAAAATGTACGAAAAAGTTATTGTTATGTTAGCTAATTTTAAGAAAGAAAATGGTTTGTCGCAGGAAGTTATCATTACCGTGGGCCAATTGATGTAGGTATCCTAACCTTAATGTACTTGTCCAATTGTGTTGTAATTAGTTCTACTCCCAGTTATGGTTTTATACAAACCGGTAGTAGATAAACCCGTCCTAGAGCAACCTGTAAAAAATAATTCACATATATTATGATGAGGGAGGAAACTTTGTAACCATTTTATTGTAGTTTTGTGGTAGATTTCTTTCTCACGAGCCACGACGTAACGTCGTAATTAATATAAAATGGAAACGAAAGTAAAGGCCGGGGTACATAGAATCCGTCATACGTTGTGCGTAGGATTGACGGATATGGTTGGCACAATGAGTACTTCGTTAACGGATTGAAAATTAGTTGTGTTTATACATATATGTTTTTTAAAGAGCACACACAAAGCTCGAACGTGTATTGAAAAAATAGAGAGAGTGAGAGAGAGGTTGTCAAAGTACTCAACATACGAGAAAAGTTAAAAGTTGTCCAACTTTGTCCTTTACGTTGACGGAGAAGTATTTTATATGATCAAGCTCATAAGAGAACGTGTATTTCAACTTAGCTGTCAGTTGAAAAAGTTGACGCACAATGTATGACGGATTCTCTGTACCCCGGCCTTAAAACTTAACTCAAAAGGCTGATGATTTTAAATTTCATACTTGGACTTTTGTTTGAAATATGTAGGGAAACCTGTGTTATTTAAAATGCAAAATATATAAATATGAAAGTTATTTATATTATATTTCAATACGCCTCAAGTACTTGACTCTTATTTTGACTGAGAAGCGCAACTATTTTTGGTCACAATACAGAGTGATGTAAAAAAAGTCATTACAAACAACCAAGTGAATATATTGAAAATATAGCTTATAAGTTTGGCATTTGCTTAAATTTCTCACTTAATTAAGTGGAAGCTTAAAATAATACTCTTAATTATTCTAAGAAATTTTGTATGAAGGTTTCCAAATTTTCCTGATGAACTACGCTAGCCCTAGTAAAATGCTTCAAGGGGCTACCGAAAGCCCCTCAATTTATAACTCTTTTAATAACATATTGAAAAGAGTATTAACGAGATTGTGACAAAATTTAAGAGCCAGCAATGGGACTGCGATATTGAACGTGTTCTGGTACAGATTTCGTTCGACTATTTCAATATCCACTATGAGTTAGAGTTTTCGTTTTTTTAATAAAAGAAAATTCGTTTAATTATTGTATATTTAAAATAAATAGTAGTTTTGGAAAAATAAATTAGGAGATTCCTATAATACATTAAAATACATAAAAACTTTATATGCAATAATAACGATTTATGAATTCCTTTTGCTTGGTTTAGATTTGCAATTGTAATTTATTTTTGTAATTGTTAATATCTCAAATAAATATTAATTTAAGTACGTGTACTTATTTATTGATTCTAAATTAACCTTTTGTTAATGGATCAAATGCAAACCTTAACTAACCGATTATATCAAACCTCGGATTCATTGAACGCACTATGCATCAAAATAGAAGCACATGACATCTTTAATGTCCTGGCTTATTATTACAGCTATCGCTATTATTATAAGCTATTATGTAAAAACCATAAGCAGCGTATTTTGTACAGTTCATATATGCAATGATATCATGTTTCAAGTGGGCTCCAAAAAGTACCAGTTGTCGCCAGATATCACATGTAGAAAAGACCTCAAAAGCAAAAGGGGTATTAATATTGTGTTACAGATTTATTAGCCAAAATTGTAGTGCAATTTAATCTGACCAGTAAACGCATCAGGTATTCAAATATTTCAGGTGATATTTTATATAAAATTAAACTTGAAAGACGTTCATAGCAGATTAAAGGGATGCAAAAGTACATTTTTATAACAAGTAAACTTTGTTACTAAAAGTACTATGTTTAATCTAATATGATTATTTGCTAATGCGCTAATATAACTTCAGTTTTCGAAAGTAGTACATCATTTTAACTCGGCCACTTGTTTATACTATATTGATTTATGTATATATTAATTGCGACTCAATATTTAAATAATATTAATAAATAGATTTAGTTCCTAAAATTTATGACAAAAAAAAGCTAAACAAGTTGTTATTATTTTTGTAAAAATAATAATGTAATATGCTAAGCCGTAATTTTTTGCTGTTATGACAAGCCTTTTTTATGTGAAGTAAAACCGATAACAATTTTTAGCTGAAAGCAAAAATTTTCTATACTTCCCCAAACATATTCTTCATATATATATATATATATATATATATATATATATATATATATACATATATAACTCGAATGCTTTTACACATATTGCAAAATTACATGTATATTATGTATATTATTTTAAAAGTAGTTAACTGATTAAGTTAAAGCACCTAACTGAAATTTAATTTAAGAAAAATATTTTCTTACCCGTTTTAAAAATAATTTTTTTTCCATTGCTTTGTGCAGCACAATTTATTATTGTTAAAACATCAAATAGTAAAAATAAAAAAAGTTAAACTTAAATAGCACATTAAACGCTCCTACTATCGTTGAACTAGAAAACTTAAAACCTTAAAAACTTATTGTGCAGCATAATATGAAGAAATGGTTAAAGGAAAATAATATTAAGAACGAGTAGTTTATCATCTTCAAAATGCTGTCAGAACAACAGCAAAATATGCACGAAAAAACAAATGTCATTTGAAATTTTTATTCAAAGTTGACAATATGATGCATAATAATGGCAAAAATTCTAGAAAAGGCAAAATATATTTCTTCTTGTTTTAAGCAAATAGCAAAAAGAATTTTCTTCAAAACTCTTGATTTTAAGAAGAAAACTGATAAAAAGTTTGTATTTTTTATTGCTTTAAGCAAAGTTTTTGAAATGCATTTATCATTAAAAATTGCTATTTTTTCATTCTGCAAAAAAATCAAACACGTGTTTTTCATTTAAACAAAGAATAAAAGTAATTGTAGAAAAAATTAAATTAAATAAACGGAGTGAATTTCTCTTATATGTTCAACGTTGGACGAACAAATGTTAAAGTTTTTCAAAAGGAAAAAAATAAATTGAACAACATTTGATGTTTCATAGAGAAGAGTGGAGAAGAATAACAATGAATATAACAGTAGACGGCTTCAGTCTCAAATGAAAACCAACTGGATCAAAACTACAGCATTTGAAATTTCTGCATAATTTGTACATAAATATCGATTTATTTATGTTGATTTCTTTTCTAAAAAATTACAACATTCTATCATTTGAAAACTAAGAATTAATTAGAAATTAATCCAACATCCCCTACGAAAAGTAGTTTTTTTTTTTTTAGAAAAGAGATGGAAAAATTTTACATGTTTTTCAGAAAAGAAAACGCTAGTAGAATGCAATGATAACCTGCTTCTAGCATTAAATATTAGATTTATTTGCTTTCTAAATTGATGAAGAAACTAATATTTTATATTCACCCCTATTGCCAGATTATAAGCAAACGCCATTTGTGGTCATACTATTCCAGTGTGAGGAATCCTGAAGCGCTGGAGTTAAATTTTAATTTGCTAAACATCATTACAAAATAAAAATTTAGCTTAGAGAAGAAATGGAATTGATAGCAACGGCGATGTTGTTGGAAGAGGAGAGCAACCTGGTCCAGAATATTTTTAATATGCATACATATACAAGGAATTATTAAAATGTCATACTTTCTTCCATGCAACGTCAGTTTTTATTGGTGGCCCTATTGCGTTAAATGCGTTTGCAACTTCTCAGAATGCCTGTACCTCTTCCTTGGGATGCTTATGATATCCAGACGCAATACCATCCTTCGTTGCCATGAACTCCCATTTTATTTAATTATGCACTTTTTTAACCCCAAAAACAAGAATCGAAAAAATTTCCGTTAGTACATACACAATTTAGTAAAACGTAGCTACGATCGTAACGCAGAATATATACAATCGAAAAAGAAATCTAATTAAATACGGGGAACGGAACGCAGAATGCCAAAGTTGCCGAACGGAAAAATTTACGATCCGAATCGAAACGCAGAATAAGGGTGATTATTTGTTTGAAAATAAACATATTTAAATGATTACTTGGTATATCCATTGAAATCCAATCCATTTTTGTGCTGCAAGTGAACTCAAATCTACTTGTGATATTATTTATTAAGGCCTCTTTTAAAAAAAATAATTTACGCTTTTAAACTTTTTATAAGTCCAAATTTCCAACCGAATTTGGCTTATAACCAGCTTATTAGTATAAAATGTCTTTTTTGTGAATAAGGCCTTAAGAGTTAGTGCTTATTTGTACTCGTATGGTATAAAATAAGCTTAGGTTTCGAAAAAAATTTAATAGTGGTATTTAGGAGCTTCAGAGCATGTAAAAGATATGACTTATGACACTACAAACATAAAAAACTACTGCGGAGCTTAGCGGTATTGAACCGTTCGATGTTCACCATTTCAATATATTGCACTCTCTACACAATAACATTGGAACTGTTAATTAACAGCTCAAAAAGTTTGACTTGAATAAAACAGAACGAAAATCCCATAAAGGGAATATGAAGAAAACAACGAAACGACTTCACAGGTATTTGTTTGTGTTGACATTAGTTTAATTCATATTCAACTAAACCACCCACGTAATACGTAATACGAAATAAAAAAATATACACGACTATACTAATGAGAGAAATGACGCGGATTCCAAAAACAGCTGTTCTGCTCTGTTGTGTGAGTTGGTCACTTAAACTGATATTGGTTTCTCATTGTCCCTTAGAGTATTTATAATATTCTTTTGCGTTTAATACTTTACGTATCTTAAGCTATTCATTTTCATATAAGAAAAAACCAGTGTTTTCCTTCTTGAGTGCCTTTACATATATCACGCTCTACTACTTTGATCCAAAACATACCGAAATATATTAGGCTATATAAATAAAATTTACTTTAATGCATCTCTGAATTTTCGAAGTATATTTACTTAAATTATTATATCATAAATTTTTAGAAAGAGCCGTATGAAATCATTTTAAATAATAAATACCTTGGAAGCACAAGTTAAATGGCAAAGTAATACTATTTGTTCATAACACTTTCACATTCGTGATTACGAAAACTCAGAAACAAAAACTTTTACAACCGTGAAGGAAACACACCACTAAATTGATTGCAAGACATGTTGCATGTGCATTGGATGTTTTTCAAAGTATGTTGAACGTGTAGCATACATTTCAACTTTTCTTGCAAACTCCTTTGAAACGATATTGCTGATATATGAGTGTGTTACATATTTACATATTTGACAAAATAATAACGCAAAGAGTGGAAAAATGAGGCAACACCATTCTGAGAAAAAGCTGCGAGCAAAATATGTTATGTATTGAAAAATATGATTGTGTAACTCATGTTTAATATATTATCGAAACAAAAAATGGCCACATATCATAAATTATAACATTCTTAATTATATTTAAACACACCTTCGTTTTGAAAATATTGCATATTTTCCAGAAAGGGACATGAAAAGCAAATATATATATAAAAAATCTGAAAAAGTTTCCTTGACTGAAATAGACACTTTATACTAAAACAACAAAATCAATGTAGACTTTTGACATAAACCTAGAAGAAATATATTAAACGGGCATATTTTTCCTGGCAACAGAATGAGAAACCTTTACCCGATGGTGAATAGTATTTTTATTAGTAAGCTGGCTCATACTGGAATTAAGAAGTAATTTTTTACAATAATTGCTAGAACAGATGTACACTTGCTACAATACCATATCTATATCTAAGTTTGTGACAGCTCTCATAAAGCACACTTAGTTAGACTGCCTAATTTTCATGCTCATTTCGTGAAACTACATTCAAGTATAGTGAAGCTAGAAAAGAAAATATTTTATTTGCACAAACAGAACTTTTTATCATCAAAATATATGTATGTGTATATCTAACAAATTCTCTTTGTATTTTTCAACCGCTCCCTTAATAACACCCTTGCCAATTATAAAATTTTTAGCGAACCGGCTGCGGAATGATGTAGCGTCAGCAACAAAATCAACAACACCAGCTAACAATTGCTGCTTATTTATTTAGAAGAATGAATAAACAGCAATATTTTTACAAATTTACAAATACATGTGCATGTGTACACAAAAACATCATGATAGCAAATACATGTTGGCAAAAAGCCAACAAAAATCAGACACGCACACACAAACCCATTTGGAGCGACTGCATCTATATAAACTCAAAATCAGAAACATAAATTCTCATGATTGTTAAGGCCTAAGAACTATAATACTATGACTATGTATGTGTTGGTATATAAATGAATCTACGATGGAGGGGACATTGAACCCAAAATCAAATTCGTACCAACAAAGAAATATTTGTTAAATATGCACAGCAAATATCGGATAAACAAAACCATTAAATAGAATTTGCCAACCTTTTACCTTGAATATGTTTCAAAAATGCTCCCAAATAAATACTCTTAATAAAGAAAGGTATATAGACATACCTTACCCGTAACTAAACTGTTTTCATCTTAAAACAAAAAAATAACCTTTTTGTCACAAACAATAAATTATTAAAAATATCTTTTAAATACATATCAAATATGTATTACGAGCTCAATTATAGAATGGTAGGACTTGTTCACAAAACAAAAGAATTCTATAAGAACGTGGAAAAATTTTACTTATCTAAATCAAAACATACTGCACCACTTCTCTCAATGCTGTGTAGACCAACATTGTAACAATTAATTAAATGTAAGAATTAGAAAGAAATCAACAGGAATTGTGAAACGTGTCACTAAATTAACGTTTTGTTTGGGGGGTGAATGAATTTGCCACAGCCACATTGCATCAACCGTATGAAAAGGGAATACAGAATACTGTTGAAAAAAAAAACAATAAGCACTAACCCCATACCATGATACCACAAAACAACTCTATTCTCTACTGGACACTAGCTGCAACATACATCCATACATGCATTGTTCAAATATTTTTTTGTATTGAAACATTTTATCTCTCTAAACACTTTTTTGTCGAAAATCGAATATGGTGGAACAAACGAGGGCAGTTACATTTATTGTCAAGGAAGCATACTTTGTACTGAAACGTATTTGCAAAACAACCGGGTTGTTTCATTTAAAATAATTGTGCTTGTGTGCATGCATTCTGTATATCTAAGGTTTAGTATAGCATTCATGGTTTTTTTTTAAATCTTTTTTTAGTACACATATGTAGCATTGTATAGAATAGTTGGAAAAGTAATATATATACCGGTAAACTTACTTACGGTGCAATAAACTCGAACCATGACAATGACGTTCAACTTTTTTTCCGACATGCTGTTTAGTTCTTTTTCATAGCTTTATTTAAGTAACTTTTAGAAAGTGCCCATTTTGCACATGTAAAGTAGCACTCAAGTAAACCCAGCGAATAAATTCGGTTCAAAAGTTAAATGGAAACATAATGTCACATATCAAAGTTTAAAATTTAAACTCAACCCAATAAATATAACTATCCCATATACTTGAAGTTGTATACTATAAACCAGTTTCATATCTCTCTCATATCGTGTTTGTAAGTCCTACATCATTGGCTTATTACCCATAAAACTAATGTATTAGCACACATTCTCCAAAATACCACATCAACAATCTGGAAGAGAAGGAAAGCAAAGGGTAGTGGCCATGAACTTTAGGTTTTTCGTACAACCTACTGAAGAATAGTCCTCTAGAGCGTAATAATATTCTCGAAATGTATAATCGCTTGTTGCATAATATATTATACTGATGTTTGCGACCTTTCGCGTTCATTTCTGACGATTCTCGACGCTTTTTAAAAGAAAGTATTATGTAATATTTGATATATGATATATGAAGAGTTAACAACTTAAATTTTGACCAGTATTATTGATAGGATTTCGGGATAACCAACAGGGATAACAGAAAATGGATTAGTTGCCAGTGTGATCGTCTGCTTATAGTAGATGTTTTGTATGTTGGTAAGGCAAACGTGCTTATTCCTCCCATAAGGCCGTAATGGCTAGTGATGACGTTAATTCTGTACATATATATATATATATATATATATATATATATATATATTTCTTGCTAAAATAAACGACTCAATTTTTTTATGTTAGACCACCATAATGATAGTGAATATGAAGCAAGTTCAGTCAGATATGAAAGTATTAACTAAACTAAAAAAGATTTCGAATGTATGCATTTTCCGTCTGGTTCATTCATCAGACCAATCTCGCTAACAAGAAATCTACTTCTATATCCGTGATTCCGAAAGTGTTTGTTCTTTGGGTTACATAATATGATAACATACTTGTATATTCAAACGTCATCGCTGCGCATCATCACTTGTACTGTTTCATTGTTTAGTTTCTATGTTCAACATTTGTTCGTAGTCTCAGTCTTGTTTTATTTTCTTCAATGCTTTTCCCTCAAAATTTGTACATATTGTGCATCATTTTAAGGGAGGGAATTTTCACCATTTCCGTATTGATTATGTATATATATATATATATATATATATATATATATATATACATATATATATATATATATATATATATATATATAAATATATATATATCTTCATATACGTATGTATGTGTATGTCTTTTTCTAATTTATTTGCAAAGAGATATTTTCACATTTATAAAGAGTAGAGAGAACGCTAACCTTTATTGAAATACACGTGTTTGTATGGTTGTGTACATGTGCACATATATCCAAATACATAAAGTTGAAACAAATAATGTTTTTCTGTTTGTCTCAAGTTTTTGTTTAATATTTTTATAAACATATACATTGTTAAAGAAGAATAATACGATATAAATAAGACAGGAAAGCTAATACAGAATACTTTTTGTTGTATTCAATCTTATTTATATTTCAATTGTTCTATTTCTTTTTACTAAACATTGTTAAATATTTCCTCAAGAGTATCTAGATTAAATTGTAATTCTAGAAGTACGATTTGTTTTCATATTTTCATTGAAGTCTTATTATCCTGCAAGTATATTTTTCATTCTCATGAAAAGCTTGAGTCTATTTTGTTTCATTATTTTGCATAAATTGTAACAATAATAAAAAGTATGAAGTACATGCGGCTATGCCAAATCTTACAAGACAGTTATGAATGAGTGTTAAGGCACTTAGCAGTATTTTTGTATCGTTTTGATATAATTTTATAACATATCTCGAGCGCTACTTTTCGCACTCGTGCTTTGGGATCCGTAAGGAGTTATTTTTGGGGATAAAAAACTGTGTATCGTGAAAGTTACATGTACTACTTCCTTACAGAGAATTAAATTCTACACACTATGCCAGAAAGAGGTATCAGTGCTTTTGAAGTGAATAATTAAAATTATAGATTGTGAGATGCGACTGAAAAAAAGATTGTAAACATTATGCTGCAAATGTTTCGTAATTAAGTATTTTGCTTAAATATTCAGAAAATATTTTAACAGAAAATAATTATTCTGAATGTTCAAACAGTTTGCATAAAATTTTGAATTTGAGATTTATATTTATTTATTTTTTCAGAGGCGATATTTTAAGAAAAAATGTTGATGCGCATCGTTTCAACATAAATGTTATGTACTAATTAATATCTAATATTCTTACACGGTTAGCAATAAAAAGGGATCCACCACTGCTACAAATATTTTTATTGCTGTTGTGGACTTCGTTGATTGAAATATTCTTAAAAGTCTAAATGTCGGGATTTGTTATTCGTGTATGAATGAAATTTTTTTGTTGGTGGATAAGTTTTGAAAAATTTTGAGACTCTCATCTTATGCAAGGACTTTTATGTACCATTTCTTAATATATTCAATAGTAGAAATTTAGCGAAAGCGTGCGTAAACAATAATTCATATCTGTCAAAAATAATTAATTTTAATGAGCGATACCCGTCCCCAAATTATGCATATCCAATACGTTATTGGAGCTTATCAAAAAACTTACGGTCGGCAGTTGTGCAGGTAATAATAATTACGTTGAATTGGAGATAACCGTTTTCATCAGCTATACCTCTAAGATTTTGTTCGATCTTGTAGTTTGTTTTGAGATATATCTACATCAAATGTAGAAAGCCTCACTATTCAAAGCAATATTTATAAAACATATGATGCATATCTGTGTTTTTTTATGATTCAGTCATTGTTATTAAATATTATACTCCCTGTTCACAATAATTTTCATTGAAGTCTAGAGAACTTTTTATAAACTATCTATAAAACTTACCAGCAACAGTTTTTGAAGCCTACCTTATAAATTTGAAGTTAAAACATCACTTAGCATTCACATCAGCTGTTACGTGAATTTTGTGTAATTGCAACTTCGTCGGCATGGTCCTGCCACCCTTTTGTTTGAACTATTAAAACTCTTCTACTTCTTTCACTTTGCTAATAAATAAAGATATTATATACATCGAAAACATTTAAAGTGTGAGAAAACTATTACATTAAAATTAATCCTTTAATCGACAACCCTAACTTGTGCTTATGATGGCTATGAAAAAAGGTTCTGCCCCGCAGAATCCAGAGTTTAACAGGCCTTAGAGTTTTTTCTTCTTGATTTTTGAACTAAAATGTTTACCTAATTTGGACGACTATTTAGGAGACTATAGATAATGCACAAAGGACAGCGTGAAACTTTTCCGAGTGTCAAAACCAGAGAGGAATAACTTGTGTCATATACCATATTTACGATTTTCCTTGATGTCTTAATACGTATAAATTGGAATACGAAACAACTTTCCGATGGAGAAAACTACACAGCATTACGTCTATTTATTTTTTAATTGGACTGGTACTCAGGGTATAAAAGCTAATTGCGCAATGCATTGTACCGGATCTATGGAAAGTGGTGAAATAAGATGCGAAGACACAGAGTTTTTTGTGCACATTTCGCCGTCGAAGTTAGCCACATTACCAAAGAGAGAGGATAATGTAATCCGTTCTTTTTAACACATGGTAGTGTAAATTGCTGTCCGTAATGCTGATCTGTAAACATCGATCCTCGATCGATATTTACTGGGAGAGAATTCGAACCCTTGATCTTCGGAACCACTAAAACGTGTCGTAAATGTTTCGTACTAATGTAGTACTTGTAAAGCTGCTTGCGTAGTATAATTTTTAAGATAAATAAAATAACAATACAATATTTTATTCCAAATTGTTAAATTATTAAACAATTAAGCTTTTACTTTTTTTTATTGCTGATTTAGTATGCCTATAGTCCCACATTCGTGTTGGTTTTAACAGCAAGTCGTCGGAAGGCTTTAGGCTAATTTTAAAATTTTACAAATTCCATTAGTTTATGAATAAACTTTCAAGAGCCGATTGAGAATTTCACAAGAAAAAACATAGGATTCTTTAATATTTTTTTTTCTTGTTTAAAAGTAAAATAAATAAATTCTCTTTGAAATAAATCTATATTTCTAATAAATCATTAACTAATTTTTAAAAATTTGAGCAAGAAATTTTGAAGTTTTCGAGAATCAGATTGATTTGGTGTATGAACCAATAGAATGCCCATAAAAAAGCAAACTTTTAATTAATTAACTGAGACATTTTATGAAATGAACAAATTATAAACTAGAATTAATTTGATATTCCAAGTTTTTTTGAAGTCGTTTAAGAACGTTAATGGTGATACATTCATTTAACTAACACCATTGAAAAAAAAATATAATACAAGCAAAAAAATTTTCGAAATATTTACTATACTGTGGTTAGATGTAATAGCTTGCTGTTTTTAATTTCACCTCCCAAGCCCAGTACGGGCTCAAAGTACGCAAAAAACGCTAAGTTGATTTTCTTCTTCGTAATTAGCAGGCTGCATAATAAGATGTCTAAATGTGCAGAATGTATTATATGTTTGTTTATTGACATCTTAGATGCAGCATTAAATAAATTTATTTACATTCTTAAAATTACTTAATGTATGGTAATCTTTATAACGAAACAAATTTAAGGCCTTTAGTTTATAATATATGTATAAAAATAATTAAGTTATAAACATATTGAGTATTCAACAATGTGTTAAATTATAGCTTTGTTTGTTTAAATAAATTTTAAATGTTTTTGAATATTAAAAGATACACTGAAAGCTTATACGAAAATAAAACACAAAAGCTTTGTTATAGTAAAATGTAGTTTACAACAATTAAGCCGCTTATAAACATTAATTAAGAGATTTCCAAACTCGAGTGTCAACATACAATGAAAAATTGGTGTTAGTAACGTTCAAGTTCGCATGGAAAAAATTGATTACGTAAGCAAATAAATGAAGTTAAAATGTTTGAATAAGATGCTATTTAAATATATTGAAGATTATAATCTAAAATTTATTTGCTGGGGGGTTAAATAATGTCTATATGCATTTCATTCGTAATTTTACATCATCAGTGGACTTCAACCGCAATTTTGGAAGGTTTCAAACCTCTCATCTTAAGAAAAGTCTTTGAAAAACCATTCGAGAATTTATATGAAAACTCATAAATGATATATAATAGTATGCTATGAAACTTAGATAAACCAAAACCCAACAAACAACTTTTATTCGATAATATTCTATTTTATTTTTCTGCAATAACAATATGTCAAATAGTAAATTTACAATGTTAAAGACTAAAAATTTTCTTAAAAACATCGGTTGTAATAACGCACCCAAATATGAGTTGGCACTTTAAATTCTGCAGATGTTATAAGCGGAAATAGTTTATAAATAAACTTTTAGAAGGCTCACAGTATCCGTTTTTAATTTTCTTGAAGTTTGTTATGCATTTATAATCAAAATTGCCCTCACAAAATCCCGGCGATTCAAATTGCGACTACAGAACTTTGAAATATTATTAATAACTGTTCCCATAGAGAAGAAAGCCTTTGTGGACATCGATTGAAGCTACCTGATTAGATAGAATACGGTTAATTGTTTGCTCTAGTATGAATAATCAGATTTGAATATTTGGAATCCGAATCCATTGGAAATAAATCCATTCCTGTCGAAATGGAATTATTGGATTTTATTTGAATCTGAGCATAAACAACGTGAAGCAACCAGACACCAAAGTGTGTATTCATTGAAATCTTTTTATTCCGAAAGTGTTTGTTGCAATTGGGACAACTACCCATCTTCTTACATTAAATTTGGTTTTCTGCAAATGTTTTCGTTGGCGAACCATTTTCCGTACTCTGGTAGAGACATCACCGAAACCGTTGAATGACCAATGGTGACCAATTATGACCCAAAAATGTTTCCTATTTTGTAACTAGTTTTTTGGCGTATCATATAAATTATAATCAAAAGCTTAAAAAACAACTTCTTTTCGTATTCTCGAAAACTATTACTATCTTAACATTTTCCTAATTTTGGAATTGAAAACAACGTACTACATACAATTTAAAATTTTCCATGCAAAGCAAAATTGTTTGTTTAGCTAAAAAACTCATTAAAAATTTGGTACATAAAAACGTGCATTCAAGAGACATCATAAACAGAATCCTTCATCAATAATAATGATGATGATATTTGCACTCTAGAAGATTAAGCGCAATAAGCAAAATATTTAAAGTTTAAAAATGTTATTAGATCTTTTTCCCTTTCCGTTTCTGTAATAACTATAATTTATTATTTAAACTGCAGGTTCTTATTGCTTTCTGTTTGCTAAGCGAAGTCAATTTTGTGGTTTTATATTATAGCAATTTAAAAGTCAATTGAAGTGTTCAATAAATATGATGATTTCAGTAATAACATTGTTGTTACTTTATATATAATATAGAATATAAATAAAAAACGCCCTTTGTAATGAATCCTTTGTAAATATAGAGAGTGTATCAATTTAGGGAAATATTCAGATGCATAAACAAACGCACATTACATAGATTTCATCAGATATTGTAATGGTAATATATTATGTAATATAAATGTAACCATGACTAATTTTGAGATCATATACATATATATTTACTAGTTATTCTCCCCGGCGCTGACTCGGAAACCACTCCAGTGCAGCCCTCGAGGCACACATTGGTGGTAGCTTAAAGTGCATGGTGTGGTCAATACTATGCACAACACCTTACTTCAGGCCCATCTGACACCCTTACTATTTTCGAGGATCCTGCGTAGCCGCCAGCACCGAAAAAGCATCAGAAAGCAAACCATTTCATCTGTTGACCTAAAGATGAAATTAGAAATTGCTACTATCGGTTTGAAGTTCAATTCCGATTTTTTATACTTTAAGTTTTAAAATTTTTCCAAATTGTAATTATGTTATGTTTTTAAATTTAAATAGAAAAAAAACCCTGAAGAAGTCGACAAACAATTGACGAAACGTTGGTAAAAAATGTAATAAATTGCTTTAAAAAAATTCTTCATATATTGTAATCTTAATTATTTTTTGATTACTTGTAATCATAATTAATTAATAATCAGGAATTGAAGTAAGTTCTTCTCCACAAGAACAGATTAAAGTTGACCAACGATCCGGAATACAAGTGCTGACGAGATTTACCAAATATATGATTTACTAAGGGGTGCATTTATTTTTTTTAACACGCCCTTAACGTCTTCGGCTCCAGTTGAACGATTGTTTTCATTTGCCGGGATCGTCAACAGGTCAAGGCGGCAATCATTGTCTAATTTTTCTTTTGAAAAATTAGTAGTAATTAAGGCCAATTGTAAATATATGTAAATTATAAAACTTTTTTGTGAATTGAAGGTATTCTCAATGTATTTGTTTTATTTATTATTTTTCCACGTATCTTTCCCTTTTTTGTTGATTTAGGAAGTACTAATTTCGTTATTGCTTATTTTGTATTGAAGTGAATATAACATACCTATATGTATTTTGTATACAAAAACTATCTAATTTTGCTTTATCTGTTTAGAATTTTTTTTACTTTTTAAATGCAAATTTTTCAAAACAAAATGTAAGCATAAAATGATGAGCATTCTAAATGTTTAAAAAATAATCGAAAATAAAAAAAATAATCCTTGAAAATAGTCAATTATTGTTTGATTATCATAATCCTACCTAATCTTAATTATAATATGAAATTTATTTGTTGGGTGGTTAAGCAATGTCTATATGCATTTCATTGGCGCTTTTTACCAAATCGTCAGCAGACTTCAACCACAGTTTTGAAAAGTTTCAATCTTCTCAACTTATTAAAAGACTTTTATTAACCATCTGAGAATTATGTTAATAAATTAACTATAAAAATTCACAAATGATTTCAAAAAATCACATTATAATAAGTGTAGTAGGCTACGAAACGTATACAAACCAAAACCCAACAGACAACTTTTATTCGATATGGCTCTATTTTATTTTTCTACACCTTTATACAATTAAAATCTTTTGGATAACAATAAAAGTATTTATAAGGCAAAATGAAAAATAAAATCTCAATTTAATTGTTAATAAATTGACTATTTGGTTGAAGTCTACTGACGATTTGGTAAAAAGCGCCAATAAAATGCATATAGACATTGCTTAACCACCCAACAAATAAATTTCATATTATAATAGTACAGTGCCAGTATGTCAAATAGTCAATTTATTAATAATCTTAATTATTTTTGGATTATTTGTAATCATAATTAATTAATAATCAGGAATTGTTAAAATGATAATTAAGTAATCAATACCATTCTTTTTAAAATTTAACCTAATTGATTACTAATAGTAGTCCAAATTTAACTAGTTTGATTTGAACCAAGCACATCATGTCAGCATCAATCTCAAATCGCCGTTTCTACAGCCATGTGAACATAAAGGAGTCTCTTCAATATCCGACAAGAAACCAACACTCAAGGAAGTAACGATGTTCACCATGAGAAAATATTCGCATGCGCACGTGCACAATCGTGAACATCATCGAAGATGTTACTAGGACAACTCAAAATTTAGGGAGGCGGAGTCTTGTGGGCTACCAGCAAAAATCAAATCCGTTATATATATAAGACTAATTAACCCCCGAAAGAAAAACCAACGTAGATTTTTAGTTTCTGTTGGCCTTGATTATGAACCGCTAACTTGCGATATGTTACTTAAAATCTCTCTTTCAGAGTGGAGACAACTCCTACTTTCGAGATTTTACTCGAAAGTAGTTTCTAATTAGGGGAGGAAGGTTAACTATTTCTTTTTGCAAATTTCTCATATGCACTCCTGTTGCTCTGTCATTTCAGAGACCGGGCAATAACATATAAATTCTACGGGTCCCAGCAAAATTTATGTTTGAAAAACGGTCCCTCCCCTCTTTTTCATTGCGATAAATATGTTAATTCCACTTTATTTTCTATATATCTTCTTAATTTCATTGTGAATTTTGCAGCGAAACACTAAAAGTCTGTTATTATCTCCAATATTGTTAAAAAATTATGTGGAGTTTATCTAAAGCAGCTGCTACCAAACACTGATCTCTTTGGAGAATTGTGCGTCCTACTCGCACTTGTTAACCTCAACACCTCATATAAATGTATAGGATTACGCTTCTTCTGAGGAATTTTCCGTTTTTAAGTACGACGCCACTCAGTCCTTAACATGTTCGAAATCCATTACAGCACTGTGAGATGCAATAATTCTATCTACATATATACATACGTACTCTCTAAATGCATTTAGCATAAATTAGTACCAAATTCTGTTTACCAGCTATCCCTTAAAGGAAGCTAACACTTTGAAGAATTACAAAAAACTAAACGGGCTTTCAATTACATCCAAAGAAATTTTGTTATTAAAAAATAATTTTAACAAGATTAACATCCACAAATTGTACACACATACACGCTAGTACGTATATGTATGTTTATGTATTCATTGTACTTAAAGGAATAGTATAAACAAAAGAATCAAAATAAAAGTATATACGGCGATGCGACCACCCATTGTTTTCTTGAAAGATGTCCTAGGGAGCAATTTTACTCCAAGTTATTTATATTCAAAATTCTTCAACACATAAAGCTGTACACGTTTATTACAATTTTAACTACATATAATACTTCACGCTTAATATATTTTTTCCAAAAAAAAAAAAAATTATTTTGTGGCTTAACAATTCATTGCCTTTTGTGCCATACTGTCTGATAGCCAACGACAAAACAGTGACTAAGTTAAATGGCACATGCGCACTTTAAGAGTAAACAAATAAAAAATAACCCTCTAATTTTTCCTCTGCATGCCCTTCCAACCAATACTTTGCTTTAATCATTCTCCAGAAACTGCCACATAATGCAATCATTTTCCAATACTAAATAAATATATATATGCATACATATGCACATACATATAAGAGTAACTATACCCAACAAACATGTTGGGTGGTTTATGAATTCAGATCTCCAATTTTACAACAGAATGAATTTGGAATCTAAATTTTGAATTAAGGATGGCTAATTTTAGGTTTTTCAATTATATCTTGATTTGAAATTTAAAGATTTCAAGACCGTAGTATTCAAGACCGAACTTTACACAAAAATATATAAAAAACAAAAGATTTAAATATAAAGAATTTTTTGAGATCTATCGGTACACAAAATTCTTTGTAGGAGGAACTTAAATCAGATATCCTAATTCTTTAGAAAATATCTGTTATAGAATGCAGTATTTTTGCATACTAGCTCTTCATAGGATTTAAATGCTATACCATTATTAATACTAATCGATGTACATGTGTTGGCGATGACCTCATGCAGTGCGGCACGATTAACGGCTCGGAGTCAACTCTCTTGAGTAATGCCTAATGCCTTCATGAACTAAGTTGATGGATTAGGAATAATCTGCATTATTAGCTCTGAAGTCTTTTCAGACGATCTTGGACTTGAGGCCATATTGCTTTTGGCAGTCATTAAAATAATTCAACCAACGAAAACAAACCAACCTCGTAAATGTATATCAGAAATTACTGTTCTCTTAAGATACTTTAGCTGTAGTCGTAACAGCAAAGCGTTCACTTCTCATAGAAGATGTGTCATGACATTGAATTATTGAAGAATCCGTGAAAGAACGGTGAATAGATCTCATTCAAAACCGACTAAGCGCATTTCAAATATCTCAAGGGTTCATATGATATTTCATGTTTCATAAGATATTCCATGTGTGTGATATGATATTTACTTCTAGCATATAAGCCCAAGTATGAGAGTATTCAGAAACTTTTTGAAGAGGGTCATAAAATTTATGCCGGTGTAAATGTATAAAGAAAACTGTTGAGAAATGAAGCTTCTATTTTATCGAATTGAAGCTGGTAAATTGGAAAAATTTAATTAAGATTGTCAAGCTAAGGTTCAAAGTTCTGTATTGAAAGGGAATGGATTATATTCCGATGAAAATTATCATTAATTAGTGTACTCCCATAAGCAGTACTTGTATTAAGTTTTTTCTACCACCACGTATATAGTTTAGTTGAATGTCACAACAGTTTTTATTTATAAAACTTTTATGGCAAAATTGTATAATAGAACTTTACAAACACTAAACTGATGGAAACATAAATTGAATCATTCCTACCTTCCGATCATATCTTTCATGTCCCATACATATAACATATGGCGAATGTTACGTTTGCTGGGTATACATACGCATGTACACAATTTATTTGTGTGTGCTGCTTCCTGTTCCACGAAGTGTAACAAAATAGAGCGTGTGCGATTCAAACAAAACAAGGGTGTTAATCTTAAAAGATCACACCGATTATAAATAGTGCAACATATAAGCAGCCCAAAATAAAAGTGTATAGCAGGGAAAAGCCATAGTTTTAAATATTTTGATGATATGGAAGGAAGGCATATAGCGATACCCATCAGCTTTCGCTGTTACAAAACAGTCTACTGTTACTATGTTCAAATTCAACATTTAGGTTTGTTATTTGTAAAAGGTTTTAAATTTGATATTCATGTTGATATATGTAAAACTTTGGAGTTATACGAGTGTTCTATCCTTGTTGTTAATATGATCATAACTATAGAGGTCCTTTAAACAATAATAAAATTGCTTTAAGGTTTATTTACATATACCTTGGGTACCACTGTGGCTGATAGCGATTACTGGACATTCCCACCAATGACTTTGAATTTGTAGTGAATTTCGTAATAAAAACTGGCATTTCGTAATAAAAATTGGGCAATGAAGCCTAACCTAACATAACCCATATTCGGTTTTGAATAACTGAAAAAAGTTGTATTTGTTATGAATTTTAATTTTAATGACAAAAGATTTTATAAATTGAGCAACTTTAACAACTACACCTGATAAGCATAAATTCTCGACATATAAATTTCTATATTCTATAAAATGGAACATGACCAAAAGGAATTTTAAAGATGTTATCTAACCATGAACTTACTTACAGAATATGATTTTCTAACAGACACATGCCAAAAGAAAGATTAAGGCGTATGATCAGCCAGGGGTATATAATTCCGATCATGCTGGAATCCTTATTACTTACTATAGGACTTCACGGGTTAAAGCATATTCGTAGAAGAATGAATACGTCTTAAAATTGGTTGGTAACTAACGAGGAAGTACTTAGGAAATAAGGAGGACGTGGGAATAATACCGATAAGACTGCTCACCCTGACGAAATGTCGAAACTGTTCCAGGGTGTTGCAAATAATTGCAGTGGTGAGGCCACTAGTGATAGTTGATATCAATATGTCAAAAAAAAAAAAAAATTATATATATATATATATATATATATATATACATATATATATATATATATATATATATATATATGTATATATATATATATATATATATATATATATATATGTATATATATATATATATATATATATATATATATATATATATACATGCATATACATATGTATATATACATACATATACATATGTATATGTATATACACACATATACATATGTAGATAAATTATTAGTGCATATATGCTAACTACACTTTCCAATAATTTTATGAAACATAACGTTGGAGTTAGAGTTTAATTGCTTTTATCATTTTGAAAGTCATCTATATAAATATACATATATACGTTTTTTTGTGTACATAAATTAGTTACTTTGATGTCTGACGATTTCACAAAGAACGTGAAATCATATATGAATTACGACAGTATATTAAATCAACAACTTGTATAAGTTTATTGTCTAACAGATATCTGAAAAAATAATAATTATTATTATAATAAAACAAACTAAAAGAGAATTGAGATCTTACTGTCATTGTATGTTTAATTAGGATATGATCGCTTAATATTTAGTGCATTGTGTCAGACCTAGAAAATAGGGATGCAGGGTGCTGTATTCTGCTGTTCTAGTACATGAATGTGTTAATTGCTCTCGATAGTGTTCAACAGTCAATGATATGCTTTCGTCATTTAAACAGGCGGACGACATAACTCAGTTTTAACTAAAAAATTAATTGTACTCGGGTAATCGGTAATTAACTTCAGATTTTCACTAAATACAAAATTGTGTGTTTATCAGCGTAGAAGTTTCTCAAGCATACGATAAAAGCTGAGTTTGACCGAATAAGAAATTTATTCTCTTAACATATAGTATGGTAATTTTTGACCTCTAATTATATTTGTTTGAAAAACTGCTTAAAATTCTTGGAAAGTATTAAGCACTTATCTAGTAAAATCTAAGTTTTCGTATTAGAGCTTAATAATTATGTAAAAATCTCTGTAATATTAAAAAGCACCATAATTTGATTATAAATGAAAAATTATTAATAATATTTTCAAGCTATTCATTTCTAAGCAGGAAATAATGCAGGCATAATATTCTTCTTAATTAATTATTTTAATTACCACTTGATTTTTATCTCAGTTGATCACATCAACTAAATCAGCGTATTCATATGTATATCAACACACTTTCTTATAAGCGTTAACAAATGTTTTTGTGATACAATAGACCTTAATTAAGTAATAACTTTGATTAGTTTTCTTTGACAACATTTCCCCCGATGTGAATTTAAGCAATGTCAACGAAATTATATTCCTATCGTTTCATCACCATCTGAAATACATAAATTTGTCAGACATTATTTTTGCTAACCCCTAAACTTACGATTTGCTACCTAATCAATTTATAACTTAATTTTGAACAAACATTAAAACAAACGTTATTAGATATATTGGCGACCAAAATTCGCCCAAAAATGCTTGCATATTATCAATAATAAAAAAAACTTTCGACAAAAAACCAATTTAGAAATACACAAATTTCATTATAAAGAATAGAAACATATTACAATACTAATCTATTTTAAATAAATTAAAATATTTAATCCAAAATTTAAAATAGCGAATAGCGAAACTAAAAAGAAACAAACCCAACAGCTGGTTTTAAACATGCAGATATAAAGAACCAAACTTAAAAAAAAAATTAAAAGGTTTTTTTCCTATCAATTAATAGCTCCTTATCTTTGTGTATTCAAAACTAACTTGTTTCTTTGTGTTATAAATTACTTATAAATATTTATCATGTCAAGCATAAATCTTAATGGACACATTTGAAGATGGGATGATAGAACATCTCATGCCAATCGAATCGTTTTTGTAGCAGTTAAAACGATTGGTTTTCTTATTTTGTTTTCAAGTACCATAAATGAAATAAAAGGAATATATACCCTACTTCAGTTTCAAAACGGTTTTGGTTATTCTGAAAGCCAATTTAGTAATGGTACATGCCATTCATTCATAACTCAAAAAATTCATTTTCAGAGCACATGATGCAGATTTACTTTACATGTCGTTCTTGATATTAGAGAAAAATTAGTTTTTGTTAGGAAATTTAAAACCTTAAAAGCGTCTTATGCAAAACAAGCGATATGTTTTCAATAAGTTATAACAATTTCATTTCAGAAGCAAGAGAATACAAAGTAAGTTGTTTTTTATTAAACATGTAGAAATATTCCTTTTAAACATTTATTTTTAAATAATTTTGAAAAGGAGATTGTTTAATGAGATTGTTTATGCATAAAAATTTTAGCAGAAATACGTATAGATAATTCTTCAAGAGGACTTTCGAAATGATAATATTAAATGTATCTCTTATATGTTTGCTATTGCATATACTATTTCTTAGAAAGTTTATATCTTAAAACTACTTAAAATGCTAATATCGAAAAATAAAATCTATGACAATATTTTTGCTTTTATATCAATTCCAAAAAATTGTATATTAATCATCACGAATTAGGTACCACTTTAGGCGACTTTGCTAAACTTCAAACATTTAAAACATTTTTTTTATTAAAAAAGTGGTGTTGTCAATAGCTATTAAATTGGTGAAAAACATTTTATTAAAACTGCCGTTAAATTAATCATTTCATTGGAATTTAAGAATAAATTAAGTGTCAGGTTTAAAATGCTATATATACCTTTTAATTCAATTTAAGGGCTGTGTGTATTAATGTTCCATTATTGTTTTTATTTTAACTGTATGTGGTTTTAAATTATTTATGTATTGATACTTAAAAAGGTTTGTTAAACATGTTAAACATTTGAATGCAATAAAGATTTCGTGAATTACACCAAGTAAGTAATTCGTATTTTCGATTCTTGTGTTGCACATTGTAATAACCTTTACTATCCCCATAATGTAATTAAGATATTCTTGATGTGTTATTTACTTATTTATTTAATAGTGGCTTAGATCAAAATGAAACTTTAAAGGCGGGTTAAGAATCAATTTATTTTCTAAATAGCTACCAGTATGATTACACAATAATGGATTGACTATCATGTTGCCTTAATATATGACGCACAGTGGGATAGTGAGCAACAAGTATTTGGAAATTTAAAAACAATATTACACAATTATTATTTCGTTTAAGAATGTTGACATTTTACAAATAATGGATAGTACTGAAATAGACTTAGTTTTTATAACTACATAAGTTATTTTTGGGATATTTTTGCAAAAAAAAAATTGCAAAATATATTAAAAATAAATAATAGAAGATACAAAATATATTGCAGCTATTTTTACCTCCACTAATTCAAGTCAGAAAAACTCTACACGACAATAATGTATTTCAACTTAGCAAACGGATATAAGCTTTTGTTACAAAAAATGTTTAGCAGTGTAAATAGGAACGAAGTATGTGGACCTTAATAATACTGCTCTGCAAAAAATAACTTTTTGTCGCTCCTTTGAATAAAACTATATGCACTATATAGATTTTGATGCGCTAAACTCGAATCCGTTCTTAGTCAAATAT
Source organism: Linnaemya vulpina (assembly GCA_963675445.1). Taxonomy (NCBI): domain Eukaryota; kingdom Metazoa; phylum Arthropoda; class Insecta; order Diptera; family Tachinidae; genus Linnaemya; species Linnaemya vulpina. Next base: position 83,021,652 of record OY776276.1, on the reverse strand, counting down.
AGTTTTTTATCTCTTATCGTTTTTGAAATATTTAGAAATTAATCGAGAGAAAATTTTTTTTTCAGATTAAAAATGGAATTAAAAAAAATTTTAAACAAATATTCAACATTAATTTCTGAATAATTCCAAAACGATAACGGATAAAGAAAAGCTGACTAAAATAGAAACAATTTTGTTACACATCTTGTGGTGTTTTACTTTTTAAAATCGGTTGACTCGTTCCCGAATTAGAGTGAAATATGTCTACGTACCTGGCTAATTTAGAGGCAAAAAATTGCCACTCCCATAAAAAAAATCTGTACCTGATGGAAAAAAACCGAAAAGGGATTCGAGTTTAGCGCATCAAAATCCATATAGTCTACATAGTTTTATTCAAAGGAGGATTTGGCTGCTGAGCAGTGTAACTATATCCAAATCGGACGGATCTGTTTAATTTCTTTTATTCATTTCTTAAATGGCGATAAATGTAAAAAAAAAAATTATGTTGAAATGTATATTATCGGATCGGTCTATCGTAGGTAAATATTGTGTAATGTTGCAAGCATTTAAGCATTTCCAATTTAATATTTTTAAATAAACACACATTTACATGCGTTGACAGTTCCAGCATTTCTCTTCTTAATACAATTTGAAGTATCTACATGCGACTGAAGATAGTTAAATTTGTTCGTTATTGGTTTGATATGACTAACATTAATAGTTACATACACATGTATATACACGAGTATATGGGAATGTATATAAAAACTTATATAAAAAACATTTAATATCCTACGGCACAGTTGGTGGTCGTTACACCAGTTTATGTTTTTCTGGTAAATTTTCAGGCTAATAATACACATTTGATCAAAATCAGTTTTAAATTTTCTATTGATTTCTTGCTAATAATAACAACTTTAATATGTGTACACTAAATGTTAGAACTCATAAATAAAACAATAATCATTCACATATTTATGTACGCTTTGTTAAAAACATTGCAACAAAAATCAAATGAATGAATTTATTATAATATAAAAGGGAATGAGCCAGCGTATTTACATGAAAAAAGCAATTAATTAATCAACACAAACACGTATACGTATAAGCAAATTGTCTAGGTGACCAAAACCATTTTAGACGTTAATTCAATAGAATACAATGCATACATGATGTACTCGTGTTTATATTGTTAAGGACAGTGGTTCCCACAGGCTATTGCTTCGCAGGCCCCTTGAGATATTTCCAAAAAGCCACGGCTCAACCAAATTTTTCTGTCAAATATACATAAATATATGCATACCTACATACCAAGAAAATACTTTATAAAAAACTTTAGGCGATTACTAAATCAGGTAAAAACTTTTTATTAAGTAAAAAATAAACATTCTTTAATGACAAAAATAAACATAGTTCATATGAAACAAAAAATAAACAAGCAATAAAACCAAAACTAAAAGTCGAGCCTTCATTTGACTAGTATAAAAAAATTACATACATATACGTATAAACTATTGTATTTACAATTTGAATTAGTTATTTCGACATATATTCTGTTTAAACAGTTTTTTAATATTTGAAACTATTCCTGACGGTACATATCGAATATCATTTTCCGGATCCATTCGTGCTCGACTCTTCGTCTTTATTGACAAAGAAAATTGCGTTAATAGTTCTAAAGCTTCTGAGCCAATAAATGGATACTCTTTGTAATATTTCATCCAAAATAACTCAATTTTCATCGAGCGAAAATTAGATTCAGCGCATTTAAGATCTATCATTTCTTCTTGACATGATTCAGGTATTTTGCTCATATCCATGCTAAAAGGATTTCTAATCGAGTCATCTTCCGTTTTAATTTCTGGAAAATGATTTAATATGAGACTCTTTAAGTTATTTTTAATAACTTCAGCTGAATCCAGAGCCTCATTAAGTAATGGAAATGACGAAAAATTTGGCACTGATAACAGAAGTCGACTTTTCCATAATGATATTTTACATATAAATGCCGCAATGAAATCATGTGCATCCAAAATATTCATATTTTTGCCTTGAAAATTTAAGTTAATGTTTAACACTTCAAAAAAATCAGTAATAAAAGCAAAATAAAAAATATAAATTCTATCAGTAAATTTCTCATAAAGAATTTCATTTTCACCAAACAGAAAGATTTCGATTTCCGTCTTTAAATTATATAACCGTTTCAGCATATTTTCCTTTTCGAATTTCTGTGTGAAATAATAGTTTTGTATGATCAGTATTAAGGTCCAGACATAAAAATTCAAAAAGTCGAGTTCTTAGTGCACTTGTTTTTATGAAGTTCACAACTTTAATTGCTGTTTGAAGGGCACCTTTGAGTTCGTTAGGCAAATTTTTTGCAGCTAGCGCTTGACGATGAATTACACAATATGATCCAATAGTACTTTCAAAAAATCAGAGAATACATTAAATGCATCAGTTCCTTTTGAAGTTTCAGAAAATGCTTTGACAAAAAGAATTTCCTGGCGTAAATTATCATCAGCTATATATTTATAAGAGAACAAGAGTTGGCTTACATGTGAAACGGCGGTAGTTTCAGCGCACTGAAGAGCAATAAACACCGTGTTGTTGGATAGCATGACTTTTTTTTATTTTGTCGCTGCTGACTTTATCAATTCCTTCTATACACGGTTTAATTAAGGTTTCGACAATCGTACCTGGTTTCGCGTTTTTCGAAATTTTGTAAGAAACTTCGACGCCTTTTTCTTGATCCAAATTGAAACTGCCACTGGAATCCAACCTCATACTATTCAGAAAAGACAGTTTAGAAATAAAAAAGTTTTCACCTTTGTCCTTAAATTTTGGTTTTTGATGGCTTCATGCATTCATTGAAAATGGTTTTAAAAAAAGTCACACTGTGGCAACATCTCATTATGTATTTTTATTTGAAGACGTAAATCCAAACTTAATATAATTTTCATCATGTTGTCTTTTTTTAGAAGACATTCTAAAAACACAGCTGATACTGCCAAATTGAAAACAAAGCAGTATTGCTAATATACCAGTGTCAATAGCGATATAAAAACTGTACGGACGGACGGTAGTGCATTTATACAAGACTAAACTGTTACAGACGAAAGTTTTCTGTGTAGGTATAATTTAAAGTTATTCCTAATCTGAAATTATAATATGTATATCACATTCAATACAACATGGCAAAAACAAACACCCAAATAGTTATTATATAGTCATTGAAGACTAAAACAATAAAAAGTCGCAACCCCTTGAATGTCCGTACGCACACCCAGGGGACCGCGAACCACCACTTGGATATACATATTACGATGCATTCAGGATAATAGAATATATTTAGAATTCTCAACACCACGCTTTTTACGTGTCGCCTCTCCCTTTACTAACAAAATATTTCAAGTATGTTTTTCAAGGAAACTCTCTATGTTACGTACAGCCCAATGTACTTACTATATGATAATCTGCATTAACGCACATGGGAACTACCTAAAACTCCTCAATTGGGGAAAAAGATTTAGCACGAAAATAAAAATAAAAGAGGTGTACTCATTGTAATTTTTAGAAAAATTGCCGTATACATATATTTTAAGGTACATCTTAAATAAAAATTCATTCGACAGTTAGTGCTGATTTGAATCCGAAAAAATTTTTCTTATTTTTAGTTAAATTATTTTCCAACTTAAGAAAAAAGTTTTTGTTACCATTTTCAAGGAAAATATTTACCTCATAACAGTTTTTAGAAAATTTTCAAGAGGTTTTGCTATTTTTTAATTAGTTTAAAGTTTACTGATGATGTGGTGAAAAACCAATGAAATTCAGGGATATAGACAAATTGAATCTATGACCAGCAATGCAAATACTGCATTTAACTACATATTTTCCATTTTTAACTCATCCCTAAGAAAATTCAAAATTATTAAATATTGGGAAGTTGTTGGTTTTACAACGTTTTGCAAAAGTTAAATTCTGATCGATTTCTCTGTGCTCCTTGGGAGCTTTGCCGACTTGTCATTATGTCTGCATGAATGTGTGCGTGTGTAATTATGTCACCTGTTTATAATTTTTAATGGAATTGAACAATTTTGTTTATTAACATACCAAACGAGTGAGAAATGTGCTTCATCGCTGAAGAAAATTTTGTTCGAAAAATCGCCGTCCACCGCTTGTTATTCAAGCACTGATTCCACGTATCTACGACATTGTGAATGGTCAGCTGGCTTCACTTGTTGTGTGAGCTGGACTTTATATAGAAGTAGGTGTAGATCTAAATGCAAAATACTATTAGGTTTCCAAAGAGTTGTACTAAGCTCAAATTTCCTGTTAATTGGATCCGATTCAGACCGATCAACTTCGACAAATTTCACAAAAACTAATAAAAATTTTCTTTTTCGTGAAATGCAGTTTCTATGGAATAACTTCTGACCAGTTTTAGCGATCAAGTCCACAAACTAGTCAGCTCTGGATATTGGGAAATCTGCTTGTTCGCTCGTGCGATATAGTGAAAATATCTGATCAGTTAGTGTTCTCGATTATAAAGGGTTATCCATTTTGCGGTTTCAAAAGTAAACGTAAATAAAACACATACAAAATATTTTTTTCATGATATTTCTTTTTTATTATAAAGTTTGAACGTTGACATTATGTGTGAAACACTACATCATTTAAATGACCACCAGGCGAAGTGTTGCAAGCATTGATTCTTTTGAGGTAATATTCGACCCCTTTTTGACACATACTGGGCGTTATCTCCGCCATAACTTGACGAATGTTGGTTTTTAAGTGCTCAAGAGCTAAAGGTTTATCTGCATAAACACGGTATTTAGCGTAACCCCACAAAAAAAGTCTAATGGTGTCAAATCGCATGATCTTGGTGGCCAGTTGATATCGCCACGACGAGAAATTATGCGGCCAGGAAATGTCCCTTGCAATAAAGCCACATTCGCTCGAGTTGTGTGGCATGTGGTCTTGTTGAAACCACATATTCTCCAAGTCGTATTCTTCAATAGCAGGCAAAAAAAGTCGGTTATCATACGACCATAGCGCTCCGAATTGACGGCGACAGTCGTTCCATCGTCGTTTTCGAAGAAGTAAGGTCCAATCACACCTTCGGACCAAAGAGCGCACCAAACAGTGACTTTTTCTGGGTGTAATGGCCTCTCCCCAATTACTTGAGGATTCTCAGAACCCCAAATAGGACAATTTTGTTTATTAACATACCAAACGAGTGAGAAATGTGCTTCATCGCTGAAGAAAATTTTGTTCGAAAAATCGCCGTCCACCGCTTGTTATTCAAGCACTGATTCCACGTATCTACGACATTGTGAATGGTCAGCTGGCTTCACTTCTTGTGTGAGCTGGACTTTATATAGAAGTAGGTGTAGATCTAAATGCAAAATACGCCATAATGTGCCGTAACACAGTCTTAATTCCTGAGAACGACGAGGAATCGACACATTCGGGTCTTCGGCAACACTTTCACTTACAGCGGCGATATTTTCAGCGGAACGAACGAAACGATGATGCACAGGCCTTACAATATTTGTAACCGCTCCAGTCTCTTTAAATTTCTTCACAATTTTGCCAGTTGCTTGCGTAGTTGTACGATTATGTGAACCATCTTAAAGCACGATATGTGGCTGTTGCAGAACCACCATTTTTATATGTTTTGATAATTTTTATGAGTTGTGTGATAGTTAAGCGATCCATTTTCTTCAATGTCATATTTTCAACTGCAAAGAAAAAAATATGTTTAACAACTTAGTTTGACAGATGTCGAATTCCAGTCCTATACTTTTGAAACCACGAAATAGATAACCCGGTATTATACTAATTCAAGACTTTTATATCGTGAGAATCGGTTGATTGAGTGCAAGAGTTTTTGCAATTTGCTCAAAATCATACAACAACACAACAAACTATATTACTATAGCCTTTTAGTTAATATTAGCAGGAAATTGCTGGCGTGGCCTGTATACATATGTATATATGTATAATCATTAAAACAATAAAAACTGCTATACATATAATTGATTAAAATAAAATAAACAGACAAAATTCAAGAATGACATTCTTACATAAAATTAATTGTCGGTCCTTTCAAAAACGTTTATCAAGACGAAGAGTAATTTGAACATTGTTAGCCGATATGATTGGAACAAAAGAGTGGTTAACGGCCAACTACCTGCTGGTTTTACGGTATAACATTTGTTAAAAAAATTTTGCTTTTATTTTACTTTCTTGTGTCTTTTTCTTAAAAAACTATTTTGGAAAGAGCACGTTATTACATATTAGAAAAATTAACTATGATCTCGATACAACAATGCGTTGAAGGAGAAAATGTATTTGTGATATGGGTATCGATGGACCATATCTAAACTGTTTTAAGTTTTTATATTTTTAATGTGCCTTTCAACAAAATATTGAGATTTTAACGACTGAAGCCGAGAACACCAAAATAAAAAGAAAAAAACCAAAATCAATAAATTACAATATTGATACTTTGAAATCAGAGTTGCATTTGCATAGAAAACCACATAAAAACAACATTTGTGACTTTAGCCGAGTTATGTAAAATACAAAAAAAAACTATTTTGTAACGTTTTCTACACTCTAATGGTCTCGTTTTTTTTGCAATTTTATTACATTTAGGAAAATTTTTATAGCACCTAAAATAATTCCTAAACAGTTTAGCTATATATGGCGTATTATTAAGATTTGAAATATTTTTTCCGCTCTTTTACATAATTAACACAACTTTTGTATAGTGAGTATGTATTTTTATTTTATTTTTTAAGGAGAAAGATTTTTTATATGCTATACAAATTTATTAATAACAATTTTCAAATAAGTACATATTTTTGGGAATTGTCGTTTACACCTTTTTAATTTTAATTTTGCGCTGATTCTTTTTTCCAAAATGTTACTAAAAAATTCAAAGTGATTAATTGAGTTCCCATGCGCATTTACTGGGGCTGATGCAGATCATCAGGGAACCTTTACCCAACATTTCTTAATATATGAACTAGTTAAAAACCTCTCAGTTGATCACTTTGAATTTTTTAGTAAAATTTTGCAAAAGAGAATCAACACGAAGTTAAAATTAAAGAGAATTAATAAAAATCGCAACAGTATTTTCATTATTAGTTTAAAAAATATCCAAGCATTTCTTGGGTATTAACGTCAGATCTGAAACTTTTTTCTGTAATAGCGTAATCCCACAAAGCGAGGAGATTTGTTGATGAAAAATATAAACAGAATTGGTCTAAAAGTTAAAAACTATGATATGAAATTAATTAGTTGTCTATGATTCTTAAAAGTCATATGTGAGTTTTTATATGAATTCGTAAATTTAGTTTTCTTTTCACAAGATGAGAGGTTTGAAACTTTTCAAAACTATGGTTGAAGTCTATTGATGAGCGTCAACGAAATGCATATATACGTTGCTTAACAACCCAACTAATAAATTTCGTATTATAATAGTATAATGAAAATTTGTCAAATAGTAAATTTATTAACAGTTAACAAATACGGTTTTATAATATTTTATTATGTGGTAGCTAATCTGATTATAAACACATGTAAACTTGGTTTGGGGATTGAATAACAGGAAACAGCGACGGCGCTGATGTTTCAAAGTCCACTATGTTCTGATATTAAAATGATTATATTCCGTATTTTTTAGATTAAAACATATCCTTTCACCAATTTTTTTTTAAGTTAAAAATGATTGTCAGCCAATACAATATATACTAATACACGAAATTGCATTTTCTTACGAGAACTTCTTTTATTCTACGAATTCAGTATATCACATGCGGAAACGCGAATACGCGAAAATCAACTGTATCCTTGTACGATGGCTATATTCATCCTTGTCACAGAAATCATGCTGGATTAATTTCGAATATCGGGTCTTTAGAAAACGAAAATTTTCTTTGGAATTGATATTTTTAAATTTATTTATAAAAAATATTAATAGAAGTTAGTCCAAATAAATGGTTAAATAGTATTAGCAAATGATATTTTTGTGTAAACCATCTTTACTTGTGAACAAAAATGTATGAAAAGACTCCGGGATTTTTTTTTATGACCATCATATCAGATCAATTGTAAATTTTATATTGTCTGATTTCCCTTGTTTGTATTTGCTTTTTATTCACAAACTACGTTTTTTTTTTGTCTTAACATGCACGACACTGTCATATTTATATAAAAAGCAGATATTTGTTTACATTCAGGAACAAACAAAATACTAAAAAAACCTTTCCAATCAGAATTTGTGACATGTTTAATTATTTAAAGTTGGCAATATAAAATTTAAAAAATTTATTTCTTTAACTTTTTTGTCAGCATATCTACTTAAGTATATATATATATATATATATATATATATATATATATATATATATGTATATAAATTTGGAATTAATTTTTCGTATTTTTTTATTATTTGCAGACCTTTACAACTCCCCCAGATCCAATGATGTGCTAATACAAGCAGTTTAAAAAATAATTAAGTATAAGCTCTCATTTTTATTATAATAAATAAGGATAAAGGACCACAAAAACGGCAGTTAGATAAATAATCAAACAGGCTTTTTTCAAAAAAGCAGTGCGTGCCAAAGTAATGGCACAAACTCGAGCGCACAAGAAGCGCTCAAAGCTTAAAAGCTTGAATGCTATTCCAAATAGTCTAAATGGAAGTAGCAGCGACAACAATACAGATATGCTAAACGAAACGAAACGGTGTACGGTAACGGTTACACGTCGTTCTACAAAAACTTTAACATCGTCGCCATCTCTTTCAGAAACGTCGTCGTCGTCGTCGTCCTCGTCATGGTTTTCGTGGTTTCTACCGTGGTCGTCGTCGTATTTCGGTCATATTTTAATAAGCACTGCATTTATTTTAGTAATTATTAATAGTCAATTTGAACAAGTATTAACTACAAAGATCTCCACAGAACTACAAACACAACCACTGCAGCATAACAATGGCTTAACAGCCGCTAATGCAGCACGCATGTTGGCTGGTAGTGGTGGCAGCAGTAATAATGACATGCCTCTAGTTTTACCTCACGATACTTACCCTGGTTTTAGTATAAAACGTTTTAAGACTAAACCCGTAGCAAATCACCATGCATGCTCCGAGAGTGATATATCAATATCTTCGAGTCACTCTAGCGTCTATCCACAACAGGGCTCATATCATATGTTGGAAAATGAATATGCTAAATACTTTACAGTCCTAGAAGATGGTGTTGTGATGACTACCTCTGATATATCACCTCTAGTCAATCGTCCGGTAAATATAGTGGTGGTCGAAGAAACTCCGAATTCTACTCAAACTCACAATATTCAGCTGTATGTTATGCATCGTAATGATATGCTAAGATTTCCTGGTTCAATGCAAGATGCATCGGGAGAGGTTAAAGAAAATAAAGTAGCAGGTACTAGAGTTAGAGGAGTACCACTAATGCAGGCCTTTAGCAATGGTGAAACATCTACTTTGATGAAAAAGATCAAATATACAATTATTGGTGGCAACGAAGATAGAGCTTTCGCCTTACAAAGCCATCATGCTAAGCAGGTTGATGAAAAATCATCCACTATTACAATTGATGGGAATGATGACAATGGTGTGTGGTTAGTGACCAATCGTCCATTGGATCGTGAGCAAACAAGCCAGTATGATTTGTCAGTACAAGCGTCTGACATGGAAGATGTGGACAAAACAATATCCAAAATACAAGTAACGGTCTTAGATGAAAATGATAATAGGCCAATATTTAAGGCACACGATTACAAATTTGCAATAGCTGGCCAAAAAACGCCTCAACTAGACACAAACAGTTCTACTACATGGAAACGATTTAGTATTGTGGGAAAAGTAGAGGCTACTGACGCCGATGGTGATAAAATTGCGTATCGTTTGAAACAGCCCAGCAATACAGTCATTATAGTACCGCAAACGGGTGAAATTATGTTGGTTGGGCAGCCACCCACAGCTGAACTATTGCTGGATGTTGAGGCTCATGATTTGCGCTATCCCAGTTTGGTTAGTACTCAGCCGGCTAAAGTCTTGATTGAATTTTTGGCTCCTGAACCTGTTTCGTTCATTATGCAACATATTGATCACGATTCAGTAAACGAACATTCTCATCATCGAGAAAAACGCCGTGTAACACGAGCAGTTCGCCCTACGAAACGCATAGAGTTTACAGAAGCTGATGGTGATACAGAAGGAAAATCGGTGTTTCAATTGGAAAAGGAAACAGATAAAGAAACATTTAAGATACGTGACGAAAACCCTTGGGTAACAGTAGAAACAAATGGAGCTGTTCGTGTAAAAAAGAAGTGGGACTATGAAGAGCTGGGTCCCGAGAAGACAATAGATTTTTGGGTTATCATTACAAATACTGGCCATAATGGTAAGTCAGAGCTAAAAAGTTTTCCTTATAAATATTTCCTAATAAAAGTATTATGCCATATTCTATATATACATGCTGTGTGGTGTAACTTTCTGCACTCTTCCATCAGAAGAAAATTTCACATGCTGACAAACCCGATTTATTACAAAATTTTCTATCATTCTACATCAGCTTTAAATTGTTGTTATTATCTACAGGCTTATACTTAAGTTTTTAAGTTCAACCACCATAATTTTAATTTATTCAATTAACCATAAATGGCAGTGCAATTGCTATTTAATATATGAACACTTACATGTGTGTATGTATGTACCGAAATTCAATCTTTTTCAATGCAGTGGGTGTGGTTGTTAAATTAATCGTTGGTATGAATTTTCTAGAATTCAAAAAATAAAATACTGATACACAAATGAAATGTTTGTTTCACACAACATAAACAAATATTGAGAAATCATTTTTCCATAAGCAGGTTTGCAAATAATGTCTATTCGATAATATACATATGTATGTATGTATTTATTTTTAAAATAAATATTTCCAACGCTAAATAAAATATTAATTTAAACGGTTGCTTGTTTGTTACGTCTTTCTCGTCCGGCTATTACCGGTACTTCACAGCAGAGTCTGGCCTTTATATATACGAAAGTTTCAAGATAGAGTTACAAGCTGTGGCATGCCTTAAAAAATTGTTTTACAAATCAGTGCATCTGGATCTATTTTGTTACCTTGAAAGTATCGTTTGATGACGAGGAATGACGCCATACTTTAATATAATATCGGTTTCAGAAAGAACATATAAAGTTATTATATAAAATTCAGATTTGGTGCAGAGTTTTTCCTATTATCCTTTACATGCAAATATCTAAAACAAATATTATTCATTCAGACCAGGCTCCATTTTCGGTGAGTTTCAAAATAAATTAAGTTTAGTTGAATGGTATACCTGTGCACACTGGCCAGCAATTAGAGTTTGGGTGGAGAATGAAATTAGACGTCAAACGATTAGTCAAGCAGAATTAATGCCTAGATATGTTGATTTGCTATTAGATAGAATAATCGCAATAGTTAAAAAGGACTTTAGTGGGATACCAGTATAAGACATAAAGAGGTGGCAGACAGATATCTCCAATGCATCTAAAATGCTCATTGCATGGCAAAACAAATTCAGACGTAAACTTCCACGATGTGGAGTACAAACTACAGGAACCATTTAATAGGTATTTTAAGGCAGTTAAATAGTCTAAATGATTTAAGATAAGGACAGAAACGAATCGTAATCAATTTCACAGTTGTCTAGAGGATTTAAAATGAAATTGTCAAAAACTTTACAATTCTTCTCCTTTGGGCTCACAGATTCTTTTAAGTTAAAAAATTTCTTATGTAATTAAAGAATAATAAAACTCCAGGTCTTGATAGCATAAAGATTATTATTGCACAATTTTCATAATCAATTTTCATCCACAATCTTTTTAAAACCAGCCCTATTGTTGTATATGTTACCGGCGAATTTTGTACAGAAAACCCAATCTCGGCAGGATTGCCTCAAGAATCTGTGTTGTCACTCGCTGTGTTGTATATCGCAATCGATATAACTGTCTGTAGAACTCAAGAAGCAGAATTTTATGCTGACGACGATGCGTTTATATGCCCCGGTAAATCTTCTAATAATGTAGTATAAAGTATGCAAGTAAATCTTACCTCAACCTAAAAATAAAAAAACTCAAGCTGTTATATTGTCGTACGCACGTAGAAATATCACCCCTTTTTTGTCAAGAATGGTAAAGCTGAGTAATTATATATCATAATTCTAGCAGATAAACCTTTGTAACACAGGATCTAATTAAGACATAGTTCCTGTTTGCCTACGAAAATTGTAATGAAATTTGTGTCAGAATTCCTATTAACCGAGTATGATAGCACCATGGCATGCGGATTGTCAGCAATAACCTTTAGCTCTTTCGATCTAATTATCGAAAGACAAGTTAGAAACGGTTATGCAAGAATGCATTATATAATACTCGTATGTCAAACTTAATGTAACAGTGTTTTGTTTATTTTTTTATATGAAGTTTGATAGTTAGTTTCATTACAGACTCCGCATTGCGCACGTCTCACGATTCGGATTGTAATCTCTTATAACTTATGGCAATGGTTTTTATATCTCATTTTCAAAGTGTTAAAATCAAATGCTTATTTTTTTAATATCCGAATTAAGTATACAAAATATCAAACCTAAGTTCAAAGTATTTTTATTTTAAATTGTTTTCATTTTGTCATTTAACTGAGGAGATTCTATTTAGATTAATAGAGCTCAGTAAAGTCGGATTTAAAACGAAGAAATCGAGCGTAAGTAAATGTCAGAACATCAAAAGACTCGGAAATAATTCACTTTCACATTTTAACTTCTATTAAAGTTATTATGAAGACTAAAGTGCAAAATACTTCACATACATATGTCTCTGTTTTCGTGCTGAATTTGTTATATTCTCCATATGAAATGACATGGACCTACCGATTAAGTTGATAACGCATGATGTATTTATGATATTATTTAAAAATCACTTTTTGTAGAAAGTTAGTCTTGCGAAGATTAGACATTTCGCCAATCTGGGATACATGATACAAAATATATGAAACTTTTATTTCATATACTGAAGAAGATATGCAATACCTAAACACAATTTCGCACAAGACTAGAAATTAATATAAGATACATATAAACGTCCGTTCATAAGTTTTGCATTTAAGTTCTTTAATTAATAGTAAATATTCCTTGAGTTCTTTAAGGAAACTATAAGTTGAATGTTATAGTGATGGTGACTAATTCAGAAATTCAGTCGAATAATATTTTTAAAGACCTGAGTATCCAGAAGACAAGAAAATTATTAATTTTTTTTCGTACAACTATAAACTCGTATGAATTGATGGCTCACTCCAATAAATATATTGTAGAATACCACTTTATGGAAATCATATCTAACAAATGTTAAAACATTATTAGCATCGTCTAATGGAGCATACATACGAGTAAATATTGCAATGCGGTAATTGTCTGGCACGTTCTGTAGATGCATAAATAATAGATGCTGCAGTATATACTTAAAAGTATGATATCATTTCGCAAATTATGTTAAAGTGTGCTTGCATAATTGCGATAACATCGATATAATATTTGTTGGGAAGAAGACAATAACCAAAACGCGAGTCATTACACATATGAGGCGTGTTGGATCCCAACCGGCTGTTCCTCATATAACAAAAGAAATGTTGTGAACTCAGTCTTATGGTTCATCGTAAACAAAGAGACCATGAAAATTTTTTACCAACCAAATTTTTACACCTGTTTGATACTTGTCAAATATTGGCACCATGTTACGGCCAACTTAAAAACATAATGGCTATTAAATTAAATAAACCGAAACATATATGTATATAGAGAAGTTTCTGTGGTATTACTAAACGCAATATTGTTAGTATTACACTAGTACAAAGTTCATTGAGTCCACTTAAATAACACGAACACACTTTGGTCAAGTAAATGTGAGTATACGCATAAATATGTATGTGATATAAATATAAACAAAATAATAAATAAAAAAAGCTAAAACGAATTTTGAAATTACCACATGAATGAATCCTGTAGAGAAATAAATTACAGCAGAGGAATGAATAAAATACTCGTAAAAAAGTAAATAAATTCAATAGAAAAACATATTAATTAATAGTAAAATTTCACAATGAAAATACTTAATATATACATATATTACGGCAAGCAGTCCTTTACAACTCTGGCGATAGCCTTGTAATATGCTGCTGTGGAGTGTTTTAAAATTCCAGCCAGTGGAAGTGGTACGTTTCTGCTAGTCATGCTTTTATGTCCAGTTATTTTAATTTTTTGTTGTCTTTGACAGACAAGTTCATGACATTAAAAACATTTTTGTATCGTTGTTGTTTAAGTTAAAATGTTAAATGTTGGAGCTAAAAATGTTCATGCTACAGCTACCATTGCTACTCGTATACCTAGAAATTTTTATGTTTTCGCTTTCTTTCCATGTCATTCGAAACACTGCATCCACCCCCAACCCTGTGCACTTTGGTGTGCAGTTTATTTATGTTGTACCATGTGAATTAATAATTGTTTCTTCGTTACGTTCCCCGAAACTGTTGTTTTCAAACAAACATTTGCTGTGTTCCTTTTACTGATTCTCGCATTCACTGCTTAGGGTACTTGAGAAAAATGACTCTTTAATTTTACACATTGCCAGCACATGCGCTGAAGTATGAATCCCTTATGGTTATGGTGACTGTTAATATGATATCAAAGTAGTGGACTGGAAATATGTAGTTATATGTTTTTTATAATAATTTTGAGAAGACTGCTCAAATCTTTGTTTTTTGGAAAGTACCCGCAATATAGAACATAAACCTTGTAAAAAAACATGGATTTACAATTTTTTGACAATTTAGAATATAAACTTTAACTTTTATAGATGTCATGGGCGGTAGTGCTAACAAGTTTACTTAGCAAATACATTAGATGCGACATTAATTCCTCTGCAAACTAGGAACTATTTAGTGGACTTTACTTCCCATTTATAGCATTCATATTATGAAATACTATACCGTTCTCTATTATACAGAACGAATGTTGACTGTACTAATAATATGAGAGCAGAACGGTTGATTGTTTAAAATATTTTTTTTTTGCAAGACTTATATTTTGAGTTTAATTTTTCGTTTTTAATGTTTTCAAAAAGCCGCATGTTGGAAAAAAAAACAAAAAAGGGAATAAATACTAATTGCTTGCCATATTAAACAAACAGCGTGGCTGTATGT